>CALNVZ010000773.1:11205-21839 GCA_940671915.1 Paracentrotus lividus
AAGATCTTTGGGCGCCACTCTAAGTTTAGGAATCGATTTGGCGCTCTCTCCAAAAATCTAAGTCAGTTTGGCGCCCCCTTATGTGTAGCTCAATTTGGCGCCCCTTAGTTTAAGTTCGACGATTGACAGCCCCCTAAATTTAAGGTCGATCAGCGCCCCCTCCTAAATCTAGATGGCGCGATTCAGTGCACCTACTACTGTGCAGGGTCAGTTTGGGCCGCCCCTGTGTTTAAAGCTCAATTTGGCGCCTTAGTTAAGGTCGAGTTGCCCCCACCTAAATTTAAGGTCAATTAGGCGCCCCCTCAGCTTCAGGTCAATTTGGTTGCCCCTACGTTTAAGCTCAATTCGCGCCCCCGTAGTCTAAATGTCGATATTGGCGCCCCCCTAATTTAAGGTCAATTTTGCGCCCCATGTTTAAAGCTCAATGTGGCGCCCCTTAGTTTAAGCGCAATTCTGCGCCCCCGTAGTTAAATGTCGATATGGCGCCCCCCTAAATTTTAAGGTCAATTGCGCCCCTATGTAAGCTCAATTTGGCGCCCCTTAGTTTAAGGTCAATTGTGGCCCGCCCTTTACTCTAGGTTTAAGGCGATTCGGCGCCCCTTGTTTATATCAATTAGACGCCCCTTCAGCTTCAGGCGTCAAATTTGGCCGCCCCTACGTTTAACCTTCAATTCGGCGCCCCTTAGTTAAATGTCGATTTGGCGCCCCCCTAAATTTAGGTCCAGTTTGGCGCCCGTATGTTTAAGCTCAATTTGGCGCCCCTAAATGAAGGTCGATTTGGCGCCCCTAATTTTAAGGTCAATTTGACGCCCTTACTTAGTTCTTAAGGTCGATTCTGCGCCCCTAAATTTAATATCAATTAGGCGCCCCCTCAGCTTCAGGTCAATTTGGCGCCACCCACCTAAGTTTCAGGTAAATTTGGCGCCCTACGTTTAAGCTTAATTCGGCCCGCCGGCTAGTTAAATGTCGATTATGGCGCCCCCCCCCCTCAAATTTAAGGTCGATTTGGCGCCCTAAAGTTTAGGTCAATTTGGCGCCCTAGTCTACCTGTCTATTTGGCGCCCCTATTTTTTTTAAGGGCCGCCCCACCCCTTAATTTCTCTTTCTCTCTCTCTCTTTCTCTCTTTTTTTTTTTTTTTTTTTCTTCTTTATTTCTCCTTCCTCTTTTCCCCTTTCTCTTTTTCCTTCCTCTTTTTTCTTCTTTCTTTTTTTCTTCCCTTTCTCCTTTTTTTCTTCTTTCTTTTTTTCTTTCCCTTTCTCCCTTTTCCTCCTCTTTGCGGCACACCCCCCCCCTGCGCCCCCCCGGCGGGCCCGGGCCCGAAAGCCCCCCCCCAGAATACGCGCTGCTGAAGGTAGTTACCCTGTACACATTTTGGATAACTGTCATCCCATCTGAGAGACCATTGCGAGCAGCGTAAGCGCGAGCCGAAATTTTGGCTCATAATTACCTCGAAGGTAGTGACATTCCGTACACATTTTGATAATTGTCATCCCATCTTAGACAACATTGCCAGCGCGCAAGCGCGAGGTGAAAATTTTGGCTCACAGTGATGCAAAGGCCGCTATATGTTACGCAATTTCCCCCTTCTACTTTTATGTATTTTTGTTTTGATTCTGTTACTAGCTAGGTAATGACACCTCATAAAACAAAAATAAATTGCGAAGAGCGAAACGCCGAGTAGAAAATTTTACATAACATTTCTTATTTGGGACGCCAGGATCAGTCAATAGCATTTTTGAAAAGAAAAAAAAAAAATATATTAGCAAAATTTTTGCGAAGCGCGAAGCGCAGCCGAAAAAATTTGACTTATAATTAACTGAAGGTAGTGTATTCTAGATTTTGAATTTGATTGTTTAATAATCATCACTTCACTTTGCAACGTTCAGAATCAGTTCTTTTCTGAGAGGAATTGCGAAGAGCGAAGCGCGAGCTGAAAATTTTGGCTTATGGACCACCGTATATTTACGTTTACATTTTACATTCTTATTTCTTTTTGTCTTGAATTCTCTATGGGTCAGATCACCTCAATTTTAACAAAATAAATTGCACTGAGGGCCAAGTTGCGAGTGGAGAAAAATTTACATAACTTTACTAACATGACAAAAGGGAATCATCAGTGCAAATGTTGCCTTATTGACCGGTTGATTGATGAGAACCTGCGAGCGCGATGCGCGAGCAGAAAAAAAAAATTGGCTTCTAATGAACCAAAGGGTAATGTATTTTAAACACCATTTTCCTCTCCTTTCCAACTCATCGTTCTTTCTTTTTCTTTTCTTTCACCTTTCCCCTTAGAAAATGATTAAAATTTCTGCCCCCCCGTCTCCGCCGGCCCGTTGATTATATTAGGTCATGTATTAATATTGGGTATAGTAAAAGCGTGGAGGGCGTTTGTAACTAGGCATCATAAAACAAAAAAAAAAAACAAAAAAAAAAACAAAAAACAACATTCTTGAGGAAAATTTTTCAAATTTTTCGACAATAATAGCATGTACAAAAGTACAGTCATGACTCGTGTACAATGTCTCAATTGTAGATAATTTATCAGGCTACAATGTCTGTTAAAGTTTCAGCTAAGTCCTGCATCATAGTGAAGTAATTTGCACCCAGAGATAGGTAGGTTAGGGAGAGGGATCCTAAGGTGGAGGATCCTACGGTGAGGCATGCTGGTTAAAGCATATATATGGGAATTCCCCATTTTTGTACTTCTTTCTCTTTGTGAGTTATATATTTTTATGCAATCGTCTTATAGGAGTTGAGTGAAATATGAATCTCTTTGGAATTTATTCTGGTTTGGAATAATTTGAAGTTAGATTTATTCAAAGTCCGTTTTTCAATTATTACAATCAATTAAACAAACTTCATTGCAACATGCCATTCTATAGCAAAATATTGTGTTTTTTTCCTCAAATTTTCTTTGCATGTATGTAAATACACAAAGAGTAGAAACATATTTCTGAATAATCTTTGTCGAAGTTGTAATTCAATGTAAAAAGACAGGATTTCTACAGTTTTAAACAAAATTTTTCTTCTTTTATACACTCTGTATAAGCGCAGTTTGAAAGAATAATTTTGTATTACAAGTTATATTTTTTAGAAGCATAGGCGTCTTCATTAACAACAGTCTAGTTTGATTTATTGCAATAATGCAAACAATAAGAATTACTTGCCATTGAAATTGTGAAACTTCTTTAAAACCATTTTCTTCTAACACCTTGTATAGCTTAATGACAACCTGTACATGAAAACGAATATGTAATCATCTTTCCTATACCATCTCAGCTTTTCAATATAGATATACTTTTATACCTGTTTGAACCTACCATAAAGAAACTAGAATGGTTGTGTGACAATGTACATTTCTACAAATGTTTGGACATTAACGCATTTTGCACCTAATTCATGACACACGGCCTTATATATCATAATAGGTTACAGTTATGTCTTCCTAAAACAAAGAGACCGAAGTAACAAAAGGTCACGTCATTCCAAAAGTATATGTTATTCTTGTGATTTGTTACTAGAATAAATAAGTAACTCATCAGCTTTAATTTGAGACATTGCTGACGCTCTACATGTAATGAGTCACAAGAGTTAGGGTCCTTTGAAGGTAATAGGTACAAAACCCGTTTATTTCCAAGTTTTTGGTTTTGGCCGTACGGAAAACAAAATTTGCTCTAGTTTTTGGTTATCATCGTTCTTGGGGTAAATTTTCACACAAGGTCAATGAAATCAATCTCATTTCCAAAGGACCACTCGGCAATGAGATGCGACCGATTCACTATAGCACCTAGGACGTCGTGGTGACGTCCGTCGTGATCGTCCCTGAGACCAGGCGTCGTGGTAATCGAACAAAAGTCTCGATAAAAATCTGTCAATCCTGTTCGAATTTCTTAATCGCTAGCAAGTTCCGAAAAGTTGCTGAGAAGTCGTGGATATACTTTCGTGCATATTTAGGGTGAGCGTCGCGGCAACCACCGAGACGTCCACAAGACTTGCTTGCGTCTGAAAGAAGTCTACTAAATATTGAACATGTGACATTTGTTTGGTTTCTCGCGACTTCCTGGAGACTCAGGATCCGTCGCAGTGACCTCTCGAGACTCAGAGACTCATAATTAAGAACGCATCTCATTACCAGTGAGAAATCCACTTTAGCAAAGAAGATGACATTTCATTGAAACTTGCTGAAAGAGATCAATGACACCAAATACGTAAGAAAGTTTGTTCATAAACCCGAAAACCCAAACTTGGAACAAAAAACGGTTGCTACTATCGCCTCAAAAGAACCCTAACTCTGTGACCCACTTACATTTGGACGTCTTCAGCAATGTCCTCAAATTAAAGCTGATGAGTACTTATATTTTAGTAACGACCACAGAATAAAACCATATACTTTTGGAATGACTGACCCTTTGAACTCGGTCCTCTTTTTGAGAACCACTTGTATATATATAATATATATATATGAGAGCTATTGCCTCTTTATTAAAAATTCTATGATTTAGTTTTTGCATTCTCTTTACACTGTTTATTCATATATACTATATATATATATATTAATATATATATATATATTTCGCTCGCGCTTCTGCTCGCAATAACTCATTTTACTTAAAGGGAGCGTGATCGTCACCGCTAGTAAAAGAATAAAGCATGACAAAACATGAGGTAAATATATATAATATATATATTTCCGCTCGCCGCTTCGTCTCGCAATATAAACTCATTTACTTAAAGGCGAGGTGATCTAGTCACCTAGTTAAAGAATTAAAGATGAAAAACATAAGGGTAAAAATATATAATGCCTTGGTGGGTAGTGACAAGCGACAAATTTTCGCTCTCGCTTCGCGCTCGGAAGCTCAGTCCTTTTGAAAAAAGTCCATGCACTTGTCAGATTCGAACCCCAGCCCGTAAAAATCCTAGTTACGGGCCTGTGAGAGGAACTATAGATATATGCAGAAATGTTTTCACCTGTGTTCTGTTTTGTCTTTTGGAGTACATGCAGGCACAGAATCCAATTGAAGGGACGGTAAACAAAGTGCTCCAAAATTGGGACACTTTCCCTTCAAATTATGATGGGAAAGTCACAAAGATTTGTTGAAAAGAAACAACTCATGGGAACTATTAATAGGAAAGTATTGGTAGGGGGTACCACGGAACATTACCTGATCTATAGTATACAGATCAGGGCGTATCGTGCCCCGCCTCCCGCGGACGCCCCGCATCGAATCGGCACTGCTATGGAGGCGTTTCACAAAACGTCAAGAAGTCTACTCTCCTTGAACTAAATCGGAGATTAGTGAACAACCTTGCTTTACAAACAAAGCGGGTTCCACGAACCCTCCTGACAAGATCGTGGACAACAAGCTGACTAAAATACTTATGACAGCATCCGACCTGTATGTCTTTTGTGATAGCGCGTACACGTCAATCAAACGCAATTATACTGGGAAAGCGATCGTTTAAGCGACGTAATGTTTTGCTGCGGCAATCTTGATTTTTCTCATTTCGTATTATAAAATGTGACAACCTCAAGATATTGGTCTAATATGCAGAAAATAATGGGTTTGTTAATGATCGAGATTTTTTGAAGAGCGTTGATTTAAACACAGTGAGCCGATGGCATGGCGCGTATTCTGGGGGTGGGGGGGGCTTTACGGGCCCTCAGCCCACCCCCGGGGGGCGCACAGCAGGGCACCGAAAAGAGGAAGAAAAAGGAGAAAAGAAAGAAAAAAAAGCAAGAAAAATGGAGAAAAAAAAAGCAGGAAAGGAAAAAGGGGAAAGAGGAAGGGAAAAAAGAGGGAAACGAGGAAGGAAGAAAAAAAAAAAGAAAAAAAAAAAGAAAAAAAAAAAAGAGAAGAGAGAGAGAAGAGAGGAGGCGTTGGAAGGGAAAAAAAAAGGAGAGGGAAGGAGCGCCCTTAAAAAAAATGTGGGGGGGGGCGCCAAATCAACAGTAAACTAAGGGGCGCCAAATTTGACCTTAAACTTAGGGGCCGCCAAATCGACCTTGAAATTATGGGCGCCAAATGGACAAAAGTGAACTGAGGGCGCCAAATTGACCTTAACTTCAGGTCGCCAATCGACCTTAATTTACGTGCACCAAATCGACAGTAAACTAAAGGCGCCAAAATTGACCTTAAACTCTATAGCGCCAAATCGACCTAAATTTAGGGAGGGCGCCAATCGACCTTAATTCTAGGGGGCGCCAAATCGAACAGTAAACTAATGGGTGCCAAATTGACCTTAACTTAGGGGCGCCAAATCGACCTTTAATATAAGGCGGGCGCCAAATCGAACAGTAAACTAAGGCGGTGCGACGATGGACCTTTAAACTAAGGGGCGCCCAAATTGAGCTTAACATAGGCGGGGGGCGCCAAATTTACCTTCAACATATGTGGACGTCAAATCGACCTAAACTTAGCGGCTCTAAATCGACCTTAAATTTAGGGGCGCCAAATCAAACTTTAAAATAGAGGGGCGCCAAAATGAGCTTAACGTGGGGCGCCAAATTGACCCGAAACTTAGATGGGGCCGCCAAATCGACTTTTTAAACTTAAGGGCGCTAAATCGACCTTAGATTTAGAGAGGCGGCGCAAAATCAACCTGTAAACTTAGGGGCGCAAATCGCCCTTAAATTAGGGGCGCCAAATTAACTTAAACCTAGAGGCGCCAAAATGATCTTAAACGTAAGGGCGCCCAAATTTAGATCAAATGTAGCGGCGCAAAATGAATCTTAAACTTAAGGGCGCCTGAATTGACCTGATATTAAGGGCGCTGATTTAACTTGAAGTTAAGGGTGCAAATCGATCTTAGATTAAAGGCGCCAGATGAAGCTCAAATGAGGGGCGCCGAATTGACCTGAGACTTAGGGGCGCCAAATTTATTCTTAAACTTAGTGGCTCCAACCTATATTCACTCGCGCTTTCGCGCTCGCATCATCTTTTCCCATTGATTATTACATTGTGTCGAAAACGCGTTTAAAAATGACCTGTTTTTAATCATTCGAATGGCATCAAAAATTTCCGTTCCTATTCGCACACGCCTATGTTTGTCCTCTTTTACCAGAATTTACATGAATGGGTCTAATCGATCAAAACATTTAAATTTACATTGTTTTCACGTACATTTTTTATTTTATTATTTAGTTTTTAATATAAACCCCTCAAAAAATGTCTTGCAATTCAACTTTGAGCCCTCATATCTTTTATTTGATTGTTTAGATGGTTAATTTGAATCATTGAAGTTGATTTATTCCTGTCACGATTTGATACCCCATTTGTGCATGGTTTGTTATGCTTGAATTGCACAGTACTCGCAAAAACTCGAATGAAAGTCAGAAAAGGAAACGTTCCAAATTGACATGCTATATTGCTTACATCGAGTTCTAACTGTATAAAAGGTGTTTGTGTTTCTTTGTGTTGTTTGGTTTGTCGTTAGGCGCTCAATACAATGTTGGATACGCTGTGTTAATGTCAATAATGTTTCAGTTAATTTAACGTAGTATTTGTTGTTAATTTGTTGTAAAAGAACTGTTTTTATATAACCAAGCGAGTTTTGAGCATTACTTGTATGGACATTACAGTTATTGCAAGTTTCCCAGCATCAACAAATTCCGCTACTCATCTCTTTTTCATCCATCTCCAACAAACAAAGCAAGCAATATCAAAACAAACTTTTTTTTTTGTCATTTCAGCACACAATCGTTTCTCTGTTCTTGAACCGTATCTCAACATTTGATAGCGCGCCATCCTAGACTTTATCAAACGACTACTCATGAAAAATAAGCATTGCCAAGCAAAAAGCATTGGGCCAAGGCACATTTCTTCTGCCAAACAATAAGTTGAAACATTGAGGAATAATGTCATGACCCATTTAATGATACTCAATATAAACTCTGCTCTCAACAATTGCCATTCATTGGCAACTTCCACTCTGACTTTGATTGTGTATCGGGTAATACTGTGCATTCAAGCCATTGACAACCTTTACAATGATAGGTATCAGCTGTAAAGAGGAAGATTGAAATAACTTTCCAATGGCTATAAAATTAATGAATTATAGACAATAAAAACAAAAAAGATACAGGGACCAAAGTTGAATTGGCAAACATTTTTTGAGGGTTTATATATAATATATATATATATAATATATTATATATTATAATTATATATAACTAATTATATATTTGCATTATTAAATTTATGTTCAACATATCAGCGCCGTCAAATTGAGCTTTACACTGTCGGGGCCAAGATGACCGAAACTTATGAGGGCACTGAATGAATTTAAGGGGAATGTCAAATCCATTTTAAAATTAGGGCGCCAAAATTGAGCTTACACTATAGATGATCTGAAACTAAGGGCCTAATTAAACCTGAAACTAAGGGGGCAACAACAGCGTTTTTAAAATAATGGTCTCTATACAGATAGAGCAAACATTTCAAAAATTCATGGCATCCGGGTCTGTATTTATTACATAGCAAAATTTTCGCCGCGTTCGCGCCGCATCATTGTTTCCCCCAATTGTGTTCCTGAGGAACGCGAGAAATGTCCTGTTTCTAATTATTTGCCGTTCATGCTTCGCAGCACGGCCTTGTTTTTCCTTACCAAAATGTACATCTTGGATTCTAACCATCAAAACATTTCCAATTTATTGCATTTCACGTTACATTAATTTCTGCATATTCAAAAATTGACCTACAATCTTAGGGGCGCCAAATTGAGCCAAACGTGGGGCGTCAAATTGACCTGAACCCAGATGCCAAATATCTTAACTAGGGGCTCCAAATTTATTGAACTTAGGGAGGGTGCCGAATTTACCTGAAACTAAGGCAGGCAACAACTTGGTTATTTGAAATATTGGTCTCTGAAATTATTAATTCCTCCGCGTCTGTAATAACATAGCAAAATTTTTTGGCTCGCGCTACGCCTCGTTCGATTTCTTTCCCAATGGTCATTACTATTGTGTTCTGAGGAACGCATGGAAATGCCATGTTTTTCATCATTCAAAGACGTCAAAATTCGCTCTCGCCTGTGTTTTTCCTCTGGACCATAATTCATTAATAGGATAAGCTAAAGCATCAAGACAATTTAAAATTTATTGAATACACTACACAATTTTTTGGCATTTTCCCAGGGCATCAAATCACCTAAATCTACATGTGCGCAATTCAACTAACATAGTGGCGCAAATTGAGGCTAAACTAGGGCGCCAAATTTATCTTAAACTTAGGGAGGAAGCAGGAAGGATAGAAAGCAGCTAGATAGATAGATTATTCGTCTCTCATTCATAATCATGTAAAATTACTGATAGGGCAACATACGGTCTTTAAATTGATGGAGGCCAATTTGATCCTAAACTTCAGGTCTCTATTACACAGGCAAAATTTTTCGATTCGCGCTTCGCACTCGCGTTCATCCCAAAGAGTTATTCATTGTGTTCCTGAGGAATGCATTAAAATGTCACGTTTCAGAGATCATTCCGAATACATCAAATTTCTGCTCGCGATTCACGCTCGCCTATTTTTTCTTTCTTGTAACCAGATATATGAGGATTCTGAACAACAAAACGATCAATAACAATTGTTTGATTTCACATTACTTGATGGACAAAATTCACATGATTTTATATGGCTGCTTTCAAGATCGTTTTGATGTACCAAATTACAGCTCCCGTTCTGATGCATATTCTAATGAAGGCTAAACAAATTGATACCCTAATGGCTTAGAATTCTTTGTCTTCTGATCGCAAAGTAGAGGGGAAAAAAATCTATCTCGCTTCGCCTCGTATTTAGAAATATTCGTATTTTCATCTTAGCGTAATTACATATATACCTAGACTTCCTTTCCATGAAACTCACCATTGGCAAGTATTAAAAAAAAAAATCAAAACAAAAAACAAACCTTAAAGGACTCATCGGGCTGGAGTTTGCATTATAAGAAAAATAAAGAAAATACGAAAAAAGACAAACACTGAAATTTCATCGAAAATCGATAAGAAATAGCAAAATTATGAATTTTCTTAGGTTTTGAATTTTTTAGAAACAGTTCTTCAAATTGGCCAAACTGATGATGTCTCAGTCCCCTACTTTCTTTGATTTTAGTGTATGGAAATACCATTATCAAGATTTCTGCCCCAGACATAAACACGGATTAATCCTTGTGGAATGTTTCAAAAGTCACAATTGCTTCTTAACTTATTCAGATATGGAGACAGGATTCGTATACCAATCATATGAAAAAATGAGATAATAGGAGTCTAAATAAAATACACCAAGGAAGAGGGGGACTGTTAGAACATGCAGCAGTATGCTCATTTGACCATAATTCACAATTGATTCAAATGAGATCAATGAGACAATTGCCAAGAACTGTTTTTACAAAAAAAAAATCTTAAGATCTTCACAATAAAAGTTAGAGCAGTAGTTATTGATTCATGTAAACAAAGATTAGACTGTGTGTCATTTTGTGATTTTATTCAAATTAGGCTTTACGGGCCCGGGCCCCCGGGTGGGCGCCAAAATGACCTAAAAGGGGCGCCAAATTGACCTTAGGGGGCGCCAAATTGACCAAATGTAAAAAAAACAACAAAAAAAAAAGAAAAAAAAAATAAATAAATAAATAACAAATATACATG
>CALNVZ010000773.1:23149-33529 GCA_940671915.1 Paracentrotus lividus
AACTGCAACTTGCAGTGACGCCCTTGGCGTAATGTTGAACCCATTAACTACAATCCCATATTTCTCTGATAGATCTTGGCGTCGCGGGGGGGGGGGTGTTATATTAATAAAAAATCCCCAAAACTTCAACTCACCTTGTTTCGATATTTAAACCGCCAATTTTTGTCGATAATAAACATACCGTGTGTCTCAACAAAAAACGTAACACTTTTGTAAATGTTACGCAAAATGAGCCATACATAATTTTATTGAAATAATGCGATATGATATGGAAAGCTAAAGGACCAAACCTTTCATGAAAAAATTGAAAAAAATCAGTGCTTCGGAATGAACAGATGTCACTTAGTTAGAGGTGTTGAAAATGCGCCTGCGCAGGATTTTCCTTCCAATTTTGACGGTAAATTACTATGTAGCTTACAAAAATAAGGTGTATGAGATATTCATGATCGATGGATCAAAAGGATATTTAATATACCTTGATACCATTCTACTTTCAGTGTTATTCATAATCCCGAAAAACACATCGCGCTACCCCCCCTCCTCCACACACACATACACTATCTCCACTCCATCTTATTGTATTCATTGATTCGGTAGATTGAAACGGGATTAAGGAAGAATGTGAATTGGCTAATGAATAATTCAAATCATAAGTTGACATTAGCAACTCCACTGTCCTCCCCTCACCACGACACACACACAGCGGACCACACACTACACACACACATCGACCAATATTTATGTAAGCTACCAAGTAATTTGACACTGTCCAAATTGAAGGAAAAATCCTGCGCAGCGCATTTTCACTACCTCTAACTTAAGTGAAACACGTTCAGCCGAAGCCATGATTTTTTTTTCTTCATTTTTTTCAATATCATATGAAAGGTTGGTCCTTTAGCTTTTCCATACCATATCGACATTTTTCATAAAATTATATATGCCTTCAATTTGGCAACCATTTTCAAAGTGTTATCGTTTTTTTTTAGACACATCGGTATATTCAATTTTTTGGCAATTATAAGTACTTAATACAATTAAAATAATGTAGGATTAATAGACTTATATGAAGAGAGCTGTTTGAAGAAAAAGATTAATAATAATCACTGGAAATACTAAAATAAGTATAGGCTTAAAACATACATTAAAAATAATAAAAAGCAAATAATGGAAGACTATGCATTTACGCCAAGTTTTTTATTCATTTCTTCTCCATATTTTAAGGACCTCCGTCTTCGGCAGGAGTTAATTTACAAAAAATTATATCCTGATGAAAGCGCAGGTCCGTCGAAATTTGACATGGAATGAATAAAGAAGTTGGCGTAAATGCATTAATCCCGACTTTTGCTTTGTGTTTATGACATGCCAAATATGTGAAACTCTATGTTGCTTTAATAGGTAATGTGAAATAATTAATCTGGATTTTAATAATGAAAATTAATGATAATAAATAAATAAAAAAATAACAATAATAAGCGCGAGCGAAAATTGTTAGGTTCCGGTGGACATTATTGAAGAAACACGAGGGTGGGAAGCCCATTTCAGCTTTTAAAAAAAAAAAATATCACCGCGTAAATTCGGAGGGGGTGATTGCAGGGCCGCGGAGCCGGGGGGTGGATGCTGCAGCCCCCCCCCCCCCACTTTTTTTCAGCCAACGTGTACAATAACGCAAAAATGACCATACATTTTTATTTGTGATTTTTAGCCTGTTCAGTCCCCCCCCCCCCCCCCCCCACTTTCGGCTCAGCCCCTCCACTTTTAAAAAACGCTCCGCGGCCCCTGGATTGTACATGCCATCCCCAATCTTTTTAATTGGGGATGCCCCCCCCGTGTCTACGCCCCTGTTCGGATTCATGAAATTATGATCTTTCAAATTCGAGATTAGATTTAAATGTAAATCATTTGATAAATATGTAAGTCTAGGATTTGCTCCAAGGATGTAAATCTTAATTTTTCATGTAAAACCAAAGAACTACATTCATTAAAAATATATCCGCAACTAATGGTGGAAGCTAATTTCGCGGAGATTGATTCGAGACGGAATTGGGACTACTTTTAGACTTGTTAGACGAGTTGTGAGACGGTTTTGAAACTTGTCGCGGAGACGTCTCCGATACTGTTTTTCCGTCGCGGAGAAGCCTCCTATAATTTTTATTTTTTTTATTGTCGCGGCGACGTCTCTGCGACGCAGAGGCGGATCCGGGGGTGGGGTTGAGGGGGGGGGGCGCCCCTATAATTTGAAAACCACTCATTGACCGTACATTCAAACCCGCCTCCGCGAAATGAGATGCCACCATTATTCGGCATGCTAGTGCCTATGGTATTAACCACAACTAAATTAATTCATGTTGTATAATTCAGCTTACAAAATGTTTCTTTGATGTTGAAAAACATTCTGATAAAAGAAAATACGATATGAGAAAAAGGACTCGTAGGACGTAGGACTCGTGGGAAAATACTCGGCCTCGTAGGACTCGTGGGACGTAGGTCTCGTGGAACGTAGGACTCGTGGGACTCGTGGGACGTAGGACTCGTGGGACGTAGGACTCGTGGGCCCGAGGACTCGTGGGAAAAATACTCGGCCTAGTGGGACGTAGGACTCGTGGGACGTAGGTCTCGTGGGACGTAGGACTCGTGGGAAAATATTCGGCCTCGTGGGACGTAGGACTCGTGGGACCGAGGACTCGTGGGAAGACCCCAAATTTTCGGTAATGGTTATTTAAATTCGTCTTCATCCGTCGCCATCCCATTACATATTCATATTTGTTCAGACGTTCCTTATAATTATGATTAAGCATGATAATATCTTAGCTTCTAATAATTTGTTTGGTTAAAGTGTTTTGGAAATGTAACGGCCTCGAAAAAGTTTGTTTTCTTATAATTACGATAATAATAATCGAAGTTTTTAATTACTGGTTTTGACATCATCTGGTCCAGCACCCACTCTTCCTCCACGGGCGACAAGTGATGGGAAATGTTTCTCGCATAGATCAATCCTGCCTACCTGATCCAAGGCATGTCTCAAAGTCTCCTTCACAGTGGAATGAGGTTGGGTATTTGTCCATGTTCGGAGCATCTCTAAGGAACCGTCGTATCGTCTACCGTCTTTGTTCCCGACTTTGTAGCCACCGATATCATCAATAGATATTCCTAGTGCCTTTCCCAGGTCATCCACTTCAGCATCCGTCCTCGTTTTTTTGGCAATGTCTTTCAAAACGTCATCAAAATCGTTTCCATCCCAGGAAGCCATGCTAGTGTAAGAAAAGTAAAGAGGGAAATAATGAAAAAATGAAACGTGCAAATTGGTAATTTGTGTTCATTTTTCTGTTAATTATTTCATTAAACCTGGCACACAGGTCGAGATGGTCACTAAATAACATTAGCTCATATCAAATTACATTTCTGAGAAGTCAGTGAACCATGACAAAGTCCCGAACTTTCTTCTTATTTGCAATATTTCCAAAATCTTGTGTTCAATGTAGCATGAGACATCCTAATTTTTGTAAAAATAAAAGCAGATGTACTCTCTATGATGAATTGAGGTATTTAATCAAAGTAAACCAAAACACAGGCTTCGGAGCCGGGGTGGGGGGGGGGGGTGGGGGAGGGGGCTTGGGGGAGCTGGGGGCTCAGTTTTTTTTTTTTTTTTTTTTTTTATACCATTCAGATATCGGCCATCACCCTTATCATTATTGTCTTTTTTTATTCAGATAATATTAACCCCAAGATTTTGGATCATTATTTATTTATTTGTTTGGATTGGGGGAGGGGACTCAGACATCTTAACCCCTCCCATAATTTTAATGAGGCTAGGATATCATTGAGCTCCCAACCATCTTTTTAAAGGGATTAAGTAGCTTTCAAAAACAAGAGCAATTATTTCAAGATTAATAAAATTATATTGTTCCAATAGTAAAAACAAACTACTGAAAGTTTCAGATCAAATGGAAGTCATTTACTACCTTAAAACGGTGTAACAAACAATGCCAAGCATACAGCCGAACACCAGTACCCTCATGCTGAGAGATCACCAGGCCGCTAGAGACAGGGGACTTTACAACAGGAAATGGGTGTGCGGAAAAGCACATGGTTTTATAAACCATCCGGTGTTGGTTTATAAATTTTGAGTATGAAATCATTGATATCTCAAAGGTAAAGCAAGCAATTAGCTTGCAATTTTGAAGAGATACCAGACTGACGTGAGTGTTTATAATTGTGTAGGCAAAATAAGCTAAATTCGAATAAATGTGATTTGAATATCATTCAATGTTACTGCATCCCTTTAAATATAAAACGCTAATACATAAGGTCTCTATTGACAACATCTTTCTGAAAAAAATTCTATTAGGAACAAGGGGTCCCTATTATCTTGGTTAGGGCTCAGCAATTGAGCCCCCCCCCCCCTATGATTTATTTTTTCCTAGCTCGCGCTTCGCCCTCACATATGAATATTCATAAAGAAAACGATAAAGCACACAACACAGTCATACAAGAAGGTCTTCATAGAATTTTTAATCATAATCATTTTAGCTTGAATAGACCTACTATTTTTTTCGTCTTTTTAAAAACAAAATAATAATTTATGAAAGACTTCGTCATTTTCAAAAACTCTGTCAACGTCTGTAGAGGAGGGCTTCTAAAAAAATTTGAGCCCCCCCCCCAAAAAAAAAAAAGAGAGAAAAAAGTCTTCAGAAGCATAATGAGCTACATATCAATTCTAGTTGTAAACTTAAGAGGAAGAGGGCGCTATCACTCTATGCAAAGCGAACGCTGCCATAGACATTTTGTATTTTGCACAGTTTTTTCACTTTGTTTTCTTGATTATGGCGAGCAACTACTTTTTCAGAGAAATGATCAACTTGAATGAATCCGCTAAGAGTCTGATTTTTTCAAAAATAGGAATAACTTATTGCAAAGGGGGAAAAAGTCCTGTCACTTGTGTCAATTCGAAATCCTAGTCAGATCAAATTCCTGTACAATATGGCCAATTTTGCTCTCAAAATAGCTCATACGCCACATAATCATCTTCCTGGATAACGCATAATTATATTACAGCTTAATGATCAAGCAGTTTTTAAAAGCTTGAATTCTCAGCTTTCCAAAAATGGTACATTCATTTCGATTGGTAAAGAAAAAGTCCTGTCACTTTGAACATTATCACTGTAAAAATAGAATCTTTACTCGATGGGTCGATATTTCCGCATATCACATGCATATCGCATGTGAACGGCGTCTTCGCAAGAGGTGACAAGATCACTACTTATATCAATAATTGTTTGGAACATCAATCTATGTGAAATAAAGATTCTGATTACAACTTCATCACAATAATGTTATAAGCTTGCCCAAATGTGTATATCCTCCATCTGGTCTGGAGAATCTATTAACTAACAATATGATAAAAGTTCATCAATTTCTTTCATCTCCACGTACGAGTAGATTGCTGAACCGAACGGATGATACCATTCCAGCTGCAGGGAAGTCTTCTTAAGCGAGTTTTTGTGAGCTAATTTATTATTGCAGCCAGCTGTATAGATTTCTACGCTTCTCAGCCGTATTTCCAACGTCACTTTGTTGCGTCTGGCCTCTTAGATAATGGACGCGCCTTGTTTAATTACGATTTAATGCCCCACATTGGTATACGTTAACTTTACATTTTACATAGAGTAGAATTGATATGTACAATGGTTACATTATTTGACATTAATTATCCTCCAGGATGGCCACCAAAGAATGTGGTCCTACAGTATAAAATACACATGTGGGCCATTCTTTGAAAAGTGAACCTTTTTGGGACAAAATAAAGTTATTGCTTCTTGATTTTAAGCTGCATATTCAAATAGAGCAATGTCTGAAGTTTCATGAACTGATGGGGGTTTTTTTTTGTGATTTTTGCATTTTTTTAATGCCCATTTGCATACATTAACATATATGATAATAAGATGGAAAACGGTATATAAAATTCAATTTTTTTTTAACCCAGACTGGAATGGGTATGTTGACTTCCTGACTTGGATTGCTGTCATTATATTATTATTTACCTCTATTCCTTTTAATTTAACCCCAAAAATGATGTTGTTAAATTGATTATATTAAGTTAATCATGGAGAGGTTATAAGTCCAGGAGATAATCAACCCTGGAAATTAATTGTCCTCAAATGTCACACACGTTACCAGAAAACACAAAAAGCTTATGCCCCGCCTTAACCATGGCTCTGGTATTATTATTACTTCTTCTCCTAAGCTAGATGTAATGTACCTTGCATCTAACCAAATATAAATCCATGAAAAGCTTAAATTTGATTATTAACTAGCAAACAAATTGGTCACACATGTGACCCACTGGGTGGGGCGGTCATAGAGGTCAGATTATTTTCACTTTCATTGGCTGAAATTAATTTATTTTAGCATTGCTACACTATAAAAACTTAAGGGCTAATTTTTGGGTGCTCATACAGTGACTGCACTTGAAGTGCTATATCAGCACCTGAAGTGCTATTTTAGCGCTTGCCCAAGTGTTAATTTATTAACAAACAAAAATGTTCAATGTCCGTATGGGATTCGAACCGGGTTCCAACTAGACATGGAATAGTACCCCTGACGTTACTAATAGACCAACGGAGATCTCGCTAACTGGCTTAAATTACGACAGCATAGTAGATGATAATGGCAAATTTGAAGAAAGTTCGTCGTGCAACAACATGATCTGCTAGCAATCGTGAGGTGTAAATTGGTCTAACGTGCTCGTCAGCGCTTCTCATGCAGGAGACCCAGGTTTGAATCCCAACGAAGTCACGCCTTTTTTTGCCCTTTTTTTTTGCTGAAAGTTCACGTGAAAGTGCTAAAAAAAGAACTTTGAGTGCAGTCACTATCAATGCAAGCACTTAAAAAGTGCTGATTCCAGCCTCTGAAGAGCAAAAAACAGCACTTCAGTTTTTAGAGTGTATGCTCCAAATTGGCTCTGCAATAATTTTTGCGGAACATCAAAGAAAAACAAAAATGTTAGAAAAACAAAGAAATACATAAGAAATTCATGAAACAATGAAATAAATAAGAAATTGATTTCGATACCAAAATTTTTTCTAAATACAATTGTTAGAAATCCTTTAAAGATTATGTAAACAGAATATTAGCATTCCAGATGCTTTGGTTTGTCAATTAGAACAAAAAGTATGATTTCATGCAATGCATAAATTAGCAGTTTAAATTAACAGTGCATTCTTGTAGTTTACATCGCACACTACCAGCGTGCAAATTTTCGGCGCGCTCGCGAACTCAACAACTGAGATTTCATAGGGGGCATCATGGCCCCCCTCCCTCCCCACCCCACCCCCAGTCTTGGCAGCTACTAAAACACCCCAGTGACTGATTAGGGTTGAGTTTATATTTTTTTTACACAAGGGATATAATAATGGCTCAAAATGTACATTTACTGCGTATGTATAATATTTTCATTTTTATGTACAGTTTGCTAAATGTCACACACGTGACCCACTAAAATGTCACACACGTGACCCGACATCACGATATAAAAAAAAATAGATAAAAAAGGAAATGTCAGAGATGACTCCTATCCAGTGGTAGTTTTTGGTTAACAGATCCATAATACATATCTCACAGCAATAAAAACATTTTTATCATTTTAAAAACTCACAGGAATTTCAAAAAAAAAATGAACTTTCAAAATCATGCCGTTTTGTGAAGTCACACTCGTGACCAATTTTTTTTTACCTCTGACCTTGAACATACATATTATAAACATAAAAAAATATTTCCAAATGATAGCCAACAAAATATATTAGCAAAATATAAACAATAAATCAGTATATCTTTAAAATTGTTAGAGTTATAGCAAATTAAAGTCAAGATTTTGCATAATTTCGCATGACGAACGCAGTCCGTTTGCAGCCAACCCGCAGGTCCGCGTAATCTGTGTTTGTCTTACGAAGTAGATCTAGCTAGCCCTGAGGCCTAACGTTAGATTTTATGAACCTTTAAATATTCTAGAACTTCTCAGCCAGACTGCAAGTTTAAGTTCTAGGGCTAGATTTAGGCCTAACTTTAGCTAGGCCAAGATATGACAATGTCATCAATGATGACCCACAACGTAGGTCTAGGCCCTAGATCTAGATCTAACAGTTAGGCCTTCTTGTAAGCGACCGCAATCAACAAGCTGGTTATTATGTCACTGAGGGCTGATTGTCACTTGTGTTTTGTTTTGTTTGTTTTTTTTAAATGTAGACTAACGTATAATAATAATAATAGGCCTGAGTCTCTGAGATAATCATTAGACCTCTAGATCTAGGCTTAGATAGATTTAATGTTAGATCTAGATTTCCAATTTTAAGATGTAACGTTAGATCTATTTCATGTAGACTCTAACGTAGGCCTATCTTTCTAGGCCTAGATCTAGATCTAACTTAATTTTACATCTAGACTCTATGGCCCGAATTCACAAACGTGGTTTAGTTAGTCCATGGTCTAAATCAGGTGGTTTGTGAATGCCAAAATTTAGACCATGGTCTAAATATGGTCTAAATCCGTGGTTTAAACAATTGATTTAGACCATGGACTAACTAAACCACGTTTGTGAATTCGGGCCTATACTATTACTACTAGATCTAAACTAGACTTCTATAGCTATCATTTACTAAAGTCTAGATCTAGATCTATATCTATACCCCTCTAAATTACTATTAGAATGAAACAAAAACAAAGAATAGCATAGGCCTAACTGTTAGGCGTATAACATGTCAGACCCTAGCCTGCTAAGGTTTAACAGTTAGACCAATACAACTTTTTTTACAAGTCTAGATCTAGATCTATAGCATATTAGCCTACAGTGCATGGGCCTATCATGGGGGGGGGGGTAGGTGTTGAAAATGTTTTGGCCTTCGGCCGTTAAAATATTCCAAACATACTACATATAGGGGTAGGGTCATGACAGCGTTCCGCTCCGAACAACTTACAAGCAAAAAAAAAAAAAAAAAAAAAAAAAAAAAAAGGTTATTTGCATTTTTAGGGGGTGCCTTAAAAAGGTATATGTACAATATGTATCCTGATTTCCAAATTGTACGGGGTGCGCTAGCACCTTTAGCCCCCCCCCCCCCTGGATCCGCGCCTGTAGAGTCTACTAAAAATATAAGCCTAAATCTGTAGATCTACCGGTACCATTCTCGCCTTCGATTGTAGACATAGGCCTATCTAAAGGAGATCTAACGTTACAATTGAATCAGGATTAACGTTGTTGTTGTAGGTAAACCGACCAATCATCATCATCATCATCATCATCGATGTACGGGATGGGATTTTGTCCTTTCAGTGACAAAATACTACCAAATGGATCTACCACATAGTTATGGATTAAAATTAGGCCTACCTTTATTGGAGCATTACAGTTTGTTAAACATTATTTTTTGTTTTGTTTATGGGGATAAAAAAAATGGAATATTTGAATAGTAGGGCCAATAGGTCACCCCCTCCGCTATTTATGCGGGGGGGGGGGGGTCCTATAAAATGTGCTTCTTAATTTTTAATATTAAGCAGCAGGTGGGTAAGTAGCAGCTGCAGATTTGAGGTGCGAAGGTTTGAGCAAGTAGAACCGCAGACCAAAGCCCCCCCCATTTCTTTTAAATATCAATAAAACCGCGAGACGTAGGAGAATAATTTTTTGGGGTTTTGTTTTGATGGATGCATAGGCCTACTTTCAACAAATAATACCCCACCCCCCCTATTCACCAATAAACTTTTTGGAATGAGTGGAGTTTATGGCTGTTTGGGCCCCCTTTAATGTCCAGTTATTTTAGTTTTGTTTTGTTTTTGTTTGTTTACTTCTTTCTTTTTTTTTTGCCTGGTTTTGTCTTTTTATCCTTTAAAATTGTGGGTGAAGTGGGAAACCTGCTATGTTGCTTCATACAGGTTACTCTAGATTTTATAAATACTACAATACAGGAATATTTGACATATAAATTTAATTGATCTGACCCCTAAACAAAGTTAATTTCAAATAAATTGCATGTGCGTTACCGTATTGTGATTAATTTCCATGCCATTCAGTTATTGAAACATGAAACATTCATTTGATATTCTGTATGATATTGATAATCATATAAAGTTCTATTTTCTTTTTATTTATTATTTTGCAGCAAATTGGAACAGCAGTGGATAATGGAAATGCAGCATGTCCAGGCAGAGTATTGTAGACTTACAAGTGCAATCCATGGATGAGATTAGACATCTTTGACAAGAAATTATCACAAAGAGAATAAACATGGTAAATATATATATTTTTTTACATTCAATTGGGCAAATAATTAAAGCTTTGTGGAAACAGATTTGGCTGTATTTGAATCAAATTTGAGAAAATAAGTTCTATTTAATATA
>CALNVZ010000773.1:37793-54028 GCA_940671915.1 Paracentrotus lividus
ATTTTAGATACAATATTGTGTTTTGATGATACCTGCTGGCCGCAGTTGAATGGATACATATACTAAACTAGCACCTTCAGTTTGTATGTGATGAATTCGGGCCTATACTATTAACATACTTTTTTTTTCCGATTAAAAGAATTATCTTCTCTATTTGAGGTCCATTTCTATAATATACTGAGAAGTTGTATGATCTAGATGGCGTACATAGTGTTCTAATAACCTAATAACTCCCTAGTCTAAATTCTATTAGAATGAAACAAAAACAAGAATACATAGCTAACTGTTAGGCGTATAACATGTCAGATACCGTTAGGCCTGGCTAAGCGTTTTACCACTGTTAGCCAATACAACTTTTTTACAAGTCTAGATTAAGATTATAGCAATATTAGCAATAAACAGGTGCATGGAGCCTAGTCTATAGGGGGAGGGATGGTGTAGGTGTATGAAAATGTTTTTGGCTTCAGACCGTTAAAATATTCCAAACCATATACATATAGGGGTAGGGTATGACAGCGTTCCGCTCCTCGACAACTTAACAAGCAAAAAAAAAAAATAAAAAAAAAAAAGAGGTTATTTGCATTTGTAAGGGGCGTGCCTTAAAAGGTAAGTTTTGATATGTACAATGGATGTATCTAATCTGAAATTGTCCCCCGCCCCCAAATTGGTAACGGGGGTGGCGCTAGCATTTAGCCCCCTCAAACCACCCTGGATCTCGCGCCTGTAGATGGATCTAACTAAAAAATATAAAGCCTAAATCTGTAGATGCATAGCCGCGGTACCTGTTTTACATCTGGGCCTTCGATTGTACGAATAGGCAACTATCTAAAGGCAGTCTAACGTTACAATTGAATCAAAGGATTAACGGTTGATGTTGTTAGGATACACCGAACAGCACATCACATTCATCATACATCATCATCGATGTATTTCGGATGGGACTTTTGTCCGTTCAGTTGACTAAATCTACTGAATGTCGATCTACCACATATGTTTATTGGGATTAAAATTAGGACCTACCCTTTATCTGGAGCATTTACATGTTTTGTTTAAACATTATTTGTTTGTGTTGTTTAGTCTGGGATATAAAAAATGGAATATTTGAATAGTAAGGGCCCAATAGGTTCACCCCTTCCGCTATTTTATGCGGGGGGGGGGGGGTCCCTAAAAATGTGCTTCTTAATTTTTATATTAAGCAGCGAGGTGGGTAGAGCAGCTGCGATTTGGAGGTGCGAGGTTTTTGAGGCAAGATAGACAGCCCAGAATAGAGCGCCCCCCCTCCAATTCTTTGTTTTAAAATACATTAAAACCGCAACTAGGAGAATAAATATTTTTTTGGGGTTTTGTTTTGATGGATGCACTAGGCCTATCTTTTTAACAAATAATACCCCCTCCCCTTATCTCCATCTATAACAGTTTTTTGGAATGAGTGGAGTTTGATGGCTGTATATTGGAGCCCCCTTTATGCTCGTATGTTGGTTTTGTTTTGTTTTTGTTTGTTTACTTCTTCTTTTTTTTTTTGCCTTTGGTTTTGTCCTTTTTATTCCTTAGAGAGATTGTGGGTTGAGAGTGGGAAACCTGCTATGCCTATGCTTCTTAAGGTTAAACTCTAAGATTTTTAGTAAAATACTATTGCAATACAGGATATATTTTGGACATATAAATTTAATTGATCTGACCCCTAACAAAGTTAATTTCAAATAGAATTGCATGTTGCGTTGTTATTGGTTTGAAGGTTAATTTTCAGCCATTTAGTTATTGAAACATGAAACATTTCATTTGATATTCTGTATACTTTGATAATGCATATAAAGTTCTATTTTCTTTTTATTTATTAATTTGGCAGCACATTGGAACAGGCAAGTGGATAATGGAAATGCAGGTGTCAGAAGGATTGTAGACTCTAACAAAGTGCAATCCGATGAGATGAGATTAGACATCTTTTGACAAGAATTATCACAAAGAGAAAAACATAGGTAAATATATATATTGTTGTTTACAATTCAATTGGGAATATTTATTAAAGCTTTTGGTGGAATATGCATTTTGGTCTGTATTTTGAACCTCAAATTGAGTAAATAAGTTGCTATTTAATATATTTTTCAAAATGCTTTTAAATTCTCCGCATCCAATATTTGTAGAATGTAATGGTCTAATGGTCATTCATGTCACAGGGATGATTGCATATCAGGTTTTTCGGCTTGATTCCTCACACCATTTATATCCTTTGTCAATGCGGTATTTTACCTTACTTGTACAAATAATCTGGAAGAAATGTGTAACTATTAGGATGTATTCATACTTAGTCTATAAAGTGGGTTTCCAGCATGGAATGAATCCTAATATGGGGAAATACTAATTATACAAGTGTTTCGATATATTAAACAAAATTATTGTATCATTTATTTAAGATCATAATGTTTGTTGATTTATTAATATTGCCCAGAAGAATTATGTTCAAATATTAAATTGATTTTGTAGGTAATTATTAAATGAAATAGAAATATAATGAATATCATAGAATGATTTTACTTTCTAAACTTAATTGTTTTTCTAAGGTACATGTATATCGTTTTTTCTTTTTGTATTTTTTGTTAATTTTTTTAAGGACACTGTTGGCATGCTTAGAAACTTCTTTGCCTATATTTTTCTATTATCTTTAGGGATCCTTTATGTAACTTCTGGACCTAACAAGAATATGATGGGGAGAGAGAAAGAACTCGGGGATGAACAGGAACCCACGAGGGGCCTCAAAACCAATGAGGAGGGAAACAATACAGGACCCACTTTTTTTTTGTAGAAGTACATATATCTCATGAAGATTTACACACGCTAACCTCCCACCCCCGCCCCAAGTTCACACGATCCTCTCTGCAGTCCCTTTACCATCATCAATTTAAAAGCGAATGTTTTTTGTTTTTAATTTCAGATCATGCTCTTACATTATCAAAAACTGGCAAATTTCACCCACGCATCCACAAGGCCCATTTTGCTTGCTTCTATCTTAGCCTAGCCCCCCCAACAGAAAAGAGCAAATATTTGAAGGAAAAAAAATCAGTGACAGTATATGGGTAGGGTTTGTTTCACAAATGCCGGTCCAAGAAGCAAGATTACTAAATAATCATCTATAATTTAATAGACTGAAAAATAAAGGCTCGAACTTCACATAGTTATAAATTCTGTATCAAAATAAATATTCATTGCTTGCAAGAAATTATCCGCACCTTCTAATTTGATATATGTTGATGAAATGGCATGGTATAATTTAATTTAGACATAAGCATCAGTAGAAAGAAAAAAACTCTTTATCTTGTATTCTAGCTAAACAGTGCATATTTTTAATATAAAATATATAAAGATAAAAAATGTGGGTTATTTTGACTATGCAACATACTTTTAAAAAAGGATCTTCTACGGGGCTCTTCCCACGAGTCTCGGTCCAGAGTCGCTAACGTCCACGAGAACCTCGGTCCCACGAGTCCTACGTCCACGAGGCCGAATTTTTCCCACGAGTCTCACTCCACGAGACCTACGTCCCACGAGTCTCTCGTCCACGAGGCGAGATTTTTCCCTACGAGTCTCGGTCCCGACGAGTCCATTCGTCCCACGAGTCGCTACGTCCCACGGACCTATCGTCCCACAGTCGTCACGTCCCACGAAGCCGAGTATTTTCCCAGGCGAGTCCTACGTTCCACGGTCCTCCTCGTTTGGAATTAGAGTCTGGGTGGGAAAAATCTCGGCTCGTGGGACGTAGGAACTCGTGGGACGTAGGTCTCTGTGGGACGGTAGACTCGTGGTCGACTCGTGTAGGATCTGGACCCAGCCGTGGGAAATACTTATATCGCTGTGATTAGGACGTAGGGCTACGTGACTTGAGATTTCTCCATATCGAGTATGTGTAAGAGTGGAAACCTATTGAGACCTCGTCCCGAGGAGATACCTCGAGACCGTGGGGAAGACACTAAAGGACCTCTTAGGACGAGATGTTTTCTGTCACCGTGGATTATTTGGTTAACTCGCCTCGGTGGACGTCCATGGTTCTAGGACGTACTCTCGTGACGTAGAGATCCTGGAGAGAATGATCCCGTGACCTTCGTGATCGTAATGAACACTCTAGAGGACCGTCTCGAACTAAGGACTTCAGAATGGACTTCGTGGATCGCTCCCCTTATACACATCGGTACAGAAAATGTTTCAAGTGATAGAGATATATCATAATCTTAGGACAAATGAGTTTTTTAAGTTTTGTTTAGAATGATGGTGGTTATCTGTAACGTTGTAATTATATACAGCGCTGTTCTCTCAATGACATGAATGAACGCCATTCTTAATATGTGGTTTGATTTGTAATTAAAGACTTAAACATGTTTTTCTTTAAGTACTTCCTCATCTCTAAACACTCACCCCAATAGTGTTCCATTTGCTTGTCTTATTCCAATTCCTGTATAAGTCTCTTAATTGCCACTATAGTATGTTTTTGTAGTCTTTGATGTTTTGATTTGATATATTTTGTACTAGGGCTGTGGTGACAACAAAAATATAGTGACTAGAATGTTGGTAACTTTCAAGCTTGTTTGTGTTACACAACTTTCGGCTCTGTCAAGTGATAGACATGTGGCATCGTTTTAGATGTATGTTTCCTCAATACTATGGCAATTTGCAGTGACTATGTAAGATTTCACTTGTGCTATATTCTTTCAAGTATCTTTATATCACGAGTAATGTGAATAAGGTATAGATGTCATTCCTTTGGATAGAAAAATGGTTTTTAAGTTTTTGTTTAGATTGAATAGTGGTTTATCTGTGTTATTAACTAATATTTACATCATAAGCATAATGTAAGTGCTGTCTACGTACATTTTATTTTAACTGGTATCTATCTTGAGAAGGGTTAGTAACATTAATTCAATATTATTTGTTTAACATTAGCAGTCAAAATAATGTTAGGTAAACATATTGTTCTTAGTTTTAGCAAATGACAATTAAATGTTTAAATAAAGATTTTATTTTAATAAATCACGATCCACTAGCTGTTCTTATAACGATAAATCACAGATAAACATATAAAGCCTCTACGATATATAGCCTATACATATTGACATAAGATTGGAATGTTAAGAATTACTAAGATAATTCCATTCATGAGTTTTTGAACATTAGCTTATTAAAACTATGCTTAATAATGGTTATGAGAATAAGCTGAATTCGTTCAGTTAGCATATGGACTAATCTTGTCACTTTAATATTTCATTATAAGTGATGATTTTTATTTGACGATCATGTGTCTGATAATGACATAATACTTGGCGTAATACCTGTAAAAAGGCAGCAAACATGATTTTCATAAATTTTAAGATTTTTTGTTTTCGAATTTCAAGTCTGCCTAATATACCTTCGGTATC
This sequence comes from Paracentrotus lividus, assembly GCA_940671915.1. NCBI lineage: Eukaryota > Metazoa > Echinodermata > Echinoidea > Camarodonta > Echinidae > Paracentrotus > Paracentrotus lividus. The sequence continues at coordinate 43,196 of CALNVZ010000773.1, forward strand.
GACGATTTTGAATAGTGACGTGGAATAATACGCTTCCAAATCTGAATGCGAGAGACTTTTGTGTGAAAGCATGGTTGTATGGAAGATGTAGATTAATGTTGGCTTTACTAGAGATACTAGGTGACCGAAGGTCTCGGTTAACATATAGACCAGGTTATTCTGCAGAAAACTTTAATCCAAACGATAGTTTGCTAAATTTAACAAGAATTCAGCATTTTAAGAAAAAAACGTATTAGAGAGAGAGAAGGACGAAAGAGAGATAGATATGATAAGGAGGAGAAGGTGAGGAGAGAGAGAAAGAGAGAGAGAGAAAGGGGGGGGGGGTGGAGGAGGAACAGATAAAGGAGAGTCTACGAGGTGATGATGCAAGCAGAATATGACTGATGAAAACTGGGCCATATGGACAGAGTGATAGTTGTCTACATGGTGATTCCAAAATAATGTTCTTTAAAAAAAAAATGCAGTGAGTCAAATCAAGATTGTACTACATTGCTAAGGGTGGGGTGGATGAATGGGGGGGGGGGGGGAACACAGCCTGCACCACAATTTTTTAACGCACTTATATAAATCATACTGAAGAAGGTGCCCTCCCCTCTATATGAGAAGGACCTAACTTGAAGGTAGCATTGCAAAAAAAACAAGAAAAAACTTTAATACCTTCTTTATATAAATCCATTGAATTAATTTCTTGATTGAAAAGATGCGACTAGATACTGAGATATAAATCGGTTTTTCTTCACAAGGCTCTCTTATTGTTCCCCTAATGTATTAAAAGAAACATCCGGAATTATAGAATAAGCGGCATCAACAAAATACTTATAATCACGCCAAGATAGATTAAAATAATTAAGAACTCAAATGGAGAAACATGTCGTATAAAAGATTCCACTGTATCGATGGCAGTTTTAAACATACTTTGTCCAAAATAGGACAAAATCTTGCAGACAAATTCCACCAAACACAAATTTTCGTCCTTTACACCGATCCTTTGCATTACGTCGCTCTATTTCATTTGCCTATGACCGACCAAGGGGAAAATCATTGACATTGTAAAAAATAATGAAATAAAAGTCTCGGGTCACGATGGTATATTCAAGACAATTGCTATCTTAAATCATTATAATTTGTTCCATCTCGCCACAAATCCCCTAGCCCATATATTCATTATCATAGCTCATCATATGGTATTTGTACCAAAATACTAAATATAATTGCAAAAGTATCCATTGTCAAAAATAGGTGATTACCATATGAACTGTAACACTGACCCAATATCAATTATTATCATCTCCTTTCGTAAGTCCTAGAAATTTTTTTTTTTAAGAGGGTGACATCTTTTCTTTGGTGGCAAATGAATTATTTGGTGATATCTCAATTGGGATCGCGCGCTAAGCAGCAACATTATATACGCATATTCTTAACATGTATTAAAATATTGGCCTGGATGCATAGATACAGCGTCTACACACTGTTGAGATTGTAAATTCCTCGGATTCTCCAAGGCTTGACACTACTAACAGAAATTCATTTACATAAACTGAAGCACTATGCGTGTGCGTGGGGAAGGCCTTGGAGTGGTTCAGGGAGTTAATTTATCCCAACTAGAAACAATTTGTTGAATTAGATAACAAATTTTTCAATCGTTCGTCAGTTATTTGTGGCGCCTCAGGGTAGTCTCCTTGACCTCTGCTGTTTATCAATCTACATCAATGACTTTACCAAAACCTCAAACACTGTCTTATATTTATTTGCAGATGATTCAATTTATTTTATTCACATTCCAACCAATATACTCTCTATCAACATAAACTTAGATTGAATGTCTTGAGATATGGTTAATAACGCACAACAAACTCTTTCTTAAGTAAATTATTGAACACAATATATCAATGTTATAGCAATACATCGCTGGCCACACTTACAGGCGAGATTCTCATTGATGGAACCTCACCAAAGTTTTCATCTTCCCGGATTTTCTCGGTTTATACTTCGAGTGACATAATAATTATGGGGGAAATCAATAAGTCTGGAATTATAATAACTATTGTTGCAAACATCTCCCGCAATATCGGTATATAGTTAGTAAATACAAGTTAAATACTATCTTTCCAGTTCCACACTTTGTACCTTTACTTCTCCTAGTTTTTACCCTATCTTAACTATTGCATTATTGGCATGGGTATTCAAGTCAATTTTCATATTGATAAAATAACCACGCTACAAAAAAAGGGCTTTAAGAATTTGCAATAACACAATAATGCAGCGCACAACTGATCCATTATTCCTTAAGTCAAAATTTCAAGTTTTCAGACCTATTTTTTTTCCAAACAGGGCATTATGTATAAACTAAAAAACAAGAACTTTCCCCACGTCTTTACATGCTATCGTTTGCGTAACAACCAGCCACACCTCACCCAACCCAATCTCACCCCCCCCTCTCCTCTATCGAAGAGAGGACAATTCTTATCATATCCCGCGACTCGACACCTCATTTTAGCCTAACTAAAGAACTTTCAGATTTTTTTACGGATCCATGATATAATACAGAAACTTCATAATTTAACTTGAAGCAATATATAAGCTCCCTGACTTGAATCGTTTTCAATAACAATATCCAATACACATTCTTATCACTAGTACACAGCAAATTTCAATGATGAACAAAAGCAGTACCTCACAACATTACCATGTACACTATCGACTCTTACTCATACATCCCCACTCTCATCGCCAACTTTCCTCCTTCTTCTTCCTTGCACTTTAAACCCCATCACATTACATCATTACACCTTGTTCATGTTCTTCCTCCCCCCTTTTTTTTACTCTGAATCACATCTCTTTCTCCACCTCATTACATCGTTATTCAACACTTTCACATTCATTCCATTTTGTAAAATAATATGTATACTGATAACGCGTAGGATTTATAAAATATTTTGAATAGCACGAGACAATACAATAATGGCAATTGCTATGCGTTGTAATTTTTTTCACTTCTATAGGGGGACAATGTAATCTAACCATGCTTTTTTTATACAGTCATACTATTATTCTGGGTTTTTTCTCAAATGTCACAAATAAGGATAGTTTATTTAGCTAAGATTTGGTGGCTTTAAATTTTTCAATTAATTTGGGTAATACGGTTTGTTTTATTAAAGATTATGATTTTAATATGATTGTTATGACTATTTGTCATGATGTTTTTTTCCTGAAAAACGGCAATTAAAAAAAAATACCCAGATTGGATTGAATTGAATTGAATTTCTTCTTTAAAACATGAAAAATTCTGCGCGGGATTCGCCTTCCATAGCGACCAACCAAAAAGTCAACACCGCAAATAGGAGACAATATGCCGAAAAGTAAGGGTCTTCCCATCAACGCAATATGCGCACCCTGCTAGGGACAACTATTCTGACATACTAATAGTTGGAGGACAAGTTGATAAATGTTGGGGAGGGGGAGCTTAGGGCTATCCACTAACACTCAATTATATCTAATGTCATGTCATAGCCATAAATCAGACTAAACTGTTTCATTTATTTCGGTTTTAACATCGGATTGGAAGGATCACTAGATATTGCCGATCTATTTCCAATCACATGAGTTCATTTACAAATCCATCTGGCAAGAGAATACAAGCCTGTACGCCTACCACGTAAACCATATATATTTAACTGAGAAAAATGACAAAATGGGCTGAGTGAGGTGGGGGGGGGGGATCTAATATTCCAGCAAGGTTTGGGGGTACGTCCAAGATATAGCCAGGGTCCCGAAAAGTGAAAGCGCGGAGACGAACACACTCAAGAAATTTTAGACGAGTAAAATGATGTTGCTGGAGCAAAATATAAATATTCCACCTCTAAGAGTTCTTCTAAAGGGCCTGTCCCACAGGCGGCGATCGTTGTGGCGACAACCTGAAAGGCGATTATAAACCTACATACGACTCTATCTAAGCTAGGCCACAACAACAACTTGCTACCACACTCACAACAGCAAGATCGTCAGTTGTCGCAGCAACGATCGCCTCCAGTGGGACAGCCCCTTAAGTGACTTCATTTTATAAACATACCGAGTGAGTAAAAAAAAACTTTACACCTAGAAAAATGTCAATAAAAAGAAAACTAATTTATAAACCCTAAATTATTTTACATATTCTGAAAGAGTAACTCCTCCTGCATCTTCTGGTACCATTTTTGTGTGGTATATCTTTACGCTTGGATGAACACGATGCATTGTTTGCGAACATGCAATTTTCGAATTGTGCCATGGTGGGGATGAAATTGAAACAACAAAAGCTGACAAAAAAGCAACTCCAGCATGAATAGAATGGCATAACTTTTTAACGAAAATGTATTCCGCTTAATAACTTGGCAGGGGTGTTGTTACACATATGGCCTGCATTTTGTATGAAAATGAGATAAATCTGTAGAGTCAGTGAGCACACGTCAAAGACAAAATAATCTCTTTTCAAAAGTATTAGGAGGCCTTTTTAGGTCTGTCAGTGGCAATTTACTTTTGATGTGTACTCATTTGTGCATTACTTGACGAGTCAATCTAATTTTCATACAAAATGTAGTCAATATGTGTAAAAACAATCCTGCCAAGTTATTAAGCGGAAGACATTTTTGTTAAAAAGTTATGCTATTTTATTCATGATGGAGTTGCTTTTTTGTCAGCTTTTGTTGTTTCAAATTCATCCCCACCCCGGCACAATTCGAAATTTGCATGTTCGCAAACAATGGGCCGTGTTCATCCAAGCGTAAAGACATACCACACAAAAATTGTTCAGAAGATGCGGGAGGAGTTACTCTTTCAGAATATGTAAAATAAATTATGGTTTATAAATTGTTTGTCTTTTTATTGACATTTTTCTAGGTGTAAAGTTTTTTTTTACTCACTCGGTATATACCTTCCCTTTTGTCAATGCAGTAATTTTGATGAATACATGCACAAGGGGGTTTTAAACTAATTTCCTGCACGACAATCTCACCATCAAAAACGACTTCGCCACCGACTTTTTAGGCAATGTCGTGCTTCGTGTGAACAGGATTTGGAGTGTGTCGTGCACGTCGTGTCGCTGTGTCGTGTCGTTTGTCGTTTGTCGTGTTTGGTGTGCAGAGGCCTTAAAACGCGCTTATTTATCGAGCTCACTTTTTGCCAAATTGTGCGTGACCTCTACTTGACCCCGGAAAATTACTTTTGAAGATCAGTGCAAGCTTTACTTCAGAAGGTAATATCTCGCTTAAAATTTAATGAAATTTCTTGGAGTTTTCAATTACACTTCAGTTAAGGCCTGAATTTTAATAATATTAAAACATTATTTTGACAATGATTGATTTTTATTTTGTAATTTAATGTTCATTTTAGGTTAATATTTTGGACATTTTTACGTTTTTTTTACAAATTTCTATCGACCTAATTTTTTTACTTTTTATGAAAAGGCCCAAATAAACAAAACATAATGTGAAGCGGTTACTCTCGATCTCTTGAAAAAACCTTACATCATAAAAAACTTATTACTAATCGGGTCAGCAGCCAGCACAATGTGCGTGGCTGTCATAAAAAGCCGGGTCAAGAAATCATCCCTATGCGCAAACAGCTCAAAGAGGAATCGCGGCTTGTGATTGGTCATCAGCAGCTGTTACGTCACGGATTTAATAGAGTTGTCGTTCCGTATGATTCCATCTGCTTGATTTATGTCATTGGGATGTTTATCATTTCTTGTTATGTTTGACGATTATATAATAAATATAGATATTTGTACTGAAATAAACAATTTAACTGGACTTATTACTGTTGATAAACGCTATCTATAGTTTTGAAATGTTCATTCCCTTATCATTGAAAACGGTGCAAGGTAATGAAATCTCTTGCCGGAGGTGTGTTTTTATGTTATCTTAGTAATTTTCACAATAATAAGCAGCACTTATCAGGTGCCGCGGAGCCGGGGGCTGACCCCCCCCCCCATTTTTTTCAGCAACCGTGTACAAAAACGCAAAAATGACCATAGATTTGTTATATTTAGCCTGTTCGGCCCCCACTCCCCACTTTCGGCTCAGCACCTCTACTTACAAAAACGCTCCGTGGCCCGTGCTTATAAATTACTTGTAATTAATTGGCCTACCAGTCTACAGTAGTGTTCATATATACGCAAATGTCTATATGTCGCAGTCCGTTATTATTGGTATAGTAACTTTGATATTTTGTTTTCAATTTCACGTCAACTCACAGGGGCCGCGTCATACATTTGTGCTTTTAGCCTGTTCAGTCCCACCACCCCCCCCAATCACTGCGGCTCGAATGGAGCCCTTCCACTTTTTTTTCAAAAAACCTCCGGGCCCCGGAATCAAGTTGACAATGTAATTAACCACGACTGCACTCGTACTGGTTTTCATATGATCATCAGAGGGTCACACACTGAGCATTCAAAGATGAATGCTCTCCTTTCTTATTTTTGCTTTGTTTTAATCTGCAGTAATATATATTATAGAATATGATAAAAATATGAGCTGTTGATTTTCGAGGAAATTATTTAAATTTCTCTTATTCTCGTAAATCCGAGACCTTAAACTTTGCGTATTCATTCATGTAAAATCATATCGAAATATGTATAAAAAGCTGTGTAGGCCTACCTAATGCTGCAGTCACACAGGTACTTACGTTTAGTTACGTTTTTTTTTTTTTTTTTAAATCCTTATTTCATCTTCTATTCCATCATGTCTTATGTATTTCTTTGTTTTATTGGGTGAACGAAATTTTCACTATATTTGCATTGCTGACTATGACAGAAAGGCAACCGTGGGGATCAGCAGAAAAGAAAATAGTTTTTGGACGCAACCGAACGTAACTCAACAAAAATATCTGTGTGACTGCAGCACAAGTCGTGTTCTTATAAGGTCCCCGGGACCGTAAATGTAAATTATAATGAAACCATATAACCAAATTTAGGGTACTATTAATTCTCAACGAACTAGATGTAGTTTATCTTGGTTATTTGATTTGACATGACTTTGCCCAATTGCACTTGATTCGTGCAAGGATCCGCCCCCCCCAAAAAAACTTAAAAAAATAAAAAAAAAAAGAGAGAGAAGAATATTACTCCCGAAAAATAAATAAATACAGTCAAGTAGGTCGACAGTGCACTCGAACTGTAACGAAGTTGATTGGCACCAAGCCAACATATATAATTATATCCAGATAAGTTTAATTCAAGTGCAGGATCCAGACGGGGCTCGTTAGGGGCAGTGAATCGAATGCGCCCCCAGTAATCGCGAAAGCCATGTTCTAAACCAATTTGCACTAACCCCCATTTGGTCTCATCCAATTTGGTCAAATTCATTTTCATCTACAACCAGCTTATCTAGTTACCCTTTGGTCCAATTACCGATTCAACTATTTAAAACTTTGTCTAATTCCCGTTTCGTCTAATGTCCATTTCGTTATTGAGCTTTGTTTTTTTTCCCCCCATCTCTTTATATATATGTCTCTCTTCGGCATCTCTCCTTTTATCCCATCCTATTCTATTCAAATGTTCTTCTCACTCAACTTGTATAGAGCTGATTACACTTTCTTTTGTTACTGGGTGCGGGTACGATGAAAAGATCGTCCCCTAAAATAACAAAAGAAATGAATGCATGTCTATGCTCATTATCACTACCATGTGAGTCAAAAAAAAACTTTACACCTAGAAAAATGTCAATAAAAAGAAAACCAATTTATAAACCCCAAATTATTTTACATATTCTGAAAGAGTAACTCCTTCCGCATCTTCTGGTACTATTTTTGTGTGGTATGTCTTTACGCTTGGATGAACACGACGCATTGTTTGCGAACATGTCAATTTCGAATTGTGCCAGATTGGGAGTAAAATCAAAACAACCAAAAGCTAGAGAAAGGCAACTTCATCCTGATTAAAATAGCATAACTTTTTAACGAAAATGTCTTCCGCTTAATAACTTGACATAGGTGTTGTTACACATATTGACTACATTTTGTATGAAAATTAGATTGACTCGTCAAGTAATGCACGAATGATTACACATTAAAGAGCAAATTGCCACTGACAGACCTAAAAAGGCCTCCTGATACCATTGAAAAGTGATTGTTTTGGCTTTGACGTGTGCTCACTCATGCCTGACTCTACAGATCTATCTCATTTTCATACAAAATGTGGTCAATATGTGTACCAACATCTTTGCCAAGTTATTAAGCGGAAGACATTTTCGTTAAAAAGCTATGCTAGTTTAATCAGGATGAAGTTGCTTTTTTCTAGCTTTTTGTTGTTTTGATTTTACTCCCATTCTGGCACAATTCGAAATTGACATGTTCGCAAACAATGCGTCGTGTTCATCCAAGCGTAAAGACATACCACACAAAAATGGTATCATAAGATGCGGGAGGAGTTACTCTTTCAGAATATGTAAAATAATTTGGGGTTTATAAATTGGTCTTCTTTTTATTGACATTTTTCTAGGTGTAAAGTTTTTTTTGACTCACTCGGTATATCTCACTTTATCCAAAACTACATTCTCTATCTTGCTTATGGTAACATTCCTCACGTTATATGGCACATATTTTGGAAATCAAATGCTTTCCATATAATAAGGTACACTACTCAAGTAAATTAAGATATTCTGTTATGTAATATTTCAGGCAATTTATCAAAGACTGTCGTCTGACACAGAGACTGTTGCAATTTAAACAACAATAAACATTATTTTTTACCAAAGATGTGCTTTAATTCATTTATCTTGTCAATTATATAACACTGTGAAACAGAATACAGTCTACTCCTGTTATAACGAAGTGCTGGAGACAAAGCATAATCAGAAATGATCAGGCGCGTATTAATTTAGGATTTTGCACCCGGGGGGAGGCAACGTGATTTTGATTTTGGTGCCCCAGATGTTGATCAAGAATTGTACACCAAAATTTTTTTTCCTGTTTCCTGGGGGGGGGGGGGTAGTGTTTGTTTTTTTTTTTTTTTTTTTTTTTTTTGGGGGGGGGAGCTTTGGCCGTTCGTAAGATCATACACCAGTTATGTTTTGGGGTCAATTGGGTACAAACGAAATTTTTTAAAACAATTTTGGCGCCCCCTAAGGTCAGTTTGGCGCCCTCTTAAAGCCATTTTCGGGGCCCGGACACCGCCCTCCTCATGTTTGACATTTAGTCCAAGAGAATTGACTCTTTGAAATAAAATCATAATGAGAGTATACTGTATCAACATGAAATTAGCAGCCTATAATGAATTGAAGTACATGGACAAGTAAAAGATTAGGAGTTATATAGTTAAACAATGGCATTCTAATATATAGGTCAAGACTACTTATTGAAATCTGCCACATTTTTACAGTTAAGATCATCTTTGCACACTTATCATTAACCTAGAATGAATCTAATGAAGGGGCCAATGAAAACCCTTTGATTAATTTTTTTTAAAGCACTATATATACATGTAAAGACCCGATTATATTTGTATGGCCGATACAAATTTAATGTCTACACCCCCCCCCCTATCGCATCGCGCCGTGCCAGATGACAAGAAAAGAAAAGCTGTATTTTATGACTTTGATATTGAATATATTGATATTCATTTACTTTTTTCGAGTTGTCTTTGTTGGTTTTTGTTCTCTCTCTCTCTCTCTCTCTCTCTCTATGACAGGTCATATCACATTGAAAATATTTGTTTAACTACACTGAAAGATAACTTTGTCAATTGACAAATATAAATTTGTCATTAATGTGGTTTAATTTAACAAATTAATAAATTTGTCATGCCAAAGATTTGTCATTATAGATTTGTCATGCACCATAACATGACGAATTTTAATTTGTCATGAAAAGTGGTCTAATTTGACAAACCTTTTTCAAAGTTTGTCATGCAACATTTTAATTCCTCATTCTCATTTTTCAATTTGTTTTTTTCATTCATCAATTTGTATTGCATTTTGACGTTAATTTGTCATGTAACAGTCAGAAAACACACCTGTAATAAACAAACAATACAGATAGTTAATATTTTTGTCAGTTTTAATAGAACCTCGAAATTCCTGAGGAAACAAATTCAAATTTATTTTTTAGTATAAAGTTTACCTTTTTCGATCTACTCAAGCCTTGCCTCGCAGCTAAATCACGGCGACCGGCGAGTGATTCGAAGACGCTGATTATGTGCGGGTTTCCCAAACTGTCTTCAGGAGCTAATTTGTCATGCATTTTGCGTCAACAAATTGATTTGTTTTCAGCAAATAATTTGTATTATAATTCGTTATGCCGACTTAAAATCGTCATTTCTACATTGACTGCGAAGAGGATTTGTCAATTACGGTTGCGATGAGTCGTCACGCAAATAAATCAGTCATGCGCAAGTTTGTTTTTGTCAACACCAGTTGAAACTTTGTAATAGTGCTCGATCAATTTGTTATGTATACTACCATGAGTTTGTCATTTCACAAGTTATATCGCAAAACAAATTATTTTACCCCGATTGACGAATTAATCTGGCCTTGTGACAAAGTTATCTTTTCAGTGTATCTTCTTTTGTGTACAATATGTAATATTATGAAAAACATTTTAATGAAAAGCATGAATATACAGAGTGAATCAATAAAAATGTCCCATCATTTTGAAGTTGTCTTGTGAGAAGCGTGAAGATATAATCATGGGTTTCATGACATGTCTTGGTAGAGTCATCCACCAAGCATGATATGTTTGTACTTTTTTCATTTGGATCTTTGCACGCATGCCTGAATAACAATCTTCAGAAGACGGTAGAATCTCACTTGCGCCAAGTGGCTGCATAGGTGAAGAATAAACAAATTGAAAATTGATTGTGCA
>CALNVZ010000775.1:11769-41219 GCA_940671915.1 Paracentrotus lividus
AATCACTACCCTTAAATAAAATACAATTCCGAAGCGCGAGTGAAAATCTCATTAATCAACGTTTTACAAAATAGATTATGTTTGTAATCCCTTTCTGAATTGGTCACTTTCTATAACTATACGGATCTGAAAACAAATATTTTAAAGAAGTTTAAAAGTTTATTTCTATCACATTTGGACAAGTGGGCAAATGCAAAATCTATCCAAAATACTTAGAAAATAAAAACAAAATGTGAAGCTTTAAAAATCAAGGGGACACGTCCCCCTGATTGCCGCCAATTTTGGAGGGGAATTAATTATACACTAGATACACGTTGTAACAAATAAAAGAATAAATGAATATAGGGACCTGAAGAAAGATTATTAGTTAAATTATTGTCTGGGGGGGGGGTTTGGCAAGCGAAGCGCGAGCCGAAAATTTTGCTTTTTAATGATCTGAACTTGGTAAATTTTACGCACACTGTACCTCTTTGTCTATTATATGTACATATATTTATGTTAAGCTCTGAAAATCGAGGGTGGACGATCCTTCCAAAAAGCAAACATCGAGGGGGGGGGGGAACTCGATCGTGCCCCGTCCACGGATCGCCGCCATACCTACCGTTTTGTGGTATTGCCAAGGATATTTTTCTAAGCGATAGTTTCTTAAGGAAATTGACTAAGTGGTTTTGACCAAGTCGACTTGATTTAGACGAAATGGGAATTAATTAGACCAAATGGTAATTGACAAACCTGATTGAAGGCAAACATCCAACACGGATGAAACCAAACGGGCATTAGTCAAAGTGGATTTATGTTAGTTTACTGCTGAAGTTTGGTAGTCGTATGGTATTCCTGTGGTACTTAGTGGTTACTATGGGTAATTAGCTCATTGGCATACAATGTTTTTGTATGCACAAATCAGAATTTTTGTGAAACTTACTCATTAACTAGTAATTCACTGCATATTAATATTTTTCTTTTTAGGGGAATATATTTCCTAAACACAAAGTAACATCAAGAGCGATAGTTTTGACATTTGCATTATTATTAAGAAATATAGAAAATAACTAACTGTGACCCAAATATTTTTTGCTAGATAGTGGTATATATATACAGTGTTGCTTGTTGTTTGGGTCGGGTTGGTGTGGATGGCATCTCGGTTGTTGCAGCAGTCCGGTGATAACGGCGTGTGTATCCCTGTGTTAACGGCGAGTGTGTTTCCGGTCGTAACGGTATGTGGTAATCCTGGATACTTTTGTGTGGTATTGATGTGGACATACTTGTAACTCCATGCTGGGGGGTACTATTTTTGCTGTTATGGTACTGCTGTATGGTACTTCTGTATGGTATTTGTGCCAGAATACCATAGGAAATACTGTGGTATTTGTGCCAAAAAACATAGAAATCCTGTGGTATTTGTGCCAAAAAACATAGGAAACCCTATGGTATTTTGGCTGAATGGTATCCTGTAATGGTATTTTATGTGGTATTTGTGCAAAACCATAGGAATCCTGTGGTATTTGTGCCAAAAAACCATAGGAAACCCTATGGTATTTTGGCTTTTGTATGGCACTCCTGTATGGTATTTTTATGTGGTATTTGGTGCCAAAAAACCATAGGAATCCTGTGGTATTTGTGCAACAAAAACCATAGGAACCCTATGGTATTTTGGCTGTATGGTACTCCTGTATGGTATTTTATGTGGTATTGTGCCAAAAAACATGGGAAATCCTGTGGTATTTGTGCAAAAACCATATGAAACCCTATGGTATTTTGGCTGATGGTACTCCTGTATGGTATTTTATGTGGTATTTGTGCCAAAAAACCATAGGAAATCCTGTAGTTTTGTGCCAAAAACCATAGGAAACCCTATGGTATTTTGTCTTGTATGGTACTCCTGTATGGTATTTTATGTGGTATTTGTGCCAAAAAACCATAGGAAAATCCTGTGGTATTTTGTATGGTACCATTGTCTGGTATCACACGATATTTTTGTAAGGGCACCCCCTCCCCCTAAAGGAAATCCCTGCCGGTGGACTGACACGACACAAAAAAATGAGGCCATGGGCCTACCAAAGCCTGAAAAATACCCCCCCCCCATGCGTGTATTTTTTTTAGTTTTTTTTTTGGGGGGGGGGGGGCTTTGGGGCCCGGTTCCCCGGGGGAGGCGCCTAAAAGGGCTCCAAAATGACCTCAAAGGGGCGCCAAATTGAGCAAAATGTTAATATATATATATATATATATATATATATATATATATATATATATATATATATTGTAAACAAATCTAGGGATATTAAATGTTAGGAAAACTATATCAAAGCTATGAGCTGAACAAACAGCACATTACATACAAGTCAAGAAATCAAGCATCACACAACTTCTATAAAAGAAGAACTAAACTAATTTATTAACTACAATTATATACAATATTTACAAGTACATGTTAAACAAAGAATATGCCACAGTCATAATCTCAATATTACCCTCCTTTCACAGTATAACTGACTTCTATAGCCAGGCAACAACAACCAACCCTCCATGTTGGTGATGTTTCTCTTTCCACTCCCAATCCAAGACTGCCCCTTACATAATACACTCTAACCCCAGTATCCCCAAAACAAAGGCTTTCTGCTTGGTCAGCAAAACCTGTTAGCCCCCATCTAACTGGTCTGATAATTCAGACCCATTTTTTGTAACATTGCCCCTTCTTAAAATTTGACGTCCCTTCAAAATCACTATATCAAACAAAAAACAATAAAAAACAAATCCAACCAAAAATCAACTCTAATCAACTAATATTGCTAATCCAAGTAAGCACGTACAGATATCTAAAACTCAGATGGTTAGCAAACATTTCCAGCAAATTCAACAACCAATAACGGATATCAAAATCAAAGAAAGAAAACGAAAGAAAATGAATGAAATCACAATGCTATTCCTGCAATAATTGAATTACGTTTGTACAAATAGATTACAATTATGATGTCATTTACGTCATTAAGAACCAGACTTAATTAAAAACAACTCAAAAATCACCAAAAATTTAGCACAAAACAAATCAAAGAAACAACTATAAAAGTTTAAAGGAATTCAGATCACTTCAAAATAGAACATCATATAAAACAATCCAAAACTTTCTGAGATTACGGAAAACTCAAAATCAATTATAAAGACATTCCTGAAAAATGATTTGATCAAAATTATAGTCTGAATCATTTAACTCCCAAATATGTGCTGAATAATGACTCCAGTTATAATACCGATGGCCCGTATAATAATTACTCAAGCAATTCCGGGTATATAATAATACTAGAGTTAAACAATTGTCACTGATCAAATCAAATAATCTCTCCGTATACTGTTCTTCACAACGCGACAAGTTCAAAGTTCCATTGTAGACTTCATCTGTCAATAATTATTGTTCGCAAAATATTGACTTCATTGTTGCAATTTGTCCTGACATCTGTCTCAGCAACCTCCTGAAAATCACTTATAAAAACAAACACAAATAATTGTTACTTCACAGATGCAGCGCTAGGCTTGCACATCTCATTCAAACAAACAAATGAAAGAAATATATCTCAACGATAGCTCCAACCAAATAATTGATGATGTCCACCGCTTCAACAATGAAGACCGCGATCACCGAACTACGCAAAATTACTTCTTTTCCGAAAACACTGGAACAACACTGGATAATCACAAGAGAGTTTTCGCTATCCTCGAATCTCCGTCAACTAGATCAAACTCGATCACTCGTAGTTATCCTGGAGGTCGATCTCTGCTCCACTACACTCCTTTTGTGACTTCATCAGCTACAAAGTACAGTCGTCTCCTGCTCGTCCACTCCGCCCAAACAATAACAATTTTTATTACGTTTGACTGTGGCACTTACTACAAGTCTATAGATACACATAACACTTATGAATTAAAAACTAACAAAACATAGGAATTAAATTTCATCAGTAATTAACTTCCACGTTACACCGTGCTGTTTCCCCATTTTCACAGGTACTAACTCTCAAGCACTCTAATGTAATGCATACTGGAAGTAAATAAAGACAAAACATCATCCTATAAAAACTAATTCATTCACCAAATATACTACATGCAAGATTAAAGTAACATAAACCTTTAAAGGGGAAGGAAACCCTAGGAATTCATTAAATTGTACAAAGACAGGAAAATCAAAGAAGCTGATCAATGAAAATTTGAGAAAAAATAAATGAATAATAAGAAAGTTATGAGCATTTGAATGTTGTGATCACTACTGCTATGGGGATCCTCAAATTGGCAACGGACCCAAGATGTGTGATGTCATAAATGAACAACTTCCCCATTACTTTTGTACATATTTCACTCAAATTGTCTTTTTTATTAATTCCGTTAACAGATCTGAGATTCTTTTCATGGGAGGACATGTAATACAAGTTCACAAAATATAATCATGTGTGAAGAGTCTGTACTACCACTAGAAATGAGGAAAAAGAAGAATTTTTTGTATTTTTTTTTGTATGTCATATGGGAGAGTTGTTCATGTGTGACATCACACATCTTTGGCCTGTTGCCAGTGTGAGGATCTCCATAGCGTTAGTGATCACAACATTCAAATGCACATAACTTTCTTATTATTTATTCAATTGTTCTCAAACTTTCTTTAATCTGTTTCTTTGATTTTTTTTTGTTTCATACAATTCAACTGAATCCTAGGGTTTCATTCTCCTTTAACTCTCTAAAACTCCCTACTCTATTAAAACTAACTCAATTAGTATAAAACCCAGAAATTATAGTACTGGTCATCAAAGACCCGACACCCAGTCTCAGTCATTGCTTTAAGGAGGCTTCTTCCACCGATACGCCCTCTTCCTTGTGCTCATGCGGACGTCGTGCTCCAACTCATGTCTCTCGACAAACTTATTGTGACTGTCTCTGCTGTCGTCAGGAGGTCGCCCATTGATCACCTCCAGTCGTGTCATTACGACATCCTCTCTCCAAATTATGAGGTCAGCCTTCGCCTTGTCAACCTCAGCTTCCTCAAACTTCGCCTTGTCGATCTCAGCCCCGTTGACCTCAGCCCCGTCGATTTCAGCTCTGTCGACTCTCGCCTCATCGACCTCTGGCTCGTCGACCATCGCCCTATCGACCTCTGGCTCGTCGACCGTCGCCCTATCGACCTCTGGCTCATCGACCTCTGGCTCGTCGACCGTCGCCCTTTCGACCTGTGGCTCATCGACCATCCACCTATCGACCTCTGGCTTGTCGACCGTCGCCCTATCGATCTCTGGCTTGTCGACCATCGCCCTATCGACCTCTGGCTCGTCGATCCTCAGTAGTGGCTCCTCCACGTCGTTGATTTGCCTCAGCTCTCCACAGCTTCCTTCTCCAGAGAGCTCCTCTAGCTTCCTCAACAGGGTAGCCTGGTTCGTTGAGAACTGGTTGGCACATCTCACGAAGGCCTCCATGAGCACGCCTGCTCCTGCCTTTCTCCTCCTTCTGGTCCTCGTCCACCTGTTGCTCGTGAAGCAAGCCATGACTGAGACCAGATGCCAACCCTCTAACAACCAGCACTACAATCTTCCTAAAATTAATTGGTATTACAATACCCACCTAACTCCCATAGCTACATCTTAATTCTTATCCTTCTAAATTACCCTATCGCTACATTAAATCATATTCAAAACGATAATTCACTGGTAATTTAAAACTAACAGCATACTTTCAGCTACACGATGTGAAGTCTGCAACTCAGACTATCACAACAAAACAAGGCTACTTAACCCCTAGCCTGCCAAACTACGACCAGTGTGTGACACATACACAGAGTGTACGCAAGCACACCTACACACACACTGACCTCTACAAACACCTACATACACACAAGCTATAGGTAATTGAACAATGTACTCATGCCACTGCTCTATGCACTAACTGCATAGAATACAAACTCATATTAAAACAAAATAACACTATTAAACTTCCCTGAATCCAAGAAAGCAAGATCAATATCCTAGAATTGGTAAAAACAATTAATTAATCATCCCACTCCTGACACCAATGTAACCAAAACTAGGGATATCAAATGTTAGGAAAACTATATCAAAGCTATGGGCTGAACAAACAGTACATTACATACAAGTCAAGAAATCAAGCATCGAATCACACAACTTCTATAAAAGAAGAACTAAACTAATTTATTAACAACAATTATATACAATATTTACAAGTACATGTTAAATGAAGAATATGCCACAGTCATAATCTAAATATTACCTTCTTTCACAGTATAACTGACTTCTAGCCAGGCAACAACAGCCAACCCCCCATGTTGGTGATGTTTCTCTTTCCACTCCCAATCCAAGACTGCCCTATGGAATGCGAACTGTTGCATATTTGAAAATACCCATGATCATGGGTTTTATCAAGAGCACGCAGAGTTAAAACCCATGATCATGGGTTTTATCAAGAGCACGCAGAGTTAAAACCCATGATCATGGGTTTTTATCTAGTACACGTAGAGTTAAAACCCATGATCATGGGTTTTATCAAGAGCACGCAGAGTTAAAACCCATGATCATGGGTTTTATCAAGAGCACGCAGAGTTAAAACCCATGATCATGGGTTTTATCTGCCACGCGCAGAGTTAAAATCCATGATCATGGGTTTTATCAAGAGCACGCAGAGTTAAAATCCATGATCATGGGTTATATCAAGAGCACGCAGAGTTAAAACCCATGATCATGGGTTTTATCAAGAGCACGCAGAGTTAAAACCCTTGATCATGGGTTTTATCACGCCACGTGCAGAGTTGAAAACTCATGATCAATGCGGTTTTATCTACTGCTTGTAAAATGACAACTTCTGCTTATAGACCGACAGCCTGTGATTATCGGTTTTGATTGTTCGTGCAAGGTCACGTCCCTAGGCGAGTGAGAGCGAGGGACACATATTTACGGCAAGTCAGAAATTTAACCATGGCAATGATTACAGCGCAGCGATTAGTCTGTGATAACACTGATAACGATAATCCCGCTGCCAGCTGTGGCTTTATAACTAACTCCCTTTTGTTATATCGATGTTTTGTGTACAGAAGGCGTTCAATGTAACTAACTTTTAGCCGCGCAATATAGTATTGTCTAAGTACGTGAATTTATAAAATCTACTTATAGAAAATTTATGTTGTACATATTAGTCATAACGAGAATTGTGTCGACCATTTTTGGTGGTATCTAAAAGTGAAGAACGTGCTTCAAAACTTAAAGATTAAATAATAAAGAAAGAAAAGAAAAAAAAAAAAATAAAATTGTATAAATTAAAAAGCCTGTTTCTGTTAAGTAGACCATATTAGCTTTGATGTGTCGCAACTTATGATTAAACCGTGCATATGTTCAAATTTAAAATGAACTAAAAATTTTAGACATATATGATAACAACCTTATTTTGAAACTGTTTGTTATTATTTTTTAAAACAGCATCAAGTTTATTTTATTTATTTCTTACAAGACGGAATTGTACCTGTTTGGAAAGAAATGTCTTTATTCATTCCAAAAGAGCAATGAATTTAAATATTTAACGGTGGTATCTCACTGGTCCAAACGTGTTTGCGAGAACCGGATTTGGACTTTTTTGACCGGCATTTGAATACGATTTTTTCCAGTACTTAATTTGTTAAAGGGAAGAAGTCGCGAGATTGGTCATTCGAGCTGGGGCTCAACAATTGTTTCGGGTGGTCTGCGATATATTTTTGTGCCCCCCCCTGCCATGCTGCTTCATGGAAGTAATGTTGAAATGCACGTATTTCAGGTTTCTCTGGATAATTTTTTTAAATAACTTTTATGGGGGCGTCCACTGGATGCAAAGCAAAGCCAAGAAGGGTGGGACGATGAAATTTTTGTACTCAGCCACGCATTCGCTGTCAGCAAAGCGAAAGTTCATATTAGGCAATCTGATGACCCTGCAGACATACCATCATGTCTGCAGACATAGCTGAGAATTTCCTCGCGATCAATGCCGAGAACGTTCAGGAAATCGCTTACTGAAAGAGCAAACGTACGATACGTCATTAAGAATATGGGAGTGCATGGTAAAATCAGGGTCTAGAGCGACGGTAGATCGACCGCGTTAACTATGCAGACATTATGAAGTAATAATAAAAGTATAGACAGGGAGGTGGAAGAAAAGTCTCCTGATTTACGTTTTTTTTTTTCACACAATGTACGCCAATCGCCATTATAAAAAAGTTATTATTTCAAATATCACAAACATGGTAAATAAAGCAGTGTTTTAAGGGAATAGACAATTAACTTTTAAAGATTTTTTGACCAATTCATATATAATAGAATTGGAAACCAAAGTATGTATTTTTGAACAAGAAAATAATAAAACAACAATATTTTTGGGCACTCTGGTGGTCTAGCGGTTATGACGGTGGTCTAGCAATCCACAGGTCGTGGGTTCGAATCCCGCCCGGGCAGCCCAAAATCTTTTTCATGGCTGTCTGGTTCCAATATTTACCACACAGCAGTTGCGTGTGTTTCTACCACTTTGCATGGTTTCTACTGTTGGAGACAAATGAATAAATTAATTGTCTATCTAACAATATTTTTTGTTTCGGCTTATACATAAGTATAGACAATGCACTACTTCTAAATGAAACAATAACAATTTGGGGTGTTATAAATGTTGAACATCAGACTTTACAACTATTCGAATTTTTATAGAATGTTTAAAATAAACACCACTTTTATCCTGCACACAACGCCTCAGTGTCTTAGATGGATAGATGGAAAGATAGATAAATGGTTTATTGATAAAAACAAAACATCATTGGAGCAAAGCCGAATAGCGATGCATTTACAAAGAATAAATTGACATAATTATACATTGATAGTTCAAATAAGTTTAATAATTAAAATACACGTAATACAAGGTAATAATTTGTGTTGAACAGGATACAGAGAAATCACATTTATGTGAAAACAGTTCTTGGCAGGTCTCATGAACAGGTCTCGTGAATATTTGAATATTCAAATGAGCAAACTGATGATGTCATAGTCCCCGTACTTTTTGTACATTTTATTATATGAAATCCTACTTATCTCATTTTTTCATTCATTGCGTATACAGAAAATATACCACTCATACTGAAATATGTAAAATCACTTGTGACCTTGAACATTCCATAAGGATTAATCCATGTTTTTATGTCCTTGGGGCTGAAAATCTTGATAATTGGTATTTTATACAATAAAAAATAAAGAAAGTAGGGGGACTGTGACATCATCAGGTTGCCAATTTGAGAACTGCTTCATTTAAAAATTCAAAACCTAAGAAAATTCATAACTTTGCTATTTATCTTCCGATTTTGATGAAATTTTCAGCGTTGTGCTTTTTAGATTTTACTTTATTTTTGTAATAATGTAAACTCCAGCCCGCAGGTGCTTTCTTTAAGTGTAAAACAGAAATTTATGTACAGAAATATATTCATGGCAAGTAACGTTAATAGCCCCTCATAGAAAAACAAATTTACAATGATCTTGACTGCATTATTCCCTGATTTGCTAAAAAGCAATTCATAATTATTAAAAACCGTTTAAAATTAAGTGTCTATATTATCTGCAAATCTATTATGATATATATATATATATAAAACTGTGGTAAATAACATCAACCTATTTCGGAACTTAAGATATTTTATGAAATAGGAAATTGAGACAATTTTGGAAATAAATAGTAACGCTCTCATTAGAAGCAACTTTTGTCTTTTCATTTTGCCTCAAAGAAAGTACAAGTATAGAAATTGTAATCATTATAGTTATTGAATACCATAAAAAAGTATTATTATTTATAATTTTACAAACTAGTTGAGAATTACAAAGACCCCCCCCCTCCGGGAAATATATACTATTGATTAATTTTATACAAATTACATCGTATATAAATAATAATTGTTGATAATAAAGTTTTGCAAGTAATCTGAGGTAAGGTTAGAATATCTGTTGTCTTGGTTGTATATTAAGATTTTCTATTCATAAATTATAACTTTATTGGTTAACACTAAAAAGGGGTCTGTTTTAAAAGACGGGGCTTAAAGTTCCCATTGATCTGTATATGCAATATGGTCAGATTTGTCTAATGATAAATCTAGTTAAAATGATCAGAATAGGCAGTGTAAAATTTATGTTCCAGCTCTCCTTCGTCAATATCGTCTGTAAAATCATCATCATAATCATCACTCTTTAGCATCAATCTAACATGGAGGGCGGCAGCACCAGGGATCAAGTGGGAAAAGTGCTTCCATATTTTCAAGCATTCTAGAAGTCCCCCTATTCGTAGGTGGAAAAGGAGAAAACTTTCATACTAAAAATAAACGATTTAGATCAATTAAAAGCCATATGTGAAATTCTTTTTTGCAAAAGGGGAGCATAGATAATGAAAACTATATGTTTGTCTTTCAATATAATAGCATTAAAAGAAAGAGTACCAAATTACGCTTGGAATAAAATAGCCCTGTAATCCTAGGTTCAAATATTGTGCAATAGTGTTTCATTTGCCTAATTTTCATTTATTTATTTATTCTGTTTTATTCATACAGGGTAGCCCCGTCAGTGGTATAACATTGTTTTTCGGGGGCCTGTGAACATATACAAATAAAACAAAATAAACATGAATTAACATAAAACATAAACAAGTAACAAGCAATTTAACATCATACATGTGGAGGTCAAGTTCAAGTCTGTAGAAGTGGTATTAGATAAACTTAGCTAATAAGTAATAGTGCTCAAATATGAAATGAATGGTTTTAATTTAAGAGACCTTAACTTGTAAATCCTTTATTGAGAAGAAGGAATACATAATGCTATATTGTTGAATTATGATTTTATGATTTTTGTAATACAAAGATTCAATTCGATTTTTATGTCATCAAATACTTTTCTGATAATGAGGATATTGGGCCGAAGATTCGCACCGGGTTGGCTCAGGGCAGTGGCGTATCTAGGTCAAGTGCGCCCGGGGCAATTGTTGACTTTGCGCCCCCCCCCCCCCCGGTCTACTCCAGTTTTGCTGAACGATTTTTTTAGTTTATTGTACCAGTGGCATATATACATGTCCCCAGACCTGGGATGATTTGCTGTCCGTACGTACACGTAGTTTATCATTTTTTTTTAATTTCCTCTCAAATATTTTAATTTAATGCGAGCGCGAAGCGCGATCGGAAAATTTTGAGTTCTTGCATTACTCGAATCTTGCATTTAAGAATCATGAATACAAATTTCTTTATAAACGAAGGTACAATTAAAAAAAAAAAATGCCTTACCTTCAGGGTGTCAAAAGGCCTATTGCACAAAATGTTTTGAGAATTGTAGGCCTATGCTTCGGATTCGGTTTTTTTTAGTAGAAAATAATAAATTTAAACCTTTTTGTTGGTCTTCCTCAAATGATTTTGAAACATATAATTCGAGCGTGAAGCGCGAGCGAAAAATTCTAGAGCTCTAAATTTAAATAAACTTTGCAAGGAACAGGTCTTGATACCGAATGGTCATAAAATTGACAATTGACAATGAAGAACGAAAAAGGGAGTAATTAGGCAGCGAGAAAAGGCATGGACAGAACAAAAATCCTTTTACTTATAGGGACCTTCATGTTTATCTGAAGCGGGAGGGGGGGGCAAATTGATCTTGAAATTTGAGGCGCCATATTGATCTTAAACTATTTAAAGGAGGCTCTAATGAAATTGAAACTCAGGGGATGTCAAAATGATCTTAAAATTAGGATTAGGACGGCACACACCGGGGCACACAATTGATTTTAACATTTATGAAAGGACGCTAAATTGAAGTTAAGGGCGCCGATTTGATCTTCAATACATGACGGACGCAGTCCGTTTGAAGACAGTATACCCCTTCTTGCAGCACTATTAGTTCTCTTTCCAAGTGTGACCAGGGACGTGAGAGGAGACCCTGGTGTGACAAACACCTCAATCAGATATCTATCTAAAAACATCTGTTCCTTGACTCGGTCCAAACAGTGGTCACCCAAGGTCACAGCTTGGGGCCAACATTGTTTACATTAAACGATCAAGATGTCTGTATCGATACATTTTTATTAGTTTTTTATTCTTGTACTTTCCTTATACCGAGGTCGATTTTCTTCGTTTGAAATTGAAAACGAATTAACATTTGATTTCTAAATATAATATGCCTGTGAAAACTTGAAATATATCAAATACAATCACTTTATTTTAAGGCCTACTCATAGGCAGAGCTACTATTATGTAACATCCAGCTGTTGTTTATCTTTTACCCCTGGCTCAACGCTCAAGCTGGCCTGTGGAGTTGCAAAGTTTGATAACAGGGATTATCTGGCCATGCAGGGCCGATAGTGATTGGAAATAGTTTCAAACGAGGATTTTTTATAAGGGGGTCCGACACCTGAGCTCAGCTCTCGAACTGGGGGTAGGCTTGCAAACGAGGGATTGACGTAATGATAGGCCTATACAGGGGCGCGCAAAATTGACCCGAAACTAAGATAGAAGGTACTAAACCTAAACAAATTACTAGAAACTTTGGGGCGCCAAAAAGTTAAACTTAGTCGTGCTATGTAGGGGCGCCAAAATTAATAATATTCACTGTGGATCACCGATCTCCTTTCTTCCTCTCCTCTTCTTCTTCTTTCCTTCTTTTTCTTCTTTTTCTTTTTTCCCAATTCCGTTTTTGCGCCCCCTGAAGCTCAGCCCGGGGCACGTGCCCCCCCCCTTGCCCCCCTCTAGATACGCTACTGGCTGAGGGCTATAACCTATAAATATAATTTAGTTTAAATATGATTTCTTTTATTTTTACATGCGATGTGAATAACAGAGATGATGATTTTGAAGATATGATAATAATTAATCAGAATGAAGAGAATACAAAGCCAATTCAGCATTAGCCACAATTTATATCATGCATGTACAAGGGGGCGACAGCTATATACACAGCACATGTACGGCAGACCACGAACAACAACTGACCTGTATGTATCTAACGCACTGTCAATGAAATTTCGGGCAGTTGTAAAAAGTGTCCCCATAACTCTACACACAGCGAACAACAACCAATGAACATCGTTTTTCGGTCTACACGCAGAGGTTTCATTTTACAAGCAGTAGATAAAACCGATGATCATGGCCCGAATTCACAAAGGTGGTTTCTGACAAACCCACGGATCCGTGGATTATGTAGATTTTGTGTAATAAATACGCTTAATTTTAGGGCGTACTGTGAGAAAGGTCCAATATGAATGCGCGATTTTGTCACAGAGCTCTAAATTTACGCTTGTCGCTATGGTTTTGATGCTGTTTATTCAAATTAATTTAAATAAACCGTTGACTCAACAGTTGACTCATTAATTCAAAACCGTGGGCTCATTATGTCAACACCATAGCAACTGGCGTATATCTCGTGCAAAATGACAAAATCGCGCATTCATATTGGACCTTTTTCAATGTACGCGCTACAATTAAGCGTAATTATTACATGAATATTCACAAATCCGCGGATCCGTGGGTTTGGCAGAAACCACCTTTGTGAATTCGGGCCCATGAGTTTTAACTCTGCGCGCGGCTGATAAAACCCATGATCATGGGTTTTAACTCTGCGTGCTCTTGATAAAACCCATGATCATGGATTTTAACTCTGCGTGCTCTTGATAAAACCCATGATCATGGGTTTTAACTCTACGTGTACTAGATAAAAACCCATGATCATGGGTTTTAACTCTGCGTGCTCTTGATAAAACCCATGATCAAAGGTTTTAACTCTGCTTGCTCTTGATAAAACCCATGATCATAGGTTTTAACTCTGCGTGCTCTTGATAAAGCCCATGATCATGGGTTAAAAACCCATGATCATGGGTATTTTCAAATATGCAACAGTTCGCATTCCATACTGCCCCTTACATAATACACTCTAACCCCAGTATCCCCAAACCAAGGCTTTCTGCTTGGTCACCAAAACCTGTTAGCCCCCATCTAACTAGTCTGATAATTCAGACCCATTTTTTTGTAACAATATATATACATGATTTGAGCCGATTGACCCTACCCCTACTGCTGATATATGACCTTATGGTTGGCCGAAGGCTGGGGAAAAAATGTCAACACCTAGATTTCATTTCATTTAGAATATATTTTGATATGACATCTAAGTTTTTAGGCTAAACTTATTTACTATACATTAAAGGTATAGAAAGTAATAAAATAAATACAACTTGACAAATGATATGCAATTGTGTACATTTATAATAATAATAATAATAATAAAAATAATATACTGAATTTATAAAGCGCCTTTTCATTAGATACAAAGCGCATAAATATAGAATAACAAACATATGATACAGTGAATACATTAAAAATAAAAAGGAAACGTATATAGATATTAGAAAAGGTGGCTCCTTAAAGAAAGTTACTGCATGATGTAGTTAATCTTGATAAGGTAAAGGCAGAGCAAAACAGTTGTAATAGTATTATCAAAGTAAATATTATTATGCTTCTCTACACCTACCTCTGCCCCCTGGAGCACCCCACCCCTTGTTTACAGCTTCCCTATCCGAAAACGTTAAGTTCCTATACTTGGACGTTCGATTGTCCGAAAATGAAAAACTATTATTTTGATGTGTTTGTCAGAAGGTTCATTTTCCGAAGGTACTTTCGACCAAAACTAGAATATGTTTCATTCGTCCGGAAATGAAATAAGGATTTTCAAGAATTTCGGACTAATGAACACTTTTTTCCTTTTTGGAGGAATGACCCCTTAATTTTCAGACGAATGAACTGTATTTCATTTTGGGATGAATGAACCCTATTTCGCTTTCGGACGAACAAACTTTAGTTCAAATTAACTTTCGCAACAACGAACTCTTATTTAATTCTCGGACAAACGAACCTTCAGAACATCAAACCTTCGGACAAATGAACCATCCGAACTACGAGCTGCACTCTCGACAACCCTCTCATCACAAGATTTCCCTGCTGTCTGACCAACTAATATAAGCCTTTAGACTCTGTTAGGGTGGGGGCCACTGCCAATGTAAAATTTAAAAAAAAAAATTTCCTGGAATATTTTCCAAAATATATTTTAAAAAATATAGGAATGGAATGTCTTCTCAAATTCACTTTGCACTCACTTTTATTTGTTCACCACCTTTGCATGTATCAAATAATATATCATTATGAAAATAAAATGTCAGAATGCACACCTTTAAGTAGCTTGGGGGTTATATTTTAGAAAATGCTGAGAACCTGTATGTTTATTAATATAAAAACAATCAAAATAATATTTACTTACGTGTAGGTCATTTAATGTTATCAAATTTGACTGTAGAAACCGGTTGTTTTGAGATTTAAAAAGTGAAAGACATTTTATTCATAGAAGACACCATAACTATTCCCATAGAGTAATACACGTCCGTGTACGGAGCTTCTAGAGATATTGACCAGATTGTCGTTTTCGGTAAAATCAAGTTCATGATTTTAGGATGATATAACTTTTTCTCATAATGATGTACGAACTGTATTTCTCACAGGATGTCGTGCACATATTGGAACAATTTTCTATATAGGTACAATTGAATATTCTTTACACGGTTTTGACATATGCGAAGTGTAAATTTTGATTACATTCATTTTTTTGAAAAATATTATTAAAAATAAACTTTTTCGGGCTGAATATTAATTTTTATCCTCTAAATTCCATAAAATTGGGTATCATCTTGTAGGCAATTTATTCTTCTTTCGTATGATTTAAAATTGGGGGCGATTTGATATTTCCTTCAAATGTTATCTCCCAAATACTGTTTGTCATAAAAAGGGCAACAATTTCGGACGCCCCCTTAGATTAAGAGGTGATCACAACAAATTTCGAAAAGCACACCTCTTAAATATTGTGTATAATGATATTTTCTTTCGAAAAAAAAAAACAAGGTGTGCTTAGTTTGTACAGTAACAACATTTGAACCATCAATTTACGGGTTAGATCTCCCCTTATATGCGCAAAATCTAAATACAGACCATGGAAAAGCATGCGCAAAATAGATTTTCTTGATTATAGAAAAGTGATAGTGTCTCAGGATCTACACCACCAAATGAGATGGAAAAAAAGGCTGAAGAAAGCCTGATTTGCCTCTTGTATAGAAATATTGAATATTATTAGATTGTGATTAATTTTCATAATTAAACAAAATGTTTTCCAACTGTTTTATTTGATACATCCTGTATAATTAGCAATGTTAAAACCACCATGACCATCGGTAGAGATTTTTCAGGCTTCACATCCGATGCATCGCAAAATCTTGGCAGCCCCCCCCCCCCCCCCCCCAAAAAAAAAAAAAAAAAAAAATTAAGATGGACTATGCGAAGGTTCACTTCGTTAGAGCATCGCAGCATTTGTGCCCTACGAAGGCAATGCGAAGGCAACGCGACTTCTTGACGCCGTCTCAATGCCATCGGGTAGCCATCGTATAGCCCGCATCGCGCTTTCCCGAAGTTGAGAAAGGATGGACCCACGGTCATGGATATTTTTAAATTTAATTGATCTGATCACGAAAGCATTGGGCCGTTCGTGTACCCTTCGTGTGTCCTTCGCACCGGTGTAAATCAGTACCAAAAAAAATGCTATTCATCTGTGGAATATTACATAATAAGACAAAGCGTCATCCCGCTTAAGAATATAATCGTGTAATACCTTCTCTAGGCATCGTCTGACTTCCCGCGAACCCTAATATTTCACCATCGTGTATCCATCGTTGCTCAACATCGTCACAGTGTGACGCCAGCTTTATGTGCATGAATGGACGAATCTTTTAATCGCGATCATATTTCGGACGAGAAAGATTGAATGAAATGTCACATTCAACGTAAATAGTTGAACTTGATTGGGAAAACCTGTTTTAAAATCGATTTTTTTTTTTTTTTTTTTTTTTTATACATATTTCACTTTTTATACATTTCTTATGTGTTTCTGTGTTTTCGATTTTTTGTTTGTCTTCGATTTTTAACGCAAAATTTAATGTAGAAAAAACTTTCTAAAGCTTAATTATTCTTAATTAAATTGGTTTCAGCCAATAAAAGTGAAAATAATTATATCTTTATGGGCCACAAGAGAAAACTCCATTTTTTAGCCATTGTCGGTCTGACGAACATGAGCGATTATGTCAAAAACGATTGAAATAAAACAAAATTAAAATTGATTTGTAGGATTTTCTCTTTTCTAGATCCTCCGCTAGTTGAATCATGTGAGAGCAGTTGTTGCCTCAGCGACGGTCCATGTTTTGTAGGTACCTGTTTCTGTGATGATCTTTGTTCTTCATTTGGCGACTGCTGCCAAGACTACTTTGATGTGTGCCCAAGTCCAGTTTTTGCCAACGTCTCAAATCCTGATTCAGGTATTCATGAATAATCATAAAGCTGTATATAATGAATTAGTTATCAATTTATTTTTTGCAGTAGTAAACATTAAATTATCGGTCGTGAAGTACGGAAAACATTAGCACGATTAGGGAGGGTAGCAGACTACAGCCAAGTTCCAATATCTATTATTGTCCAGTAGGATATTTGTCTACAGTAACATGAATTTTACGTATCAAATCCACGTGGTACAAGACAATGAAAGAATAAAAGAAAAGTAATTGAAAAAAGTATAGGCTCGAAAAAAGAAGAAGTTGTAGCAGACTATAAACAAATAAGAATAAACACACCAAAAATGAAGAGTTTCATTCCCAAAGGGACCCACTTTTAGGGAGATTTGGAGTAGTCACTGACTTCTAATCTAACACTTTACCGTATAGGCCTACAGGTATTGCTATTGCAGAATTTAAGTGAGTTTGAAATATGAATAAGAAAAAGTAAATGCAATTATTAAAATTCTAAATATCAGCAACGGTTCTAGAACAATTACCCCGGTCAACCAACCCCCATCAAAACTCCACCCCTATGGAAAACAAGTTAAAAGACAGGCGCGGATCGAGGATTTTCCAGAGGGGGGGCCAACTTTGAAAATAAAATCTTGCGAGCGGAGCGAGCAAACGAGCGCGAAACGCGAGTTTAAGACAATCCCCGATAGTTAGTTACTGACCTAAAGCGAGGAATTTAGACAATTCTTTTTTTACTCCTATGAAAACAAAATAATAATATACACTAGCAAAAAAAAAAAAAAATAAATAAATAAATATTTTAAACAAAACATTAGTGGTTTGAATATTTATTTTAAATCAAAATTTAATTACCTGGAAGAACGGCATGTTCTGCCCTAGACTGACCAGTTCCCGTCCCGAAGCGACGGGAACTGACCGCCGAACATACGTGGTGATTGTATAGACCAACATGAGGCATTATTTTTTATAAATACAGATCGATACTCACATAAAATTGATAGAGCAGCAAGAATACCTGGTCCTAAAACTTCTTATTATTGTCGTGGTGGCAGGAAATACAAATAGTGGTCCCAAATTTAGGCTTAAAATTGGATATTCTGTGTTCCTTTCGTCTTTCGCAAATGGTTTTCCGTGGTGATTACTACAAAATCTCCAATGCGGGCTGCATTTCAAAATATCGAGGTGTGACCCCGCGCACGTACGGCGATAAATAAAGCAAGTAAAGCGAGGCAGCGCGCTTGGGGTTGCCCTAGCGCGCGCGGGGTCACAGCGCGATATTTTGAAATGCAGCCCGAAGTGGAGATTTCCGTGTAATCATCAAGACGTCTCGGGAATGTCAGCCAATATTCATCATTTTAGGTAAGTCACCTACACGTACGTAGTTACTAAAAAACAATTAAAGGATCATTAAAGATGTCTCTGATAAAATTGAGGTATCTTTAATGCCTAAAATCTAACCTTTTTTCTAGTTTTTTTTTATTTATTTATTTATTTTTTGTTTTTTTGGTCAAGCGGACCCCTGCTCGCCAGCGGGGGGGGGAATCGTTCGAACCCACCCCCCCCTAGTTATGGGCCTGCGGTTATTACGGACTAGCTTTAAAGCTCGTCCGTCTACGGACTAGCTTGAAAGCTTGCTTCCATGCTTGTCGGTTATGACAGACTAGCTTTAAAGCTAGTCGGTCACGACAGACTTATTCTAAATCTCGTCCGTCGTGACCGACTACTTTGGCGGACTAGCATAAAAGCTAGTCGTAGTGATGACCAGACTGACGAGCTTTTGAGCAGGATTAGCTTTAAGGGCCTGTCCCACAGAAGGCGATCGTTGTGGCGACAACCTGCGAACTACTTTTTAGTACCCATCGCCACCATGCGCAGGTCCAATCGCCTAAAAGATCGTGAATTATCGCGTCTGTCGCCAACAAATAAGTAGCAAAATTCTGTTCGCCGCTGGTTTCTCAACAAGTTAAACAATAGCCGGTGTCAGTTGGGTTGACGTCAATGACCGTAGCCTGTCTTCTCTTGTCGCGGCAAGGTACTATCGTAGATTGTCGCCAGATAGAATATGTTTAGCAAAGCGGAACGGCGGCCAGTTGTAGGTTGCCGCGCTCCAGCGTACGTTGCACGCATCGCTGAACCGAAAGGCCAGTGAAATTTAAGCCGCTACGACCTTTGTCGCCACCTACATTCACCAAAATCATGATCGGCCTCCCATTCAGATACTGCACAGTCGCCGCTGATTTTTGAAATTTTCAAAAATCTCTCACGACTCAAATTATGATGCGCGACTGAGAGGACTATCACGAACCTAAAGGCGACAGGCCGCCATCAGGTAGAAAACACTCGATCGCCTGTGTCAGTCGTAAGGATCGCCATAGTGCGCAAGTTCATATTTTAGTTGATTTTAAGCTGCGACAAGAGAAGTCGAGCCGCGAGATGCGCGAAGGTCGAGGCTATTGTATTATCGGATACCAACTATTGTTAGCCTATTGTTTGCATGGAAGCAAGTCGTTGTCGTAGCCTATCGTGGACAGAGTCGTAGATACGTAGATGATCTTCGGTCACCTACGATTCTGACACGATTCTGGCAGATTCTAGCATGCATAGGCTGTCGCCACAACGATCGCCTTCTGTGGGACAGGCCCTTTACAGCTAGTCGGTCGTGGTGTAAAAGCTAGTCCGTCGCGCTTTTCTGCCGCGATGTTCTTGCTTCTGTCTTGACCGACTACGTTAATTTGGCTTCACCAGCTTGTCAGAGACGTCAAATCTGAAATATTAGAAGCCATTTTAAAGATACGATTAAAAAACATGTATTTTGTCACAAGAATTCGAGCGAAAAACATTTTATTATGATAATATAAATCAGAAGACAGGAATCAATAGAGGAAGCAGGGGCCGCGGAGCGATTTTCAAAGTGGAGGGGCTGAGCCCAAAGGGGGGGGGGGCTGAACAATCACAAATGTATGGTCATTTTTGCATTTTTCTACACGTTGGCTGAAAAAAGTGGGGGCTGTCTGTGTCTGTAGCGCTATCTGTGAACTGAAACATAAGGAATTCAAAAAGAGTACTCACACAGTCATGTCACACGAAGGAGATCGCCATTATTATCAAAATCTTAAGCTTTACGGGGTAGGGGAGACCGGGGACAATTGTAACATTTTTTTTCCCAAATTCAACTTTATTAAAGCTAAATACTTGCTTAAAACTAAATAAAATGAAATATGCATATCTTAGCTTGACATATGAATAGGTTTGGGTTAAGTAAAACAAGATATTTTGAAGCCATTACCATTTCAAAAACAAGAGGTCGAGTGTTACAATTGCCCCGTGTACAGGGGCAATTTTAACAGACGTACGGGGCAATTGTAACACATGAAATTGTAACATTTTGTTTTTCTTTATCAAAGCTATGCACTTGCCAGATCCAAGATTTAAACATCATTAACCACATAAACTAATTGTAATCAAACATGACAATGCTGGACTCATTTATACTATATTTTCTACTTCTTATATGCATGATATGCGGCAAAAGTTATGAATAAAAAAAAAATTGGTTGTTGTGGCTTCACCCTTTAATTGTAGAACTATAGAACCTTCATCAATTCATATTTTGGTTATTTATCTATTTTGTACCAACCCAATATATCTTTAAATTGACAACTGTGGTATAACACTTTATATTAGGCCTACGCCTTTTGACTTTAACGCATTCTTTTCCAAATAAAGTGATACATTTCTGAGAAGACTTTCTGTCTTTCTTTTTTCTTCTTTTACTCCCTCTTTACCTTTTTACTTTCCTATCTGCCCTTCCACTCTCTCTCTCTCTGCGCCTCTCCCTTTCCCTCTCTTCCTCTCTCTTCTTTCTTCTTTTAATATGTGTTTTTTTTTTTAAATAAGAAAAAACAAATCAGGGGGGGGGGTTCCGTAATCTCTTTCTCATTTTACAGGCACTATTGTAAATAAGCCTTTTCGGATTTCATGGGCTATCCTGTCAGTGTTTTTTTATGTTTTATACCATTTACACTCGACGAATAAAACCAAAGTAAATCAAATCAAATTAAATTATATGTTCACAGTTATTTAATTCCCATGTTTGATTTCATAGATAAGATTACCTCTTGTCCTTGTAAACACTAGGCACTATAATTGACTATACATTCAAACTTATGAAGTTCTGAAGTTCTCTAGTAAAGTGATATAAATTATTAAATCAAGAAGAATAAAAACAAACAAACTTGAGGCTCTGATTACAATGAAACAAATGATAAACAAATTAAAGGCATTTTTTCGGACAAAATCAAAATTTCTTTGCCTTTCTAACAAAACTTATTGGACAGATATGTTCAAAGTTATTTAATTCTCATGTCTGAGCTTATACAGTGCGTCCCAAAAAGAACTATACACTTTTGAAATGGCTGCCAAATAAAAAGTATATTTTTTTAGGTAATGAAATTTACATTTATGGAAAGCTCATTATCCCAAATTTCATATGACATCAAAAACTCCGAAAATAAGTCATGCATGAATGAGCAGCGTTCACTTTTGTAAAGGGTATGGAAATTAGGGTGCGCAGGAATTGCCATACCAATTTGAAGCTTATGGAATTGAGGATGATATGCAGAATTACTGATCAATTATGATGAGTTGGGGTTTGCTAAGTGAAGTTTGTGGAATTGGGGATTACATTTTCATGCATGAGTGAACAGGAATATGTATTTCCTATTGTTGCATTGTAACTTTCCAAGGTTTCTTCAGTGCTGTGTTAGTGGTAGTCAGGATGGGGTGCAGAACAGGTGAGATGCAGAGGGTAAGATTTTTGATCAGTTTTGATAATCGTTTTCATGATCTTTTGGATTGTCTGAATGTATAACATCAGTTATGTTTCTTTTTTTTTCAACAAACATTTTTTAGAGCATTCAATTTACATAATCCACCTGGATATTAAGTAATTCAATGAGAAGTTTAGATAATCTTACAGTAATTGAAATGTGGGGGCAGGCATATTATGATGTCACTGATGTTTAAATCCCCCCCCGCCCCCCCCCCCCAAAAAAAAAGATGCGAGGAGGTAGTCAGGATATTTAAAGTAGAAACCAATGAATATGAATGGTCAAAACACACCCATTCAAAGAGAGAGAGAGCTAGATAGAGAAAGAGGGAGGGAGACAGGGAGAGAAAGAAAGAAGAGAGAGGGAGAGAGAGAGAGGAAGACAAAGAGAAAGAGAGAGACAGAGAGAGAGAGGGAGGGAGGGAGAGAAAACGAAGAGAGAGAGAGAGATTAAACACACCACTGAAGGACCTCATTAAATATACCTTGGAAAGTTACAATGCAACAATAGGAATACATATTCCTGTTCACTCATGCATGAAAATGTAATCCCCAATTCCACAAATTTCACTTAGCAAACCCCAACTCATCATAATTGATCAGTAATTCTGCATTTCATCCCCAATTCCATAAGCTCCAAATGACTTTCCTCATACAAAATGGCATGGCAATTCCTGCGCACCCTAATTTCCATACCCTTTACAAAAGTGAAGGCTGCTCATTCATGCATGACTTATTTTCAGAGTTTTTGATGTCATATGAAATTTGGGATAATGAGCTTTCCATACATCATGTACATGTAAATTTCATTACCTAAAATCATATATTTTTTATTTGGCAGCCATTTCTAAAGTGTATAGTTCTTTATGGGACGCACTGTAGATATGGTTACTTTTTGTTTTTGTAAAGCATTATAATTGACCATACATTCAAAGCTAGTAGTCTACTCCTACAATTTTGGCATTAAAAGAACCTAATGCTCTCTCTATTTATATTTGTTACTCTTTCTTTTCGAGTAAAGAGATATAAATTATTAAGAAAACAAGAATAAAAAACTTGAGGCTCTAATTACAATGAAATAAATGATAAACAAACCAACGGCATTTTTTTCAGACAAAATCAATATTTCTTTGCCTTTCTAACAAAACTTTTGGGACAGATATGTTTAAAGTTTTACTCATTTCTGAGTTTATAGATTATATAGTTACATTTTGTCATTGTAAACTAAGCATTATAATTGACAATACATTCAAAGTTATGAAGTTCACATGCTTGGGCTTACCGACGAGGCTACTTTTTGCTGTTTTTCTTTATTTTCAAGTCTACTCCTATTTACAATTTATGGCATTTAATTAACCTATTACACAATGTTCACTTTCTTCATAATTTCAACCTTTTCTTTTCTAGTAAAATGATATAAATTATAAAGAAAAAGGACAGGAAAAAATACTGGAGGCTTTGATTACAATGAAACAAATGATGAACAAACTAAAGACACTTTTTTCGGACAAAATCAATATTTCTTTGCCTTTTCAACAAAACGTATTGGACAGATATGTCATGTCTGAGCTTATAAATAAGGCTATTTTTTCCTTGTAAATAAAATAAATGATTGACAGATACGTTCAACGTTATGCAATTCTCATTTCTAAGCCCCCCCCCCCCACTTTCGTCAGCAAACATGTACAAAAACGGAAAAATGACCATACATTTGTGATTTTTAACCTGTTCAGCCCCCCCCCTTCCCGCTCAGCCCCTCCAATTTCAAAAACGCTCCGTGGCACCTGATTAGTTATAGCTTGGTGTCGATGCAGCGGAAAGCTGCTTAATACCGAGTTCCTACGGGAGTTACTTTAAAAGAAACAGAAACATAACAGTCCTTTAGGGGCAATTGTAACAGCTTGTTACAATTGACCCTGACAGAGGCGACCATATTTGGAGAGATTTTTTTCTATCTTAGCTTAGGTATTTATCGTTGAAACGTTAGCAAAATATGGCATAAGAACATAATTTCTAAATGTATAAAAATGACAGCCGTAGCTCATCCACATATTTGTCCAGAAGAAAAGCAATATGTAATGTGAAATATTACTTTCCTGCTCAAAAACGATTTTCTGCTGTAGAAAGTTCCACAAACCGTTAAATCTGCTAACACTCAAACAGCATGTGGGGCGATGAAATGCGCATGCTCTGTAGAATTTTGTAGCGTGTTTCTGCTAGAATGGGGGCCCCTGTTACAATTGCCCCGTGTTCAAGATTCAAGATTCAAGATTCAAGATTACTTTATTGATTTTCTTTCATGTATTCAAAAGTTAACAAAATAAATAATCAAATAATTAACAACATCAGTATGTACATAGAATATTTTGTTCAAAAGTAACAGAGAAAACAATTATAAAGAAAATTCAGGAACCAGCAAAGAAGCAAAGCTTGTAAGGCGCTGGTCCCTTTAATATAAAATAGAATACAAAAGTAAGCATTTTTTTTTTTTTACTGAACATATTCATGAAATAATTCATAATTGAATAAATCTTAATTGAATAATTCTTGCCCCATCCCAACACGGATAAAAACTGACTAACAGCGCACGCACTGTTAACCAGTTACCATCAATGCCGGGATGAGGCAAGAAAAATAATTTACATATATTATACAAAAAGAAAGGAAAAAACAACAAACTTAGAGAGACAAAAAATACCCGGGGAGGGGACTAGGGTGGGGAAGGGGGGGGGGGGTGTCGAAGATTTAGATAATGATTTTTTTTTATATAGTGTGCATGAAAAGTAAAGTTTG
The DNA here is from genome assembly GCA_940671915.1 of Paracentrotus lividus. Taxonomy (NCBI): domain Eukaryota; kingdom Metazoa; phylum Echinodermata; class Echinoidea; order Camarodonta; family Echinidae; genus Paracentrotus; species Paracentrotus lividus. The sequence goes on from CALNVZ010000775.1 coordinate 36,782, forward strand.
CATATAGGTGTTATTTGATCCTTGGTGATATCCGTCTGTCATTAGAGAAACAGAGTGATATTAGTGGTTATATGATGATAACAATAATAATTTAAGTTTGTGTTTTTTAATAAAAATATGCTTCTTATCTCACGCATGTCTCTGGGTAGAGAATTCCAAATTTAGGGGCAGTAAATATAAAAGTGTTTTGTGTGAGCACTGTACGCGTTCTTGTAAGTGGTAATGGTTAATTTTGCCTGGTAGGATACTGATGTATTTCATTATTTAGAGTAAACATGTTGCCAAGCGCTGGGGGCAATTCCTGATTTGTTTTCTGGACATGAGTACTGCAAGGTAAAGTTTATATAAGTTCATGAACTTTTAAAACATTATTAGAAAAACAGTGTATCAGTATGGGTGACGGAAATGGACGTTACTGATAACTCGCAAAGCTTTTTTCTGTAGTAATAAAATTCTTTCTAATAAAGTAATGAAGCACTGTTTCCCCAGGATAAAATCCGTAATTAAGGTAAGGTAATACCTAAGGTAGAGTAAAGTTGATAAAGAACCTTTGAGGGAAATGTGTATTTTAGCTTTTCATCATTCCTATATTTCTTGAGATTATCTTACAAATATTTTCAATGAGATATTTTCATGTTAGTTTATCATCTATTATAGTACCTAAAATTTAGTTTTCGATACTTTTGTATTTGTACATTATCCATGTAAATTGGTCGTGGTAAATTTCGGAAAGTTGACTAATAACATAAAATCTTGTTTTTTCTAGATTTAGTGATAATTTATTGGCTTTGATCCACTTTGTAACTGCTTTAAGTTCTGTATTTTACTAAGTTACCTAAAGTGTCTATGTTTTTGTGTGTAAAAAATACAAATTTGTGTCGTCTGCGTACATAATCGGGGTAAGTAAATTGAGATTTATGTAAGTCATATGATGTAAATATAAAAGAGGGGTCCGAGGATTGACCCTGCGGTACTCCACATATGATATTTTGAGGTGTAGAATGCATATTTAATCAATAATAACAAATTGTTTTGCGTCCATATAAATAGCTTTCGAAACCGAGTTTAAGAACGATCCCTTCGTATCCCATAATGTGTTAAGTTTTGTGTAGTAAATGTCATGGTCTATGGTATCAAAGCTTTTGAAAAGTCAATAAATAACTGTCCAATTGTAAATTGGTTTCGATTATCAAGCGATTTGGTAATTTTATTTTATCAACGTCAGAAGAGCGTGGTGTTGTGTTTTGTTTTTTCCTAAACCCAAATTGGGATTCGTGTAAAATATTGTTATCATCCCAGAAATTTTGTTGTGCGTGTAAAAACTATTTTTTCTAATATTTTGCGAGAAAACTGTTAGTCAGGGAATTTGGTCTTGTAATTGTTTAATGATGAAAGCGTCACCCTTTTGTAAAAAACTGAATTATTTCTTGGCTTAATTTCATTTTTTTAGGAAAGACAACCCGAGGTCATGGATAGATTGCAATATTATGTGAATGGTTCGACGAATAGTCCGGAATAATCTTTTTTATATAAAGTTAATTCAAAGCCGTCGGTGGCCGCAGCTACGTTTACTTCTGGAGAGTTATGGACAATATCTAAAATTTCGTTTTCAGTTACAGGAGCAAAAAAAATGATTTTGAATACGGTTTGTTAGTAATCACTAAATTTTTTGTCACAAATTTGGAATTACTTTAGCCAAATTTGGTCCTACATTTACAAAGTAGTCATTAAAGAAAGAATCTGCAATATTTTGTGGATTATCGATGATCTTTCCATTAACCTGTATTTTGGAGACTGAGACATTCTTTTTTTGCCCTATTCAGAACATTATTAATAATTTTCACAAGTGGTTTAGCATCTTTGCTGCAGTTTTATAAATTGTTGTTTCAAAGTATTTTTTCTTCTCTTCGTAGCAAACTAACAGCGGTGTTTTTTATAATTCAAGTATTTTGACCGCGAGGTATTAGATGGTTTCGCTTTGTATTTGAGATAGAGATTATGTTTTCCTATTTAATTGACCTTATATAGATTCGAGGTTATACCCAGGGTGATTTAGCATTTCTTTTCTGTTTTCGGGGATTGACTTTTGTCAGGGGAAGGCAATTGATCATATAAAGTATTTATTTTAGTGCATAAATTTCATCAACAGGAATTGTCTACAGATCAGTGATATCATAAAGAATCAGACCAATTCTATATATTAAGATTAATCGATAAATAGCTCAATATTGTCATTACAAATGTTCCGTTTATAAGCGACTCCGGGTACAGACGTTTGTGTTTTGATCTTGAAGTCTGTAAATATCGGAAAATGGTCCGTTATATCAGAAACTACAATGCGCTTCCAGCGGTGGATATATATTGGTAAAAATATTATCAATTAAGGTTGATGAATGGTCGGCTATACGGGTGGGCTTAGAGATGAGTGGTGTGAATGATGAAGTGAGAAGGGTCAACAAAATTCATTGACAAAAGCATCAGAGTTATAATTTAATAAATTAATGTTAAAATCACCCATCAAAAAACAGTCTTTATCTTTTAGGGATGGACTAGAGAGTATATTTTGTAATGCGATAAGAAAGTCATTTTGATTGGAGTTGGGAGCCGGTATTAATTCCAGAACAATATTCTTTCTGTTATCAAAAACAATTTCTACAATAATGATTCTATATATTCATTCATGTAAGTCAGCTCTGGCCTTCTTGTATAAATAAATTCAGAGGAATATAAAAGGTATCTCCTCCTCCTATCCTATCTAATCTGTTATTCATTTCTAATTGAAAGCCCGGAATAGCAAATAAAGAAGTAATTGTCCCCGGTCTCCCATATATCGCGTCTGCGTCTGTACAATTTGCTCATTAAATGGAATTCACATACAGATAATGCAAGTAATAAGGATGTCCTTTTCGCAATGCGCATGTTATTCAATCGATTGTACCATCTTCTATTCACTGCTGTTGCTTAGCCGGGCATTCACCAGCAATCTATAAGAATAGACGGTTGAAGGGTTCAATAGTTATTACGAGTTATTACGATATTTACGAGGTATTCAACTAGCCTGTAATTAAAGAATGGAACAATATTTTGAACCTACTCGTGAATTGCATACTTGTCATGATTGATGTTATATATCCTAAGCTCTCAGATTGCCAAGCCAAAACAACCTTTGTTTGAGAATGTTGATTGTATCCACCTTTTATTCACTGTTGTTGCTAAGCCGGGCATTCACCAGCAATCTGTAAGAATAGACCTGGTTCTTGGGTTCCATAGTAACGAGGTATTCAATTAGCCTGTAATGAAAGAATGGAACGATATTTTTTAACCTACTCGTGAATTGCATACTTGTCATGATTGATGTTACTATGTCTGTAAGCTTTCAGATTGTCAAGCCAAAACAACCTTTGTTTGAGAATGTATCCACTTGATTATGCTCGAAAACAGAATAAATAGAGAAGGTGCGTTGAAACGACATTGCAAAATATATGTGTATCAAAAGCTAGTCGGTCATTCTAATGGGTTAACTGAGTCTACCTACCTACTTTTATTGACCTAGTCCGTCAGGTCGACTGACGAGCATCAAGCTTGACGGACTAGCTTTAAAGCTCGTCCGTCAAGTTGAGAGATATAGATTCAGTTGTATGCTGGTCCGTCTAGACGGACTAACATGACGGACTAGCTTTAAAACTAGTCCGTCTTGACCGACTAGCTTTAAAGCTAGTCCGTCCATTGACGGACGAGGTTAGGTTTTCAGTGTATTGGGATAAAGGGTTTGGGAGACATTTTTAGTGTACCCGGTGGAGTATTATCCATCGTCACATTAGCAGGTTGTTATATCAAATATCTTCGTTTAAAGTTTTAAGTAGATCAGTCCGGACTGAAACCATTGATATAAGGCACATGCTGATTACCTACAAGGAAAGTAGGGCACTTTTGACAAAATCAGAAGATGTTTTCATTCACCATTCTAACTCTCAATAAAAGCTAGTCTACGAATGGATACACGTATCAGACATCCTACATATAAAATATAACAAATGTGTTAATATAAGACGTATCAAACTTGTTATTACCAACCCTGAATTCTTGCAAATTATACCTAGCAAACCTAGCCTAAAGATTTCCATTGAGTTTCATCGAAGAGTCTTTCTCCGAGACTGAATGCCAGGAGTTCAGACTAGCCTCAGGATGTTGTCTCAGGATGTTCAGGATGTCGTCTGCTAAGTCAACTCATGTCAAAGCGCCTATGTGCCAGTTTTCGATATGTGACTTTACACCTTACCCTATTTCCGGGGCGTAGTTGTCCTATGGGGTAACTGTCCAGAGGGTAGTTGTCCTGTACCTAACTGTTTCATGTCGATATGCACTAATGTAGAAAAAAATCTTATTGAATATATAAATGATTGTTTTAGAAGTAAGCTATACATTCTTACTCATAAGC
>CALNVZ010000780.1:0-13371 GCA_940671915.1 Paracentrotus lividus
GAATCCAAAAAGAACCGAATAATCATGTAATCTTCTTTAACTAAATTATGAACATCATGATCCCTGTATATTTCTTGTTTTTTCAATTCCATAAAACGAATACATTGATCGTCTTAACTATAATTATGACCTCATGATCCCCGTATATTTCTTGTTTTATCTGATCAAAAAGCAACGAATAATCATTGATCTCTCTTTAACTAATATAACATCTATCCCGTAAATTTCCTTGTTTTATCAAATTCCATAAAGAACGAATAATCATTCGATCTCTTTAACCTATATGAACATTCATGATCCCGTATATTTCTTGGTTTTATCAAATTCCATAAGAACGAATAATCATTGTTATCTTTGAACTTAATATAAACATCAGTATCCGTATATTTCTTGTTATCCGAATCCATAAAGAGCGAATAATCGTTAATCTCTCTTTACTTTTAATTTCATGTATCTGTATTATTTTGTTTATTCTGTATTCTCTTCTTAAAAGAACGTTTATTTATATATTTGATCCTCTCTTTACTATAATAAACATCGTATCCCGTATATTTCTTGTTTTAACAAATTCCATAAAGAACGAATAATCATTGATCTCTTTAACTATATGAACATCATGAATCCCGATATTTCTTGTTTTATCAAATTCCATAAAGAACGAATAATCATTGTTACTCTTAACTATTAACATCAGTATCCCGTAATTTCTTGTTATCCGATCCATAAGAGCGAATAATCGTTAATCTCTCTTTAACTATATAAACATCAGTTCCCGTGTATTTCTGTTTATCAATTCCATAAAGAACGAAAATCGTTAATCTCTCTTTAACTATATAACATCAGTATCCCGTATATTTCTTGTTTTTATCGAATCCAAAAAGAACGAATAATCATTTGTTTATCTCTTGAACTATACTAAACATCAGTATCCCGTATATTTCTTGTTTTATCCAAATTCCATAAGAACGAATAATCGTTAATCTCTCTTAACTATATTAACATCAGTATCCGTAATAATTTCTTGGGTTTTATAGGAATCCCAAAAAGAAACGATAATCATTGATTCTCTTTAACTTATAACATCAGTATCCGTATATATTTCTTTGGGGTTTTATCGAATCCAAAAAGAACGCATAATCCTTGATCTCTCTTTACTATTAAACATCAGTATCCCGTAATATTCTTGTTTTATCCGAATCCAAAAAGCGAATAATCATTGATTCTCCCCTCTCTATTTAACTATAATAAACATCGTACCGTATATACTTCTCTTGGTTTTTATCCGATCCAAAAAGAACGAATATCCTTGATCTCTTTAACTATATAAACAATCAGCATCCCGTATACTTCTTGTTATCCGAATCCATAAGACAAATAATCCTTGATCTTTTTAACATATAAACATCAGCATCCCGTATATTTCTTGTTTTTCCGAATCAAAAAGAACGAATAATCATTGATCTCTCTTTAAGCTTATAACATCATATCCCGTATATTTCTTGTTTATCAAATCCATAAGAACAAATAATCATTGATTTAGGCTATATAAACATCAGTATCCGTATATCTTCTTGTTTTTTATAAGAGTAACACGAAGACAGACAAATATCATTGTTAATCTCTTTAACTATATTATGAACATGCATGATCCCGTATATTTCTTGTTTATCAAATTCCCATAAAGAAGCGAATAATCATTGATCTCTTTAACTATGATTATGAACCTCATTGATCCGTATATTTCTTGTTTATCTGAATCCAAAAAGACGAATAATCATTGATCTCTCTTTAACTATATATAACATCAAGTATGCGCGCGTATTTTCTTGTTTTATCAAATTCCTAAAGAAGCGAATAATCATTGATCTCTTTAACTATATCGAACATCATGATGCCCGTATATTTCTTGTTTTATCAAAATTCCATAAGAACGAATAATCATTGTTATCATCTTGCTATTAAACATCAGTATCCGTATATTTCTTGTTTATCGCGAATCCATAAAAGAGCGAATAATCGTTTAATCTCTCTTTAACTATATAAAACATCAGTATCCGTATATTTCTTGTTTTTATCCAATCCAAAAGAGACGAATAATCATTTGATCTTCTTTAACTATATAAACATCAGTTATCCCGTATATTTCTTAATCAATTCTATAAGAACGAATAATATTGACCTCTTTAACTATATGAAACATCATGATCCCGTATATTTCTTTGTTTATCAAATTCGCATAAAGAACGAATAATCATTGTTATCTCTGAAATATATAAACATCAGTATCCCGTATATTTCTTTGGTTACCGTAATCCATAAAGAGCGAATAATCGTTGAATCTCTCTTTAACTATATAAAACATCAGTATCCGTGTATTTCCTGTTTTATCAAATTCCATAAAAGAACGAAAATCGTTATCCTCTTTAAAACTAATAACATCAGTATCCCGTATATTCTGTTTTATCCGAATCCAAAAGAACGAATAATCATTGTTATTCTTGACTATATAAACATCAGTATCCCGTATATCTTGTTTTATCCAAATCCATAAGAACGATAATCGTTATCTCTCTTTTAACTATATACAACATCAGTATCCCGTATATTTCTTGTTTTATCCGAATCCAAAAAGAACGAATAATCATGATCTCTCTTAACTATATAAACATCAGTATCCCGTATATATTCTTGTTTATCGAATCCAAAAAGACGAATACTCCTTGATCCTCTTTAACTATATAAACCATCAGCATCCGTAAATTTCTTGTATCCGAATCCATAAAGACAAATAATCCTTGATCTCTCTTTGAACTATAATAAACATCAGAATCCGTATACTTTCTTGTTTTATCCGAATCAAAAGAACGAATACTCATTGATCTCTCTTTAGCTTTATAAACATCAAATCATCCGTATATTTCTTGTTTTATCAATTCCATAAAGAACAAATAATCATTGATCTCTTTAACTATAATTATGAACACTCATGATCCCGTATATTTCTTGTTTTATCCAACTCCACAGAGACGATTAATCGTTATCTATCTTTAACTATATAAACATCAGTATCGCGTATTTTCTTGTTATCCGAATCGCATGAGAGCATAATCATTGGTCTCTCTTTTAGCTATATAAACATCAGTATCCGTATATTTCTTGTTTATAGAGTACCACGAAGAGACAATATCATTGTTATCTCTGAACTATATAAACATATACCGCGTATATTTCTTGTTATCCGAAATTCCCATAAGGCGAATAATCGTTAATCTCTCTTTAACTATATAAACATCAGTATGCCGTATATTTTCTTGTTTATCCGACTCCAAAAAGAACGATATCATTGTCTTCTTTAACTATATAAACATCAGTAATCCCGTAATTTCTTGTTTAATCAAATTCCTAAAGAACCGAATAATCATTGATCTCTTTAACTATATGAACATCAATGAATCGCCGTATATTTCTTGGTTTTATCAATTCCATAAGAACGAATAATCATTGTTATTCTTGAACTGATATAAACATCAGTATCCCGTATATTCTTGTTATCCGAATCCATAAAGAGCGAATAATCGTTAATCTCTCTTTACTATATAAACATCAAAGTATCCGTTATTTTCCCTGTTTTATAATTCATAAAGAACGAAAAATTCGTACTCCTCTATAATTATATAAACATCAGTATCCCGATATATTTCTTGTACCGAATCCATGAAGAGCAATAATCATTGATCTCTCTCTTAGCTATATAACATCAGCATCCCGTATATTCTTGTTTTATTAGAGTACCATGGAAGAGACAATATCATTTGTTTCTCTTTAACTATAATTATGAACATGCATAGATCCGCGTATATTTCTTGTTTTTATCAAACTTCCATAAAAAACGAATAATCCTTGATCTCTCTTAACTACTATAAACATCGAAGCATCCCGTATATTTCCTTGTTTGTTTATTCCGAATACCAAAAAAGGAACCGATATTAATCATTGATCTCTCTTGTTAGCTTATAAACTCAAATATCCCGTATATTCTTCCTGTTTTATCAAGATTCCATAAAGAACAATAATCATTGATCTCTTTTAAACTATAATAATGACCATCATGATCCACTATATTTCTTTGTTTATCGCATCACAAAGAACAATTAATCGTTAATCTCTCTTAAAATTATATAACATCAGTATCGCATACTTTTCTTGTTAATCCGAATCCATAAAAGAGCGAATAATCATTGATCTCTCTTTAGCTTATATAAACATCAATATCCGTATTTTCTTGTTTTAATCAAATCCAAAAGAACAAATATCATTGATCTCTTTAACTATAATTATGAAACATCCATTGATCCCGTATATTTCTTTTTTTTTTTTTTTTTTTTTTTTTTTTGTTTTTCCAAATCCACAGAGAAGAATAATCTTTAATCTCTCTTTTAACGATATACATCAGTATCCCGATACAGGCACGTACCTAGGATTTCGTCTCGGAGGTTCTTCGAAATCTGCAAAGTGGACCCAAATATTAGCTATGGTAGCCTTAGGGCGTGGCTAAGATCGGCCCCAAAGGAAAATTGTTAACACGCAAAAAACAAAATTTATTAATTTTTTTTTTTTTCTTTTTTTTTGTTTTTTAGAAGCGGACCTCTGGTCGCCCAGCGGGGGGGGTTCGTTCGAACCCCCCCGAAACCCCCCGCACCCTGGCTACGGTCTCTGGTATGATTTCTGTTTATTATCGAATCCAAAAAGACGGATAAACTCATTGATCTTCCTCTAACTATATAAACATTAAGTACTCCGTACTGTATTTGCTTGTTATCCGAATCCATAAAAGAGCGAATAAATCATTGATCTCTCCTTAGCTATATATGGAAACATCCAGTATTCGCGTATTATTTCTGATGTTTTAGTACGAGTACCATGAAAGACAAATATTAATTGTTATCTACCTTTAACTAATAATATTCAACATGCTGACGATCGTATATTGTGTTGGTTTATCCGAAATCCAACAAAGACACACGAATAATGCGTTAATACTCTTCTTTAATATATATAAAACATCATACCATCTTCCTATATTATTTCTTGTTATCCGAATCCATCAAAGAGAGAATAAATCGAGTTGATCTCTCTTAAGCCTTATATAAACTATCTAATATCCCGTATACTTTGCTGTTTCTCAGTCTCAACAGAACTATCACATACACAAGAACAAATTAATCATATCTCTTTAACATATAATTATGAACATCATATCCCGTAATATTTTGTTTTATCCAAATCCACCGAGAGAACGAAATCGTTAATCTCTCTTTAACTATCATAAAACATCAGTATCCCGTATATTTCTGTTTTCAAATTCCATAAAGAACGAATAATCATGATCTCTTTACTAAATATGAACATCAATATCCGTATATTTCTTGTTTTATCCGAATCCATAAAGAACGAATTAATCGTTATCTCTCTTTAATTATATACACATCAGTATCCCGTATATTTCTTGTTATCCGAATCCACTAAAGATGCGAATAATCATTGATCTCTCTTAATTGCTTTATAAACATCATATCCCGTATATTTCTTGTTTTATCAAATCCATAAAGAGCGAATATCATTGAATCTCTCTTTAGCTATATAAACATCAGTATCCGTATATTCTTGTTTTATCCAATCCATAAACGGAATAATCTTATTCGTCTTTACCTATATAAACAACTCAGTATATTATCTTGTTTATCAAACTAAAAACATAAAATATAAATTCTCTTAATAATATAACATTTAACAGTAAAAAATACATTATCCCGTATATATTTCTTGTTATCCAAATTCACAAGAACGAATATCGTTAATCTCTCTTTAACTATATAACATCAGTATCCGGTATATATTTCATGTTTTATCCGAATCCATAAAAAAGATAATCGTTAATCTCTCTTAAACTATATAAAACATCAGTTATCCGTATATTTCTTGTTTTATCCGAATCCAAAAAGAACGAATAATCATTGATCTCTCTTTAACTATATAAACATCAGTATCCTGTATATATTTCTTGTTATCCGAATTCATAAAGAGCGAATAATCATTGATCTCTCTTAGCTATATAAACATCAGTAATGTTGTTGTTTTATCAAATTCCATAAAGAACGAATAGTCATTGATCTCTTTAACTATAATTATGAACATCATGATCCCGTATATTTCTTGTTTTATCCAAATCAAAGAACGAATAATCGTTAATCTCTCTTAACTATAATAAACATCAGTATTCCCGTTATATTTCTTGTTTTATCAATCTATAGAGAACGAATAATCATTGATCTCTTTAACTCTATAAGCAACCATCCTTATCCACGTAAATTTCTTGTTTTATAGAATTTCATGAAGAGACAAATTTCATTGTTATCTCTTTACCTATAATTAGGGACGTGAGAGAGATGATCCCGTAATATTCTGTATTATCCAAAGACATAAAAGAAAAAACGATAATCATTGATCTCTTTTAACGATATAAACATCAGTATCCCGTGTATTTCTGTTTTATCCGAATCCATATAAGAACAAATATAATTGTTCTCTTTTCAACTACATCATATTTTCTTGTTTTATCCGAATCCATAATCATTGATCTCTCTTTAATTATGATTATAAACATCAGTATCCCGTATATTTCTGTTATATCCGAATCCATAAAGAACGATTAATCATTGATCTCTCTTTAAATATATAAACATCAGTATCCCGTATATTTATCTTGTTTTATCCGAATCCATAATGAACGATGAATAATCATTGATCTCTCTTTATATAAACATCAGTATAGGCCTATCCCGTATATTCTTTGCTTTATCTGAATCCACGAAGAACGAATAATCATTGATCTCTCTTTAACTATATAAACATCATGATCCCGTATATTTCTTGTTTTATCCAAAATCCATAAAGTGAATAATTATTGATCCCTCTTTAACCATATCATCCATATGATGAATATCCCGACAACTATATCAACAGTATCTCGTATATTTATTGTTTATAATGCAATATGCCATAAAGAACGAATATCATTCATAATTATATCCGTAAGCAAATAAATAAAGTTATCCCGTATTCCCTTTTTATCACTTGAAATTCAAACATTTTATCATTATTATTGATTTATTTTTCAAATCTTCATTTGTATCAACATTACTATAACGTTTACTCAAGTTTATAATTAATCTTTCATTTTAATATTTAAAAAATCTCCATCTCGTGGCGGCTTCAAGTAACAACACATTCTTGCAACGGGATCTACGCCCAACGTACAAGTTCACTGAACTTTTTTGTGTTTCCCTTCTTTTCTTTTGTATATATGTAAACAGTTAAAAGTTTTACATTGTATATGTTATATCATTATTGTAATTGTTTTATTGATTGAGAAAGAATAAAATCGAACTGAACTGACTGAACTGGGTTATACAATTTGTTTTTTTAATTTTGTACAAAATTTATCAGCAAGCATCTGCTTGCTTTATGCCTCATAACAAACCAACCGTTGTGCGATTTTCCTAGAAGAAGAAAAAAGAAAAAGAAGTGTAAGAAGATGATGAGAAAACGAAAAAAAAAAAGAAAAAAAGAAGAAGAAGGATGAAAAGAAGAAGAAAAAAAAGTAGTATAAAAAGAAAAAAGGGGTAGAAGAAGGAAAAGAAGAAGCTAGACGAAGAAAAAATTAAAGGAAAAAGAAGAGAAGAGAGAAAATATTAAACCTACGGTATGATTTGTGTTTATTTTTTTTTTTTGAGAAAAAGAAAAGATAAAAAAGGGAAAAAAATAAGAAGAAATAGGAAGAGAAGAGAGGAAGAAGAAGAAGAGAGTAGAGAAGAAAAAAATTGGCCTACGGTTGAGTTTGTGTTGAATTTATTTTTTTATCAAAAGAAAGAAAAAAAATGTGAAGAGGAGAAAAAAGAAGAATAGGGTACGCGTGTTTTTTTTTTTTTTTTTTTTTTTTTTTTCTATTTTAGTTTTCGTTTTTTGCCAACTTAGGACACCATAGATTGGAACCATTTATCGCCGCGCCGAAATAGTAAAAAAAAAGCTGATTTTCACCTTGGATTTACACTGCAAATAAAGAATTTCACTCTAACACAGTATTGAGGTTCGCTAGGATCGTAGATCGTAGGACCATTGGGTGAGTGAAGATAACGAGAAATTGTGTGAATTAATTAATTAAATTTTTTTACAAAACCAACGCGAGTGCGTACGGACCTTTTGCAAACACTTTCAATGAACGAATTCGTGGGACTACAGTTAAGAAGTTCGTAGGATAGTAGGACGGCCTACGGACATACATCAAAGTGGAGGGGTATTCTGCAGTTTAGCCCTAAATTTTTATCGTGACTATTGTTCATTGGAAGGCACAATGGTAGTGTATTTCATATGCTAAACGTGATCATTCGAGCGTCGTACATAAATTACTTAATTATGGAGTAAACATTTCTCCATGCGGGGCTGTGTATAGTTAACTGTGCGGTACTAGTATGGCTACTAGTACTATACTACATTCTCTCTAGTCTACATAAAAATAAGTATGTGGGCACACGCACTCATAGGTTTAAGTCAAACACTGAAACAGGACATCTCTACACCACAAATGCGATACTTGTACTAAAGTTATGATTTCTTACCTTGATGTAACTGTCCAGGCGTGATGCGAAATATACACTGTGTGGACGAATTCCAGGATAAAGGTCTATGCAGTCGATTTTGGGCAGACAAGCATGCTGCTTTTGAATCAGAAATACTCGTGACCAACTAGCTATGAAACGCCATTGCAGCAGAAAGAAAGAATACGCGTCGGATATCGTCGCTCCAACGGCCGGGCCGCGGGCCGGGATGCAATTCAAATTACGCGGTACTCTTTGCTGGTTGGTTAATAGAGACTTGAGCAAATTTGAATCACTCAACCAGCAGATGAAGAAGGGGGAAAAAAAATCAAATCAACTAAGGAAAAAACAAGCAACAAACAAACAAATCCATTAAAAAGAAAAGTATTTAACCCCCCCCCCCCCCAAAAAAAAAAAAAAACTCTTGTAGGCAATGACTTGATGGTCTGCTAAAAATATGTTATGAATATATTATGATATCATTAAAGCATTAGAAAAGGATGTTAATAGCAAAATATTTTAATGAAGTTTACAGCTATAACATTTAGAAGATGTTGTCAAAATGTTTCTTTGTTTTTCTGAAAATGTTATTGTGATATTATAAAAGAGTGACAAAAAAAGCTGTTGGTAATATATTTAAATAACGTTTGTATCGAACGTTATGAAAATATTTTACAAAAGATGTTTGTTTGGGAATATTTTTAAAACGTATATTTAATGACTTTTACACAACCTTTGATGCTTTTCTCATAATGTTTAAATGATATGTTTAAAACATTTCTTTTACATCAAAACTATAACATTTAAAAGATGTTGTCAAAGTGAATCTTTGCTTTTCTGAAAATGTTATTTAAATATTATGAATACGTTACAAAAGGGTGGTTGGTAAAATATTTTCATAACGTTTCTAAGGAACGTTATGAAATTATTCTACAAAGATGTTTGTTTGAAAATATTCATAAAACATATTTTAATCACTTTTAAACAACCTTTGATGCTGTTCCCAAAATGTTTAAATGATATGTTTAAAACATTTCTTCTACATGAAAGCTATAATGTTTAAAATATGTTTTCAAAGTGTTTCTTTGTTTTTCTAAAAATATTATTATGATATTAAAAACAATATTACAAAAAGGCTGTTGGTAATATATTTTAATAACGTTCTTAGCGACGTTATGCAAATATTTCACAAAGATGTTTGCTTGAGAATATTTAAAAAACGTACTTCAATGCCTACAACCTTCGATGCTCTGCTCAAAATGTTTAATTGATATGTTTAAAACGTTTCTTCTACATCAAAGCTACGTTTTAAAAATGTTGTCAAAATGTTTATTTGTTTTTTTGAAAATGTTATTGTGATATTATAAAAGAGTGACAAAAAAAATCTGTTGGTAACATTTTTCAATAACGTTTGTATCGAACGTTATCAAAATATTTTACAAAGATGTTTGTTTGGGCATTTTCTAAACGTATTTTAATGACTTTTACCCAACCTTTCACGTTTTTCTCAAAGGTGTAAAAGATATGTTTAAACATTTCTCACATCAGAAGCTAACAAATTAAAAGATGTTGTCAAAATGTTTCTTCTGTGTTTTTCTGAAAATGTTTATTTGATATTTAAAAGCAAGTGACAAAAAAATTTGTTAGGTAACATATTTCAATAAGTTTGTATCGAACGTTATGAAAATATTTTACAAAGATGTTGTTTGGCAATATTTTAACCAACGTAATTGTTAATGACTTTTATACCCAACTTTCACGTTTTCTCAAAATTGTTAAAATGAATGTTTAAATACAATTTCTTCATCATCAAAGCTTATACAATTAAGATGTTGTCAAAAAATGTTTCTTTCCGTTTTTCGAAAAATGTTAATGTGATATTATAAAAGAGGAAACAAATAAAATGTGGTAGTAACGTATATTTCAAATAAAGTTTGTTATCGAACGTTATTAGAAAATATTTTAACAAAGATGTCCGTTGTTTGCGGAATATTTTTTAAACGTATTTTAATGACTTTTACCACCTTTTCACTTTCTCAAATGTTAAATGATATGTTTAAAACATTTCTTCTACATCAAAGCTACGTTTTAAAATGTTTGTCAAAATGTTTATTGTTTATTTTGGAAAATGTTATTGTGATATTATAAAAGCGGTGTACCAAAAAAATCTTATGTTAGAGGTAACATTTTTCAATAAAGTTGTGAATTACAGAACGTATGAAAATACTTAGTCAAAGATGTTTGTTTGAGCAAATTTTTTAAAACAATTTTAATGACACGTTTACACAACCTTTCATGCCTTGTCAAAGATGTTTAAATTGTAATATGATTAAACATTTTAATACCATCAACTATAACGTTTAAAGATTGTTGTCTAAAAATGTTCTTGTTTTTCGAAACTCTTATTAATGATATTATAAAAGCGTTGAAAAAAGGCCATTGGAAAGATATTTTAATAACGTTTAGAAGGAACGTTATGAAAATATTTTACAAAGATGTTTGTTTCAGAATATTATTAAAAACATATTTTAATCACTTTTACACAACCTTTGATGCTTTTCCAAAAATGTTTAAATGATATGTTTAAAACATTACTTCTACATCAAAGCAATAACGTTTAAAAGATATTGTCAAAATGTTTCTTTGTTTTTTTGAAAATGTTATTATGATATTATAAATACGCTTCAAAAAGGCTGTTGGTAACATATTAATAACATTTCTAAAAAACGTTATGAAAATATTTTACAAAGATGTTTGTTTGAGAATATTTTTAAAAAGTATTTTAATGACTTTTACACAACATTTGATGCTTTTCTCAAAATGTTTAAATGATTTATTTAAAACATTACTTCTACATCAAAGCGATAACGTTTAAAAGTTGTTGTCAAAATGTTTCTTTGTTTTTCTGAAAATGTTATTATGATATTATAAATACGCTTCTAAAAGGCTGTTGGTAACATACTTTAATAACATTTCTAAGAAACGTTATGAAAATATTTTACAAAGATGTTTGTTTGAGAATATTTTTTAAAACATATTTTAATCACTTTTACACAACCTTTCATGCTTTTCTCAAAATGTTTAAATGATATGTTTAAAACATTTTTAATACATCAAAGCTATAACGTTTAAAAGATGTTGTCAAAATGTTACTTTGTTTTTCTGAAAATGTTATTATGATATTATAAAAGCGTTGAAAAAAGGCCATTGGAAAGATATTTTAATAACGTTTCTGAAAAACGGTATAAAAATATTTTACAAAGATGTTTGTTAGAGAATATTTTTCAAAACATATTTTAATCACTTTTACACAACCTCTGATGCTTTTCCCCAAATGTTTAAATGATATGTTTAAAACATTACTTCTACATCAAAGCAATAACGTTTAAAAGATGTTGTCAAAATGTTTCTTTGTTTTTCTGAAAATGTTATAATGATATTTTAAATACGCTACAAAAAGGCTGTTGGTAATATACTTTAATAACATTTCTAAGAAACGTGATGAAAATATTTTTCAAAGATGTTTGTTTGAGAATATTTTTAAAACATATTTTAATGACTTTTTACACAACATTTGATGCTTTTCTCAAAATGATTAAATGATATATTTAAAATATTTTTAATACATCAAAGCTATAACGTTTAAAAGATGTTGTCAAAATGTTTCTTTGTTTTTCTGAAAATGTTATTGTGATATTGTAAAAGCGTTGCAAAAAGGCTATTGGAAAGATATTTTAATAACGTTTCGAAGGAACGTTATGAAAATATTTTACAAAGATGTTTGTTTGAGAATATTTTTTAAAACATATTTTAATCACTTTTACACAACCTTTGATGCTGTTCCCAAAATATTTAAATGATATGTTCAAAACATTACCTCTACATCAAAGCTATAACGTTTAAAAGATGTTGTCAAAATGCTTCTTTGTTTTTCTGAAAATGTTATTATGATATTATAAATACGCTACAAAAAGGCTGTTGGTAATATACATTAATAACATTTCTAAGAAACGTTATGAAAATATTTTACAAAGATGTTTGCTTGAGAATATTTATAAAACATATTTTAATGACTTTTACACAACCTTTGATGCTTTTCTCAAAATGTTTAAATGATATGTTTAAAACATTTCTTTTACATCAAAGCTATAACGTTTAAAAGATGTTGTCAAAATGTTTCTTTGTTTTTCTCAAAATGTTATTATGATATTATAAAAGCGTTACAAAAAAGCTGTTGGAAATACATTTTAAGAACGTTTCGAAGGAACGTTATAAAAATATTTTACAAAGATGTTTGTTGAAGAATATTTTAAAAACGTATTTTAATGACTTTTGCGCAACGTTTGATGTTGTGCTTAAAATGTTTTTACAATATATTTAAAACATTTGTTTTAATAGTAAATGTATCACATTTAATAAATGTTTTGAAAATGTTTTTGTGTTTTCTTCAAAATATTTTTTTTATATCATTTAAACATTCCGAAGGAATATTAAAAAATGATATTTTATTAACATTTTGAAGACATGTTTTAATAATGTTATTAGATTAGACGACAAAAACATTGTGTGCTAAACATTGTAAACATGTTTTTGTAGTGTTAAACATAAGGAAACCAACGTTTTATTAACGTTTTGCTAATGTTCTTGCAAAATGTATTTTGGAAAACATTTCTGAGACCTTTTGAAAATGTTATGATAACGTTATGTGTTAGCTGGG
>CALNVZ010000781.1:0-23800 GCA_940671915.1 Paracentrotus lividus
CTTGATTTGCGGACGATGGAGGAGACAGATTTCAAGGGGTCGATGATATGTTATTTCACGTTCTTTTCGTATAATAGCGGTGATGTTTAGGATCAATTTAGGCATTAATTAGGATAATATTTTATGACATAAATCGAAAGAAGTGAAATGTAGCTTGGTTGGTCGTTGAGCGAAAGTACTCCGCTGCATTTCACGTATGGTGTTGTCTATAGAACGAAAAGATAACATTGCATTGATTATGCAAATTACTGTTTTGTTATGGCCATGCTGGGGCCATGTAGGTTATGTTCTCAAAATTTTCATCCTTCGGGGGCTCGGTTGAATACTGCTCGACATTCTATGCTAGATGGTACCAAAATCAACTAAATTTAAAAATGAATTGTATAGTTATGGGCGTATTCTTGAGGGCCCACCGGGCAATGAGAGAAAGAGAAATAAAATCAAATAAAAGAAAAGGAACGGAAAAAATACAGAAAGGGAAACAAAAATGGGAGAGAGGAGAAAAGAAAGGGGAAAGGGGTGAAGAGAAAAGGGGGAAGGCATCATCAATTCGACCTTTAACTTAGGGGCGCCAACTTGATCTTAAACGTAGGGGGCATCAAATAAAAGTTAAACATAGGAGGACCAATAAGATTTCAAATTTAAGGGGCGCCGAACTGACCTTAAACTAAGGGCGAGCAAACTGGATCTTAAACTTAAAGGGCTTTACATTAATCTTAGCCAAAGTGACCTAAAGCATAGGGGCACCGATTCTATCTTAAATTTAGGGGTTGCAAAATTGATCTTAGCCATATATGGTTCCGAAAGCGACCTAGAACATAGGGGCGCCAAATTGACCAGCAACATAGGGGCACATAATATGTGATCGTAAACTTGGTGGGGGGGGGGGGTTCTAACAGCCCATGCCACGAGGCATGTTCCAAAAAGGGTCTAAAAATCATGCTAAACAAACTTATAATCATTAAGAATTATATGGCATTAATACCCAAGATTATTCTAATATATTGGTATTTTTACAATTCTCGAATTCTCAGCCTTCAACCTCTAGGGCAAATACACCGCGTATTGCCATCAACACTCATCGTCGATAAAATCGTCTAAATCGAAATGATATCCCTCATACTGAAAATTGAGGTTTCTAGGTGCATTAATTCATATCCATAATGAGGAGTAGTTCTGCGTCATCAATTACGCGGTAAGGATATGCTGCCAGAAGTATATCCTGTACCTCATGTAAATTCGCCATTCTGAACGGTTTATCGAGGAGTGGGACGGGGTAGGGCACCCCCTCCCCCCCCCCCCCCCCCCCCCCCCCCCCCCCCCCCCCCCCCCCCCCTCTCGCCAAAGAAAGAACTTGCACACCAAAAAAAAATGCATAGAAACGAGTTCATTAGGGCACGATGCCTCCACACCCCAAGAAAGTATAAAACATACCCGAGTAAGAGGACTTTCCCTTCCAACAAGTTTTTTTTTTTAAAACAGTCAAAATATTGGACGGTCAAAGTCTTAAAAAAGAAATCACTCCCCCCCCCCCCCCCCCCCATTTCAGCGCCTACTCACCATCCACAAATACTTGAATAATAGCACAATATTGAACTGACTGACAAAGCCGGACAAAATTTAACTCCTGTAGCGAAAACACGCTAATATGTAAACATACGGGGTAAGTTGACAATGTGTAAATATCTGATACCATACTTTTGTTTTAACTTTCCAGTTTCTTGGCATCGTTAACAGTAGATCAAGTAGAGCTCTAGACAAAAGTAATAATAGAAAAATAAAAATATTAACACATGAAAATAGAGACAAAATGTAATTTTACATATATAATGTAATTGGGGTAATTTGTTACATCGACAAGGGGTAAGTTGTTGTAACAACCTACCCCATGGGTTATTTTACACACAAAATAAACTGTAGCAAAGCCATCAAGCAGTACCTCTCCAGCAAAGAAAGAACTTGCAACAACAAAAAAATGCATAGAACCGAGTTCATTAGGGGCACGATGCCTCCCCCACCCCCAAAAAAGTATAAAACAATACCCGAGTAAGAGGACTTCCCTTCCCAACTAGATGTATTTTTTAAAAACAGTCACGTAATTTGTTACATCGACAAGGGGTAAGTTGTTGTAACAACCTACCCCAAGGGTTATTTTACACACAAAATCAACTGTAGCACAGCCATTAAGCAGAATTACAGGGCATGGCTAGGGGATATATTAGTGACATATATGTACTATATTTAAAATACCAGACTATCATCATGTGCCTTCAGTTGAAAGAGCTATTACAATTTTCAATATTCGTCAAAAATTTACTTTGAACTGTAAAAAATGGTTTTTGTTGATTTACTTTTTAATAAAACAACGGAGAAACCTCACGACCGGCAGTTCATCACAGCTATGTGATCCATGATGACGATGATGATGATTCACAGCATTTATATTGCGCACATATCAATTCTACTCCACGTGAAATGTAAATCTAACGTATGGCATTAAATCTTAACATAAAGACGCATCCATTATTTGAGGAGGGGAAACGCAACATTACATTTATGAGTTTAGTGGAAATACAGCTGAGTGGCGCAGACAATTATACGGCTCCACATGAATGTCAACTAAACCCGCGCTGGCGGCGGGAAGCGAACAATTGACAACTGCATGTAATTATTACTTATAGTACAAAAACTCGCCTAAGAAAACTTCCCTGTGGTGGAATGGTATTGTCCGTCGATCTCTTTGAGCAAATTACTCGTGGACATGAAAGAAATAATTGAACTTTTATCATAGTTTTTCGTAGGTAGATGCTTCAGACCAGATTGGGGAAAAAGACATTCTGGCAAGCCTATCATACACGATTGTGCTGAAGTTGTAATCAGAATCTTTATTTCACATAGATTGATGTTCCAAACGATTATTGATATAAATAGTGATCTTGTCACTTTTTGCGAAGACGCCGTCCACATGCGATATGCATGTGATATGCGGAAATATTGACCCATCGAGTAAAGATTCTTTTGTGATAATGTTCAAAGTGACAGGACTTTTTCTTAACCAATCGAAATGAATGTACCATCTTTGAAAAGCTGAGAATTCAAAGCTTTTAAAAACTGCGCGAACAGTAAGGTGTAATATAATTATGCGTCAACGAGGAAGTTGACTATGCAGCGTATGAGCAATTTTGAGAGCAAAATTGGCCATATTGTACAGGAATTTGATCTGACATGGCTTTCGAATTGACACAAGTGACAGAACTTTTTCTTTTCTTTCCAATTTGTTATTCCTGTTATTAAAAAAATTAGAATCTTAGCTTACTTAATCAAAGCGAACATTTATTTGAAAAATTTGTTGGTCGCCATAATCAAGA
This sequence comes from Paracentrotus lividus, assembly GCA_940671915.1. NCBI lineage: Eukaryota > Metazoa > Echinodermata > Echinoidea > Camarodonta > Echinidae > Paracentrotus > Paracentrotus lividus. The sequence continues at coordinate 3,369 of CALNVZ010000781.1, forward strand.
AAACAAAGCGGAAAAAACTGTGCAAAATACAAAATGTCTATGGCCGCGTTCGCTTTGAGTAGAGTGATAGCGCCCTCTTTCCCTTAAGTTTACAACTAGAATTGATACGGGCTCATCCAATTAAGTTAATTACTACACTGCCGAAATAAGTGAGTTTTGAGGCATGATTTGAAGTGTTCGATGCTATCAATTTCACGAAGTGAAGAAGGGAGGGAGTATGCTGTATACAAACCCCTCCCAAAAAGTTTCGCAAGTGGACTTTGGGCCATGATAACTTTCCAGGTACGCTTTAGTTATTCCTGATATTCATACCATTGGAAAGATAATTTATTCCCCTTTTTATTGATATCCTATTTTTAATGGTTTTGTCATGCTTCAATGCACATAATATCAAAATATGGAGAAAAGTAAAAAGTCAAATGTTGTAAAATGCACTTTTATTGATCACATTGAAGTTCCGCCACTTGACTTTAGGTCCTGATAACTTTAGGGATATTTTCTAATTTTTATTGAATTCTATACCATTGTCAAGTTAATTTATTCCTCTTTTGATTGATACCTCATTTGTCATGGTTATGTCATGCTTGGGTCCACAGGAACCCTGAATACCACCTGAATACATGGCAAAGCGAAAGATAATTTTCAGTTTAAATTTCTGTAACACTACTTTGAAGCTTGATACATTTTAATGTGGGTTTTCAAGCATTATCAATTTTCATAGCATTAAAAATTTCATTTATTCTTCTTTTTATTGATGCCCTAATTGCAATAGTAACATCATGTTTCAATGCACATAACTTATGAATATAATGCAAAGTAAAAAGTGAAAAATAGCGAAATGCTTTGTTATTGCTGGCAGCAGACAGTAATACTGGCAATAGGCATTCAATTTGGAACATTTAACTTCTGACTTGTCCTAACATTCAGGTGTTCTGTGCATGCAAGAACAACACTCTCGTTACAATTAGGGTGTCGTTAAAAAGAGGAATAAATTTACTTGATAATGGTATAAAATTCAATAAAAATCATAAAATACCCCAAAAAGTTATCAGGGCCTAAAGTCGAGTGGCGGAACTTTACTTTGATGAATGCATTTTGCAACATTTGACTTTTTACATTTCTCCATATTCTGATATTCTGTGCATTGAAGCATGACAAAATCATTACAAATAGGATATCAATAAAAAGGGGAATAAATTATCTTTCAAATGGTATGAATATCAGGAATAACTAAAGCGTACCTGAAAAGTTATCATGGCCCAAAGTCCACTTGCGAAACTTTTTGGGAGGGGTTTAGATGCCACTTAGCACATCCTCTCTTGTTCCAGCTTAGCACACTGAGAACTGTAACAACTGACCCGTGTAACTTCCATCTGTACAGACAAGGGCCAGGGAAATTTCCGCATTTGCCACCCCGGATGGTTTATTTCAGTATAAGGTCATGCCGTTTGGTCTAAAAAAAAAAAAAAAAAAAAAAAAACGCGTCTGCCAGATTCCAGCGAATGATCAATAATTTGACTGCGGACTTGATAGTATGCGAAGCGTACATAGATGACGTTGTAGTTTACACGGAGACTTGAAAAGCTCATCTGGAAACAATCCGCAAATTGTTTGACCGCCTGAAAGCAGCGAACTTAACTGTAAACTTGGTCAAAACTGAATGTGGTCGAGCTCAAGTGACATTCATGGGTCACGTCGTGGGTCTTGGAGAGCTAGTCAAACCTGAGATGGCGAAGGTGGAGGCTATTCTGGAGTTCCAGACACCAACCAACCGGAAGGAACTGATGAGGTTTCTGGGCATGGCCGGATACTACAGACGGGTCTGCCATAACTTTTCTGATGTTGTGGCCCCCTTGACCATCTTCTGCGGAAGGATGTGAAGTTCATTCTGGTCTAGAGACTGTGAGAGTGCTTTCAACCAGGCGAAAGCTCTTCTATCTACAAAACCGGTACTGAAGACCCCAGAGTTCGAGCAGCAATTCATCCTCATGGTGGATGCCAGTAATGTGGGAGCTGAAGCCGTGCTTACTTAACTAGACGCGGAAGGAGCAGATCGACCCATATCTTTCTTCTCAAAGAAATTCAATGCTCGCCAACAGAACTATTCTACGATAGAGAAGGAACTGCTTGTTTTGATTTTCGCATTAGAACACTTTGATGCATGAGAACGGACCATAACCCTCTAACATTTCTACACGGAATGAGAGACAAAAATCGGAGACTTACTACATGGAGTCTTCTCTTACAAAAGTACAACTTGGACATTAGTCATATCGCTGGGAAAGACAATATCATCGCGGACGCATTATCACGTGTATAACTTGGTGGAAAATTACCAGGAATAGACTGTAAAGTGACATTGGACATTTCAACATTGATTGCAGTTACCAGTTAGCAGGAATAGACTGTAATATAACAAGTTAACATTTGGACAGTGGAAGCAGTTATATGATAATTGGAATTTTCACTGAAGTTGAATGAACACACAATATTTCAAAGTGAACTTTGAACTTTTCGACGATGATAACTGTGCGATAAACATTTAATAACCTCAGACTTAATACAACTGGACTGTAAAGGAGAAATCTGAAGTTTAATTAATGAACAGTGAACTGGAAAACTTGTAATCTTGATAATCACAGGTTAATACAAACAGAGACTTTTGGACTCAGTATATTCATATTTGCACCTGAATATTTTATGTTTGCTTTTCAGATGTATTTGATACATTTTGTTGCATGTATATGTGATTGCATTAGTTTTTTTTTTTTTTTTTTTTTTTTTTTTTTTTTTTTTTTTTTTTTTTTTTTTTTAACCAAAACACTTGCAAGACGTTAATATCATTGGAACACTGGTAAACTATCCCTTTAGGTTTTACATGTTTGTTTATTCAAAGCAGGAAACAGTAAAAAGTTTACTGCAAGAGAATTTGCATTCTATTATGGTTTTGAAACTTAAATGTTGATCGAAGTTAATCCGTCTTTTAGGATCTCTAAAAGAAACGTTTATGTTATTGTGGTTAACAGTTCTCAACAAAAAGTGATACTAATATCACCTCAATGATATTGACAGCTTGATATATTTTGGTTGTTATGGAAACAGGTCATTATTTACTGTTTGGTGATTACTCAAATTTATTGTCAGCCAGAAACATTGTTGCTGAAAATTGATTACTGTTTGTTTACATTGTTACATTGTAAACAAGAAATTATTATACTTAAAATTTACAAACTTTTAGGAGTAATGGTACTTATATCTTTACACATGATTTCATAAACCATGTGAATTGTTATGATTTGTTCACAAAGATCAAGATATTGAAATTTCAAGATGTGACAGTTCCCACATTAATGTGATGATAGGATGCCAAGGAAAACACTTTTTCATACACCTTATGAAAAGAAAACACTAGACACATTGTAATACCAATAGCATGCTGGTAAGTTTAACAAGCTACAAAAAATATTTCAGTTAAATCTTGGTACCCAGAGTCAAATTATCATAAAGTTTTTATAGTTTCTTTGACCAAAGCAAAGTGGAGCTTTGTCGTATTATAACAGTTATTCATGCACTATATTATTATGTATGAATGTATTTTTGTAGTCAGAAGAATTGTGTTCATACCTTATCATAATACCGTTTTGAACAGTGAACACAATTTTGCTTTTATAATCAAGCCTTTAGCTATTTAAGGAGTATTTTAAAGTTATTGCTTCTTATATGATTATGCAATTTGTTACACTCCTACATCATCTTTTATGGAGGGAAGTGTGACGAGGGCGAAATTCTTATCGACATGTAATGTACAGTTAGAAAGACGAGTTTTTTTTATGTCATGGCGATGTTGAAATGCCGAACGATGTGATGACGACAATTAAAATGTATAAGTTCGAGTTGAAGATATGATATTCAAGTGTTTATTTGTGTACTAACCCGAAGTAGGAACCAGGGACTACAGTATGGAGAAGAGAGACGCACCATAACACCCCCTAAAAACGAAAGAAAGGAAAACAGGCAAAGCATGTGCATGCACGCACAGGCATCCGAAAAGAGGTCCAACCTCTAGTCATAGGCCTAATGACCGCTAGTCGTAATATTCGTAAGGGGTCATTCCCCTAGTAATAAGGATCGCTTGTCATATTGAATGATAAGGGTCGCTAGTCATAATCAAAGAAGAGGGTCACTAGTCATAATCAAGTAAGTGGGTCGCTAGGCATAACAGTGCAATGGGGTCAATATTCGTAAGGGTCAACAGTCATAATAGGTGAAGGGGGTCACCAGTCATGATAGAAGGTCGGTAGTCATAATAGGAAAAGAGGTTCGCCAAGTCATAATACATGTAGGAGGGAAGGGTTACCATTATTTTTAATAGAATGAGATCGGCTCTTCGAAGAGCTTGAAGCCACGTTGTGAGTATTGGGGGGGGGGGGGGGCTAGTCCCAATTACAGAATTTAATATAACTTTTGGCTTTATTAATATTATGACTGAAGTAAAGTATCATTTGGCTTCATGTTGACAAATGAAATAAATGTTATTTATTTCATAATAAATAAATGTAATTATACCGAATGCTATATAGACGAAATGGTTATAGACGAAAAGTTATATAGACGAATTGATTACTAGACCAATTATTCAAAAGATGAAGAGGTTGAAGACCAAATAAACTGATAAATGGTAGATCAAGTAATTGTAAATCAATTGTGTGTAATGGATGGGAAAATAAATGAAACTGAAAGTGAAGTTAAAACTAAACCAATTGCTAGGAGGCTATTTGACTAAATGGTCAGTAGACCAAGTGATATACAGTGTGTTCCTAAAAAAAGGTAATCGAAGTTCAAAGGTCAGTCATTTCAAAAGTGTATGGTTTATTTTTGTGATGTGTTTACTAAACTACGAAGTAACTCATCAGCTTTAATTTGAGACATTGCTTAAGTCTAAACTGTAATGGGTCACAGAGCTAGGGTCATTTGAAGGTGATAGGTACAAAACCCTTCTTTTTTTTTTCCAAGTTTTTAGTTTTAGGGTGTGAAACCAACTTTTTATAAAATTTCGGTTTCATAGTTTGGGGGGTTTTTGGCACACAAAGTTTCAATGAAATGCAATCGCATTTGTCAAAGGACCTATCTCGCTGGCAATGACATGGGTTCTCGATTATGCATGAGTCTCTGGAGTCTCGGAGACGGATCGCCTCGACGTCTCCTGATTCTGTAGGAAGTCGCAAGATCAAACAAATGTCAAACATGTCCAATCTTTTAGTAGACTTCTTTAATACGCGAGCAAGTCTCTGTGACGTCTTTGTCGGGTTGCGGCGACGTCCTTTTAGTATCCACGACGTTGCAGAGACGTCGTCGGAACTTTCTAACGATTAAAAGAAATCGAACGGTTTAATAATTTTGGCTTGTTGGCGTTAAAAGAGGTCTACTAAAAGATTGCACATGTTTAACTTTTGTTCCATTTTCCCTCGACGCCCTGAAGTCTCAGGAGACGTCACCACGACGTCTCCACGACTCAAGAGACTCCTAATTGCGAACACATCTCAGTGCCTTTGGGATAGGTCCTTAGACAAATGAGATTGCATTTCATTGAAACTTTGTGTGACAAAACCCCCCAAAACTATGAAACCACCAATTTATAAAAAGTTGGTTTCATACCCTAAAAACTAAAAACTTGGAAAAAAATGGGTTTTGTACCTATTACCTTCAAAGAACCCTAACTCTGTGACCCATTACAGTTTAGACGTAAGCAGTATCTCAAATTAAAGCTGATGTGCTACTTAGTAGTTTAGTAAACAAATCACAAAAATAATCCATACACTTTTGAAATGACTGACCTTTGAACTTCGATTACCTTTTTTTAGGAACACACTGTAGAGATGAAATGGTACGTTTACCAAACGGATGGTGGACAAGATGATAGTAGACGTAATGGGAAGTAGACCAATGGTATTAGACCAAATGATCCAAACGGTTATTAGACCAAGTATAGACGAAATGCTTTGTGACTGCTTTGACGCCAAACAAAAGACAAGGTCGACATAAGTATCATAGGGGAGCTTTCCTTTATTCTGTCGTTTAATTTCCTTTTCCTTTGGCTCCATAATAAGCTCCATACAATGCCATAATAACCTTTATCAGTTCCTTAATACAGGTGCAAGCTCCTTGATACATACTTTATGCTAACAATATTGAACGCCGACAAGCAAATATCTGTTAGAGTATCAATACATGGTTTTAATGTATCAAAAAAGTGACCTCTATATGTAATAATTACCATTATCAAACAAAGACTCAATAATCATATGTCTACATAACGGAGACCCTTAATTAGCTTGACCTACAGTTGACCATTTTTATTATTCAATAAATGTTGTATCTTTTATACTCAATCTCATATTTATCTCTCCAAAGTCACTATCATGAATGAACCTCTTATACTACCAAGGATATCATAGCATTGTCTTGAAATGTAATAGCAAATCAGATTACAAGTATAATATACATTGAACTTGACTTAATTTCTTGCTATCTTGCAATGTACTATGCATACAACACACATTGCGATTCACATTGTTATGTAACAATCACGTGCACTTTTTCAAAGGACAAGTCAAAATAATCTCACTAATTAATCTCACTAATAAACTTGGACTCAAACTGGGGGTATAGCATCAAACACAAGCTGGTGCTATGACAGTTTTACCTTATTCAACCTAGACCTTGAGTGACTTTAACAATGTAAAAATACAAATGACATCGGGTGATTCATCAATATTTGTGATCATATTCAATAGATACAGTTTTCACAAACTTTCATTACATGCTTTAAAGTCTGTTGGTTGACATCGAAAAACTTTATCAGAATCGAAAAAAACATAGTTTATCGAATTGAAAAACCTTAGCTAACTCGAATTTGAGAAACAGAGTTTTTTTAAAAACTATGATTTTCAAGTGAAAAACTAAGTTTATCGAAAAGCCTGTTTTTTGCGAACGAAAAAAACTATTTATCGAATGAAAAACTCGGCTTTTCTCTGTTTTTAAGTGATAAACTTTGCTTTTCAAAGAAAAACTGAGTTTATCCCCGATAAACAGCGGTTTTCGAGCTTATGCTTTCGATAAACTTTTTTTTTTCTATCGAAAGACTGAGTTTAGCGCATTTATGGGACAAACGGCTTGTCATACAGACTGTGTCAAAAAAAAGGGTACAGTCGAAAAAAAATATATTTAGGTGTGAAATATTTTCAAATAATGTGTTTATGTGGTATCAAAAAAAAAGCCAAAAGATTTTCCCTGCTGATGCGCTTTTGTTCTGTATAATTTGCTTTCGTAAAACAAAAGTTATGCTAAATTTTGTGCGACGAGGAGCAAATCGAAATTGAGCACTTCAGGGCCATTATTCGAAACCTATACACAAAGGCATGGGACGGCGAGCGAAAATTGATTTTTCTTGATTGTAGAAAACTAGTCATATCTCAAAAACTACAACACCATATTTGATGAAAAAATTGCAGAAGAAAGTCTGATTTTCCTGTTTTACAAAAATATCAAACAATATCAGGTTGTGATTGATCTTCATACTATAAAAAAAAAATGTTTTCCACTTGTACCATTCTATTTGACACAGACTGTATACGCCTACTAAAACATTTCCATCACCGACAGACTTCTTAGGAATCAATATGAGCAAAGCATTGATTATTTTACCTCAAAATGTTCTTCATCCACGTCCTTCTGTCTACAGAAAAGGGGCCGCGGGGTCGGGGATTTCTGAGAAGGGGTAGGGACCCTCAGCCCCTTTCAGTAGAAATGTGTTCAAATCGCGCAAAAAGTGACCGCTTATTAATTATTTACTGCATGTCACCCTCTTCAAACATGCTCAGTAGCCCTTATTCAAATATTGAAATAATAATGACAAGTTGCTATTTGTATAGCGTCTGACATCAAACCATGTCATCTCTAAGCGCTTTACAATATTACGATTACCATGATGATGACTATTATGACATTGATTATTCTACTTTTCTTAAAGGAATTAAGCCAAACAGTTATCAGTGGTAATGAAAAAAAGAGGTGGGGCCCTTTTTTGCTCTCTTAAATTCAGTTGAACTACTAAAAAGGCACTCTGAAAACAACCATTAAAACAATCGCTAATACGGTAACGCCAACCGCTACAATATTTCCCATTTGCGCATAGGCTCCTTCATGCTGGGGTCCTTGACGGGGACGGCATCCATGAATAAAGCTATAAATAGAAAGCAAATCTTTTCTCCTCATGTCGAACGTCTGCCTCAACAATCTACCACAGATAAGGAACAGGGAACAGCCAGCAAAAATATTTGGCCGTTGGTATATGTTCCGATCAACACGATCCCAGCCATTGCAGTCATATACAATGAAACATACACCTCTCGGTCGCCCTGTAGCAAGAGGATTCAAGTTAATGCGTATAGTAAGTTAAACGGGAACACCATGTTCTGACGTTACTTATTGTTGTTCACCATGTACAAGCTTTACCCTAGGAGCCAAGGGCCTTTAATCAGCATTTTTGCTGGGGAAGGTTTGAGGGTCTTATCTAGAGTAAAATTTTGCGCTGATTCCAAAAATGTCACTCTTACTGACCGTACCCATTACACTTCGGCCATTTTGGCCAATTTTGGTCCAAAAATGACCATTTTAGTCACTTGTGGTCAAGGGTATTTTATTTCTATAATTTTTGCCGATAAGTGGGATTTTTCATGCTTACCTGATGTAAAAATGTGCGCTGATTCTCGAAAAGGTAGTTTTATTGACTCTGTGGGTCATTAAAGGGGTCATTTTGGTCAATTTTGGCCAAAATTTGATATTTTTATAATTTTTTAGACCAAAATTAGACCAAAATGACCATCAGAGTCATCCAAGTTATGGCTTTCCCACCTCAAAACCATTTAAAAAAACTTCCTTGGGTCTATAAGAATACTCCCATACCATTTTTCTTAAATATTTGGACAGCCCTGGTCATTTAGGCCAGTTTGACCGAAAGTGACCATTTTGCAGTTTTGCAGGCCGGGACTTTGCTATTCAGGCCTATGTAATACACATGTTTTAGTGTATAGGCCTACATGTATACATGTAGATGTATTATCCTTTCGTTCAACTCATTTGACTTGAGGTGACTTGAGGTGGAGAAGTGGGAAAAATTGATGCTGATTTCAAAAACAGAGGTCTTATTCAACCTACCCATAAGGTTCTGGTCACTTATTGGTCACTTATTGGCAGAAGGTTGACCATTAGCCCAAATGAAATAAAAATGATATATACAATTTATATAGCGCCTAAAACATAGTTGGACTGTTTCTCTAAGCACTTTACAGACATTTTTATCATCCCGGTCATCAGAAACTCCCTACTTTAATGCCGGCCATGAAATATTAATTTTCCTTTCCATTTTCCCATATTCCGCACACAATATGTGCACATTCTCCACTCCCTACTTTAATGCCGGCCATAATAAATAACTAAAAAAAATGTTTCACTCACTCACTCAATCCCTTGACTCTTCCGGAGTCGTTGGGGGGATTTGAGAGCCGAAGAAGCACATTTTTTCCTCCATGCCTTCCTGTCAGTTGTAGTCGACAACAGTTCTTGCATTGTCATGTCTGTCCATGTCTTTACATTTTCCATCCAGCTTGTCCTTTGACGTCCTCTTCTGCGTCCACCTTCAACTGTGCCTTGTAGAATGGTTTTTGACAGGCTGTTGTGTCGGGTGAGGTGACCAAACCATGCTAGCTTACGTCACTTCACGGTTGCGAGTAGAGGTTGCTGGGGGCCCACTAGGTTTCTGACTGTGGTTAATACATATTCATTGGTTTTGTGCTCTCTGTAGGAGATGCCAAATAGCTTCCTCTGGCATTTAGTTTCAAAAGCCTGTATTCTTCGTTCGGTCTCCTTCTGAATTGTCCATGCCTCACAACCATAAAGAAAGATGGAGACAACAAGGGCCTTGTACAGCTTGAACTTGACGGGAAAATTGATATTACTCTTCCAAATCCTGGCTAGTCTTGCCATAGCTGCAGTGGCTGTAGCAATCCTGATGCGAATCTCTGCTGTGCAGGTGCCATCTTTCAATAGTGTTGCTCCTAGGTATTTGAATCTGGTAACTTCTTGCAAGGATTCACCATTCATGGTGATGTTGACATTAATGTTCTTAGTGCTGTTTACCATGACCTTTGACTTTTCTATGCTGACTTCCATGCCATATGCCCTGGCTCTCGAGGGAGTAACTAGAAATACCATTATACAGTCAGCTCTCTTTGGAATGGTCTTGATCCAAGCCATGAACATAGCAGGTCTAAAGACAAGATGTTCCGTTGAGACTTGAACGAGTGCAAGATATTGACACCAGAATAGTTCACTTTAAAGAGTCTTTAAAAAGATGCATGGTGATGTGAAGAATGACATGCTAAATCTCTTCCTCTTGGGTAATGGTAAAAACTCATTCCTTTAGGGAGATATGAATGACCCTTCAAGGTTAGAAAGACCCTTTCTAATAAAGTAAGTGAAGGATTACGCTAAGTCACAGAGGTGACTGACTAAAAATGCCTTTAGCTTGTCCCTGATTTTGGTAGAGATACTTCCCTGCTGGTTGTCCAATAATGGTCAACTAGCTGCCTTGCAAACACGAAGATGACAGCTCTAAGACACAGATAAGCCATCTCGTATAAGTTGTTCCCTTATTCCAGGAGGAGTGGTATCAATGTACTGGACCCAAGATAGGAATACAGGCACATAATGGCATGCATAATTGTGGCAGTTCTCGAAGACGTTGTTTCTCCTATCAAGTATTTTGAAAGATCAACATTGATTCTCAAAACTCTAATCCAGTATATAATGTCAACCACGTCGTGGATATTATCATACAATTTATTGACACCTTGTTTGCCACCGTGGCGTCTTTGCAGAAATGGTCAAAGACAACTTGAAGAAGGTGTAGACACTCTTTTTTTTCATCTTTCAGGAGATGGAGATGACTCATTAGACACCCTTCAAGATCTTGACCAAATAACTGTGGCTCTCATTTACTCTTAACGTTATAATTAAGAAGAGGTCATTATGTTTGATGCGCGTACTTATTTGTCCCCGCCTGGTTGAAATGCTTTCCTGAGAGGAAGGCAATCGCTGCGAGCTCTTGCTCAGCAGACGGACTCGCTCTGACCACACGCAACCTAAAAACCGGCTGTGACTTAATAGACATAGTCATTGAGAGTCGTTGAAATACATTTTTTCAATGACATTCTTCTTCAATGCGAATATTTCAAATCGTCGTCAGATAAGGACATGGTGCTAATACAATGTAGTCATATAAAAATTCACTTATAGAATTTCATGTTGCTATGAGAAATCATACATTGGTCATTCTTGATTTAGTATGATCAGCTTGGAATTTACTCTTTCTGTGTTTTACTATAACAGCATGACGATATATATTGTTATTCTAGTATACAATTATACAATATCGCTTAGTGATTGAAATCTTATTCTATTTTAGAATTTTAAAAATGACATAAAATTAGTGACTTGAATTCTTTAGTCCGCCATTTGACAATAGAAATGATAATAAGGCTTGCTGGGGAAGTTGAGCCACAAGCGGCCAAAATGGGCGAACTTATTGAGTGGGGATATAATAAAGTTTTAACGGGATGAGCATTCACAAACATTAAACTCAATACAAGTATTGCGTTATATGACTCAAAATAGGTAATTAACTTGTATCCACTTTTGCGGTTGTTACCATTTTGACCACACTGAGCCATTCACATAAAGGAATGGTCTTGTGTGGGTCAAATGCAAAGACCGCCAAAGTGGACATTACATCACATTTATTCGCAGATTTTCAGATTTGTCATTTTTTGTGCATGCCCTTTTGTTATGAAAACAAAAATTCCAAACATTTTTGTTTTTTAGTAGTTCATGCCTGCATTTAAGTAGGGAGTGGAGAATTGTGCACATATTGTCTGTCCTAGACTGTTCGTCTTCAGCCTGTCTCAGCTCAGATCAACGTGATGCGGGGGAAATCTGTTTCTGATGACCGGGATGATAAAAATGTCTGTAAAGTGCTTAGAGACACAGTCTAACTTTGTTTTGGGCACTGTCTAAATTGTAGATATTATTTTCATTTCATTTGGGCTAATGGTCAAACTTCGGCCAATAAGTGACCAACAAGTGACCAGTACCTTATGGGTAGGTTTAATAAGACTTCTATTTTTTAAACCAGCATCAATTTTTTTCCCACTTCTCCACCTCAAGTCACCTCAAGTCAAATGAGTTGAACGAAAGGATAATACATCTACATGTATACATGTAGGCCTATACACTAAAACATGTGTATTACATAGGCCTGAATAGCAAAATCCTGCAAAACTGCAAAATGGTCACTTTCGGTCAAACTGGCCTAAATGACCAGGGCTGTCCAAATATTTAAGAAAAATGGTATAGGAGTATTCTTTTAGACCCAAGGAAGTTTTTTTAAATGGTTTTGAGATGGGAAAGCCATCACTTGGATGACTCTGATGGTCATTTTGGTCTAATTTTGGTCTAAAAAATGATAAAAATGTCACATTTTGGCCGAAATTGACCAAAATGACCCCTTTAATGACCCACAGAGTCAATGAAACTACTTTTTCTAGAATCAGCGCACATTTTTACATCAGATAAGTTTGAAAAATCCCATTTATCAGCAAAATTTATAGAAATAAAATATCCTTGACCACAAGTGACCAAAATGGTCATTTTTGGACCAAAATTGGCCAAAATGGCCAAAGTGTCATGGGTATGGTCAGTACGAGTGACATTTTTGGAATCAGCGAAAAATTTTACTCTAGATAAGACCCTCAAACCTTCCCCAGCAAAAATGCTGATTAAAGGCCCTTGGCTCCTAGGGTACTTCTTCCTTCAAGGATCATTAGGATTTAGGTTTATTTCGATGGCATAACAGCTAAAAACAATATCTTCAAGTTTAACAGCTCAATATGACGCCTTTTCTTTATACAGTGGGACTGATTTAATAGTAATAATAATAATAACTATCAAAATAACGATAATGAATCTATATAGAGCTTAAAGGAGGAGTCCGGGCTAAAATGAAAAAGTTTTGTAAAATTAAGTAAAATTCATCAAGCACAACACAGAAAATTTCATCAAAATCGGATGAAAAGTTATGCATTTTTTTAGGTCTTGATTTTTTTTTTGTAAAACAGTTCTTGGCAATTGTCTCATTGTCTTATTTGTATATTTGAATATTCAAATGAGCAAACTGATGATGTCACAGTCCCCCTACTTCTTGTGTATTTTATTATATGAAATCCTATTTATCTCATTTTTTCATATATTGCGTATACAGAAAATCTGTCCCTCATACTGAAATAAATAAAAGCACTTGTGACTTTGAACATTCCACAAGGATTAATCAGTGTTTTTATGTCCTCGGGGCAGAAAATCTTGATAATTGGTATTTCATACAATAAAATACAAAGAAAGTAGAGGGACTGAGACATCATCAGGTTGCCAATTTGAAGAACTGTTTCCTAAAAAATTCAAAACCTAAGAAAATTCATAACTTTGCTATTTCTTATCCGATTTTGATGAAATTTTCAGTGTTGTGCTTTTTCGATTTTACTTTATTTTTCTTATAATGCAAACTCCAGCCCGGATGAGTCCTTTAATTAACATTGAAATTCAAATGTGATATTTACAAACTATTTTTAAAAAAATAAAATAGTGGCGGAGCTAGCCTGGTTGAACACAATGCTTTGGAAGGGTACTCCATTGTGCACAAACAATAATGCGCCCTCCAAAGTCTGCAATTAAACGAGTGATGGCAAGATGGCGTAAGTTCATCAAGTGTGTTGTGAAGATTTTTTTTTTTTAAGGTCAGTAGTGAATCTGCTATTTTAACAAAATGGGGGAGATTGTTCCATGATTTGGAACCGTGGCTAGAAATCCCACTAGAATTTCCACAATGGCCTTGTTTTGTTTTTGTTTGTTTGTTTTTTTTTTTTAGAGTAGAAATTAAAAAAAATTTAAAAAGGGGGGGGGGAGGTAAAGGTATCGGGACTATATGCCCTGATTCATATACGCACATATCATCTTACAACTTGCTGTAAACAATGCAGACAAATGGGCCCTCTGTAAAAACAAACTTATATTAATCCTAGAAACCAAATCCTAAAAATCCTTACTAAATCTTGTTTCCAGGCGTGAGATGAAGCTGCCATATAAGGCGCACTCAGCGTCAAAAATTTCAGCTTGTTGGTTGATTGAATGACAGACGATTACGCAATCTAGTCCTTGACTTGGAAAATCAAAGTTGTCCAGGTTGCCGACTGGTAGTTGAATGAATTGGACTGCTACACCGGGCAAATCTAAGACCTTTGCTATGAGCATAGAAATGTCTGGCTCATTAGAAGACGTGCAGATGCCAACTGTGACAGGGCCTGCCATTTCCTTATGAAGTGGTTTCTGTAGTTACAATGGAACAAGAATTTACAAGGTCAAGTCACCGGATTTGCTTTTCCCCCCCCCAAAAAAAACAATCCATTCAACCCATAATTTGCAAGGGTGGTATCTCAGGATGGTATCTCACTTCGCGGAGACGTCTCCGCGACGGAATAGAAAATATCGTCTCCGCGACGGATAAAAAGTATTTGAGACATCTTCGAGACGTCTCCGCGACGTTTCCGCAACATTTTTCAAAAACTGTGACAGAGCATTTTCAAAGAACCGTCTCAAAGTTGTTACCGCGACTCATGAAACGTCGCGGAGACGTCTCGGAGACGTTTCATGAGTCGCGGAAACAACTTTGAGACCGTTCTTTGAAATTGCTTTGTCACAGTTTTTGACAAATGTCGCGGAGACGTCTCGGAGACGTCTCTAATACTTGTTATCAGTCGCGGAGACGTCTCCGCGAAGTGAGGTACCACCCTAACTTCGCGGAAACAAAATTGAGACAGATTTGCCGGCATGGCATTGTACTAGCTTTTTCCGCGACGAAATCTTTTGTGCAACGTACAAAAGGTTACGTGGCATAAAAGACGGATTAACCAGCATGCCATTGTACTAGATCTGTCTCCTGTAGCACACAAAAATCTGTCGCGGAGACAGAGGCGACAGATATAGTGCAATGCCATGCTGGCAAATATGTCTCAATTTTGTTTCCGCGACTGAATAGAAATTTCGTCTCCGCGACGGATAAATAGTATTAGACGTCTCCGCGACAATTTATGAAAAAAAAAAATCCGTCACCCAAATTCAGGAGACATCTCCGAGACGTCTCTATTACCATTTATCCGTCGCGGAGACGAAATTTCTATTCTGTCGCGGAGACGTCTCCGCGAAGTGAGATAGCACCCTAAACTTACTGCCATGATTTGTTTTGTTTTGTTTTTTGTTTTTTTACAAATGGGCGGATCCAGGCTAGGCGCCGGGGACGCGTGCCCTCTATAATTTGAAAGCACTCATTGACTATACAAATTTTCAAATTCGGATGGTTCCCCATATTTTTTATATTGTAAAGTAGCGCCCCCCCCCCCCCAAGTTTTCAAATCCATGATCCACTGCTGTTACTTAAAGGGAAATTATCCCCTCAGAGAAATTTGGCTTCAGTGAATGGAGACAAACCCAAAGAGATATTGGTAAAAGTTTATGAAAATCAGTCAATGAATAAGAGAGATATAATTTTTTACAGTTTGAGATAACTTATGATATGGAGATCCTTCAGTTGGCAACGTTGCACGCGACAATGATGTGTGATGTAGTGTAGGGACATCTGTCCCATATCTCAAGTACACATTTTACTAAAATCCTGTTTTTTCTCAATTCTAAAGGTAGAATATAGACATTTGTTTATGGATGACATGTAAATATATGAAACACATAATAAATCATGCGCTCAAAATCTGTTCTATCATTAGAATGAACATGAAGAGACATTTTGAATAGTTTTTATGCACATCATAATGGGGAGTTCTCCCTGTATGACCTCACAAAGACCGCGTTGCCAATGGGAGATTTCCTATGTCATCAGATCAGAGATCTCAACATTCAAATACTCATAACTTTCATAGCATTTGTCTGGTTTTTACCAAATCTTCACTGATGTGATTATTTGATTTTTCTGCATCCACAGACACAGTAAGCCAACTATCTAAAGGGTCAATTCTCCTTTAATATAAACCTCTGAGTGATCTGCTGTTATATAATTGAGATGATAACGGTCGAGGGAAAAAGGGCAAAATAATGATACAAATTAATTAAATAAAATCCAAGGAAGATGTATAACTTGGATTTGGGAAATGTGAGAAAAATTGCTTCAACCTTTTCTTTAAATTCATTCTATTCAAAATTATACATGTATACATGCAAGTGCACTCGAGTATACAATGACTAGTAAACGTGTGCAAAAATTGTGTCGGACTGTTTTAAACGTTTTTAAGTGATAAGTTGCTGAAGTAATTAAGGTCAACGATAATTATGAGTCAAGTAAAGATAAAACGGCCTGTCAATGAATATGATAACATATGTAATACTCACCGATTCCTTAAAAAATCATTACTGTTCACAAAACAACTTCAATTGTGATTGTTTACTGTAGTGTGTAGCCTAGGCACCAAAACGAGCACGTCATTGACATATGTCGGCATATACGCTCCTCGCCTATTGGTTGTGTGTTCTCTTGGCGGGGGACGCGCCCCATGTTAGTTTGCGGTGCGTGCGCACGCTGGGTCGCATTACGCGGTCGGTGTATCAATGATGAGGTAATGGTTTGGAAAAAAAAAATAATGTAAAATCAATGCTAGATATCGGAAGAAATTCTTTTTTACTTTTTATAAAGAGTAATCATTAGTGCTTCAGATGAGCCCTTTTTGAGAGGTACGTGGAATGGGTGTCAGTTGAATTTTATGGAGAACTAATTTCATGGTGAACCCTCAACCGGAAGTCGTGATGGCACCAAATCTGGTATAGTCTCATTCCAGGCTTATTTTAGAAAAAATGAACTGAAGAATGTCACTTGATATTTTGATGAGATAAAGATAACATTACTGCATAATTGTTGAATAATTTGAATATTCTCATTATGAACAGTTATTTTTGAAAAAATTTTGCATTTTCATTTTTAACACATACCCCTATGGGTGAGTAAATAGCCTAATGGCCCCCTAGTTTTCGTGTAGTTTTCGTGTGCAACGCGAGCGGTCGGTAATTTCTTGTCATGTTTTTCTCAAGCAATTGAAATGAGATGGACAGCAATTTTCCAAATACCATAAAGTTGCGAAATATTGAAAAAGTATGATTTTACGAAAGCACATGTAATTTCTATATTTGTTGGTAAATATATATACAGTGGTGGCCAAAATTATTAGAACACCAAGCATATTTAAATTATTTTAGTAATTTTCATTCAGTTGACCATTTAAATACCTATAAAATGGTTGGAATGTCTCCGAATATCACCAATATGCTTTAAAAACTAAATAACAAAGCCATGCGTTGGGAACTCGCCCCCAAGTCGCCCTTTTTATGATACACCACCAATTGAAAAATCTAAAAAATCTTGCCCCTTTCAGGATCAAAGTGTCGTAACGTTAAACATTTTAAGCCTCTCTCTGCAAAGGTATATATATTCTGAAAGGAAATTTTCTGAGGATGCCAAAATGGCATTCATAACAACACAGGGTGAAGTAGTTACATCTTATGTGGGGATTTTTAAATTATTTTCGAAGGGCCCCAAATTTTTAATTCAGTGCCCCTATTTAAGTCCCCCGTTCCAATGACCCTTAATATTTCAACATATTTGATTTGCTTATGAAATTTCCTTTAAAAAAATATACATTTACAAGGAGTGATTTACAAGGAGTGTCTTCATTAAATAAAAAAATAGTCTTAACCTTCAATGGGCATGTTTTGGTTTTTTTTTGGTCATCTCACCACCAAGGGTGGGGGCGAATCCTCCCTCCCCATTTGACCAAATTTTCTGAAACTTAGCATGTATTTGTGTTATATTAGAATAAATACGCCTGCTACGTTTCACATTTCTACCTCAAATACTTTTTGAGCAATCGGCATATGTAATTGGCATTTTACTTGTTTGCATTTGGACTACATGTTTAATACACAAGTCTATTGGGAAACCAAAAGCGCATAGCGCAACTGTTTTTAATGCTGCGCATTACCAGATGGTCGAAACTATGTAAATTTGGTGTCTACATATACGTAAGACCCTATGCTTAAAAGTCATGAAAGCTCATGGCACACAAAACATATCTTTAATCTGATTTCGGCAAATGAACTAGGGCATTGATAATCCCATAGACTTTGTGTAGGTTCAGGTGTTCTAATTATTTTGGCCACCACTGTATATATATATATATATATATATATATATATATATATATCCAAAAGTGTGAAATCAGTTGAGGTTTTGATCCAAAATATATATATATATGTGTATATATATATATATGTGTATATATATATATATATATATATATACATATATATAAATCATATATATACAGTGGTGGCCAAAATTATTAGAACACCAAGCATATTTATATGATTTAAGTAAATTTCATTCAGTTGACCATTTAAATACCTATAAAATGGTTGGAATGTTTTCGAATATCATCATTATGCTTTAAAAACTAAATAACAAAACCATGCATTGGGAACTCGCCCCCAAGTCGCCTTTTTTCATGTTACACCACCGATTGAAAAATCTAAAATATCTTGCCCCTTTCAGGATCAAAGTGTCATAACGTTAAACATTTTAGGCCTCTCCCTACAAAAGTATATATATTCTGTAAAGGGAAATTTCCTGAGGATGCCAAAAATGGCATTCATAACAACACAGGATGAAGTATAGTTACATCTTTTGTGGGGATTTTTAAATTATTTTTGAAGGGCCCCATTTTTTTCATTCAGTGCCCCTATTTAAGTTCCACGTTCCCATGACCCTTAATATTTCAACATATTCGAATTGCTAATGAAATTTCCTTTTAAAACAATATACATTTACAAGGAGTGTCTTCATTAAATGAAAAAATTTGCATGGTTATTTTGGTCATCTCACCACCAAGGGTGGGGGCGAATCCACCCTCCCCATTTGACCAAATTTTCTGAAACTTAGCATGTATTTGAAGTATATTACAATAAATAAGCCTGCTAAGTTTTATACTTCTACCTCAAATACTTTTTGAGCAATCGGCATATGTAATTGGCATTTTACTTTTTTGCATTTGGACTACATGTTTAATACACAAGTCTATGGGGAAACCAAAAGCGCATAGCGCAACTGTTTTTAATGCTGCGCATTACCAGATGATCGAAACTATATAAATTTGGTGTCTACATATACGTAGGACCCTATGCTAAAAAGTCATGAAAGCTCATGGCACACAAAAGATATCTTTAATCTGATTTCGGCAAATGAACTCGGGCATGGATAATCCCATAGACTTTGTGTAGGTTCAGGTGTTCTAATAATTTTGGCCACCATTTAGTCCAGTAGAAATTTTGCAGACCCGGAAAAGTTTACAAGTACAAGGTTTTTTGGTTGATTCGTGTTCTAGATGGGTATTTAAGAAAATTTAGCTTGGTTGCCAGCTTGGAAACCTTGAGCAATTTTTTTTAATTAGCATAATTAGAATAATGACCTAATTAGCATATTTATATTATGAAAAATGCTGCTAATCTTAATCCAGGATGCCTGAAATGCGGGACAAAACATTTTTTAAGGGTATTTCATGATGAGGAATCCATGTATGACACTAGTTTTTATTTTCAAGAAATTCTATTGTCTTGAATAGCAAAATTAGCATTATGAGCCTATATTCAAATATGCATACACTGTATGTACAATATAAAGTCATTCTCACTTATAGAATGATGAAAATTATGGTTCATTCCTGTTCTAGATGGGTACTCAAGTAAATGTAGCTTGGTTGCCACATTCGCAATCTTGAGGAATAGCTCTTATTAGCATAATTAGAATAATGACCTAATTTGCATATATGCAATATGCTGCTAATATCAATCCAGGTATCCTGAGAATATAAACAAAATATTTTTTAAGGGGTATCTATAATAAGGAATTCATTTATGACACTACTTTTCGTCTCCAAGTTCTTCTTTATTGTCTTAGAGAGCATAATTAGCACATTTAGCTTTTATGCATGCACTTACTACATACAATATGGAGTCATTCTTATTTACAGGGAGAAAAAAATTGTTGTCGATTCGTCCTCTAGATGGGTTTGCAAGTGAATTCAGCTTGATTGCCATCATATTGGCAATCCTGAGCATTTTTTTTTAAATTAGGATTATAATGGCATGATAAGCATTATTCTAATTCCCTACTAATTCTAATACAGGAACCCTGATAATTCGAACAAAACAATTTT
>CALNVZ010000781.1:46973-65849 GCA_940671915.1 Paracentrotus lividus
CACCGTAGGATCCTCCACCCCTTACCCTACTCCACTAAAAGTATCTTTGTATTAAAACTATGAGCATAATGAAGCTGAAACTTCACAGACTTGTAGCCTGATAAATTATCTATGAAATGAATTATTGCACAGCTTATGACTGTACATCATTTTCATGCTAATAGTGAAAAAAGTGATAGTCAATGGTTAATATCAAATCTACTTACACTAAACCCTGATAAGTCAAAATTCATATTGTTTGGTACCTCTAATAAACTGAAAATGCAAACCCCCTAAATGTGAAGGTTGATAATCATGTCCTTGAAAGAGTTCCAGATTTCAAATACTTGGGCACATGGTTGGATGAGTCGCTCACCTGGCAAAAACAAGTAGATGTAACCAGCAAAAGAATTGGCTCACGCATTGCCTTATTAAGTAGACGAAGAAAGTACTTAACTGTCGATAGTGACAAACTTCTAGCTAATGCCTTGATAACACCCCCATTTTGTCTATTCCAGCTGTTCTTGGGTAAACTGTTCACAATACATAAAGAACGTTCTAATTACCCAAAATAAAAAAAATGGCAAGACTGGTCCTCAAATGGAATTTTATGACACCTACTGTTGATGTACTGTCTCAACTGAAATGGGTAAACATTAAACAAAGATGGAAATTTCACAAATGTAAGTTGGTATATAATGCAATCAATGGAGAAAGCCCTAACTATATAATTGATATGTTTACTAAAAGTAATAGTGTTCATACTCACCGCTCGAGGGGTGCCACTTCACAAGGTCTGCTGGTGCCAATGGTCAAAACACAAATGGGGAAAAAAGCTTTTCCCATGAAGGGTCACTTTTGTGGAACGGGCTTCCTTCATCCCTTCAGATATGCACCAACTAAAGAAGCATTCACGACTTTATTCTGGAGACTAGCAAAAACTCATGAAGGGCTTTATTAATTCCATCTATTATGTCCTTTGATGCTGGCTAGTGAGTGAAATCGTGCGTAGGCCTATATATAAAGTTTCTGAAGGGATAGGCAAACCTTATGTATTAAAAAAAATATTATTGTGAAGTGAAATTACTAATGAATCTTAATTATATGTAATCTTATGCTATGTTATATGTTTTAAGATATATGTTATGAAAAGTAAATAAAAATAACTGTTACGCAACTAGAATTATACGTTTAACCAATGAATTTTGAGTAATAACAATCCCCCTCTTGTATATATATATATCTTATTTCCTTATAATAATAATAATATGTTACATTTATATTGCGCTTAATACAGGTGTTTCTAAGCGCATTAACGGAATTATGAATAAATGAGTACAAATACAAAAATTACACAAATCTAATATCAATTAACAAATTCAAGTACTAAAGTACTAAATGAATACATACAAAAATTGCTGAAAATCAAAGTTGGTGTGCACCTCCAATGACCGACCCACAACTTGGTCATTCCAGAAAAAAAACTAAGGTATACTAAATAGGTAAGTCTTTAGGAGGGTCTTGAACTGATTAATTGAAGTGGCCTGATGTAAGTAGGTGGGTAGGGAATTCCAAAGAGAAGGGGCAATTAC
The DNA here is from genome assembly GCA_940671915.1 of Paracentrotus lividus. NCBI lineage: Eukaryota > Metazoa > Echinodermata > Echinoidea > Camarodonta > Echinidae > Paracentrotus > Paracentrotus lividus. Next base: position 48,545 of record CALNVZ010000781.1, read on the forward strand.
TAAGAATGCACGATCACCATATTTTGTGGCTGTACGAGGTCCAGGAGTTAACTGCCTAGTAAACGATGAACGAAGGGGTCTAGAAGAGGTACTGGAACGTAAAGAAATCAGATCTGTGAGATATTTTGGGGCTAGTCCATTCAAAATTTTGTATGTAAGTAGGAAAACTTTAAAAGATATTCGGTGATGCATTGGAAGCCAGTGGAGAGAACGGAGGATTGGAGTAATTGGCTCAGATTTCCGAGAGAGGGAGACGAGTCTTGCAGCAGAATTCTGTATTCGTTGAAGTGGAAGTAAGTGTGTACGAGGAAGGTTAGAAAATACAGAATTACAATAATCTAAGTGACAGGAAATAAATGCATGAGTTAATTTTGCAGTTGTGGGTCGGTCAAGCAATTTCCCAATCTTTCCAATTATTTTGAACAATCCAAAAGATGCAGACTTACAGACTTGCTTAATGTGCTGCTGTGAAGAAACAGTCGAAAGAAACTTCGAAAAGTAGGGTTGACTTGTATTTCTTTATTTCTTGTCAACGTAGTCTCATCGATCGCTTCGTGAAAACTGTATGAACAAACATCAAAGAAATAGAACGAATGATAAGTAATTGTTTCAAATACATGTGTATAAAGGATATCAATGCGTCTATTAAAGACCGTTGACGGAGTAAATACAACCTTACATCGATTGAAAGCTAAGTAGGCGTATAACATAAATACCCCCAAAATAAATTAAATTTTCATAACAGTATTCATAAAAAGATGATCGAACCTCAACCAGGCTATCCCTCCCAAGTACTCGAAAAAGTACCCCTATTATATTGGCGCGAGCGTGACGTCAAAGAAGTTTAAGGGAATGCTGCTTGCCAGGCATGATTGGGTTTCGCCTTTAGAAAACACGTTTGTATTGCTATGTCAGAACAATAGAATCTCTAGCACAACCATGGGTCTATTGTTCTGACATAGCAATACAAACGTGTTTTCTAAAGGCGAAACCCAATCATGCCTCGGCAGCAGCATTCCTTTAAACTTCTTGACGTCACGCTCGCGCCAAATATAATAGGGGGTACTTTTCGAGTACTGGAGGGATGGCCTGGTTGAGGTTATCACCTTTTAATGATATACTTCTAAATGGAAGATAAAAATGCTTAATGGGAATTGGGCTAGACTTCCTTTTGTACCAGCCACTAAAAGTGAAAAAAAAGTTTGGATATGTTGTAAATGGATTCTTAAGCATAAATAAATCGTTTTTAGGAATGTCAAATTTATTTTCTATTTTAATAAATTTTTTCATATTTTTTTTTCCGTTTTTTTTCTAAGTTTTTTTTTCAAAGAAAAAAACATTTTTTTGGAGGCGTTTAAAACAATTTTAAGACTTTTTTTTTTTTTTTTTTTTCTCCCATTGAAAATTTTTTTTCCCATTAAATTTTTTTTTTTTTAAATATTCATTTTTTGCGAGACAAATGTTATCCAGTTTATCTCAACCTGGTATCTTGGAATAAATATTATGGTTAGCAATTACGATCTATCAGTGTTAAGGTATCGAAACAGTATCCTTAGGAGTATGTTAGGTCAGTGTAGGTTATTATAACTGTCTAGACATCGGTGACCCGGTGTCCTGAGGGTCATCGCGTAAATCCGGTATTCTGGTCTAGCGCATCGCGACACGGTGTCTAAGGGTCATCCAGAACCGGTGCGTTCCTAGGTCAGGGATCCGTGTCCTAGGGTCATCGCGATCCCGGTCGTCTAGGGTCATCCGACCCGTGTCCTAGAGGTCTGACCCGGTGTACTAGGTCACGCGACCCGGTGTCCTAGGCGTCATTCGCGACTTCGCGGTGTCCTAGGTCATCGCGATCCGGTGTCCTAGGGTCATCCAAGACCGTGTTCCTAGGTCATCCAGACCCGGTGTCCTCATATGCGGTCATCGCGACCCTGTGCTCTAGGTGTTCATCGCGATCTCCGGTGTCCTAGGGTCATCGCGATCCGGTGTCCTAGGGTCATCGCATCGCTGTCTAGGGTCATCGCGATCCGTGTCCTAAGTCATCGCGATCTGTGTCCTAGGCGTCATCGCGATCCGTGTCTAGGTTTAGTGTTAGGTCAGTGAGGGCATATATTTGGTCGTAGAAGACCGAACAGGTGTCCATGATCATCACAAACCAGTAAGATTCTCAAAATTGCAAGAACTAGATTCATATTGTTCAATAAATAGCTAAAGAAAAACAGCCTCAAAGTTACAAATTAAAATAAGGAAACCCGAAAAAAATTCTTAAAATTCATCCAAGCTAGCTCTAGCTTTAAAGCCTACCTGCTTTGAAATTAATCCCTGCTGGGTAGGTATAAATCTATGCAACTTCCTGTCTTCAGAGTTCAGATTCAGAAGGTAAATTCCACATAACTCAAGACTCTATATGTAGCCAAACTACATGAACTCAGTCAGGCTTTCAGACTTTCAGATATGGGACTGGTACAAACAGCAATCAGTCAACAATGGCAAATGGAACACAACAATTCAGTCTGATAGAGCTGTAATAGGTTACATGTGCTCATGTGTTTGTGGCATATTTAGAGTCTCATGTCAAATTATAATATAGCTCCAGCTTGTGACAGATGATTATAGTATTATGGTCTACTTATTTCAACTGACACATCCAGTCATCTCATCATCTTGCAGATACATCGGTAGAGCGCTCGACTGTCATACTCAAGGTTTATGGTTCACATCCAGCTGAGAACATTCCATTTGCTAATAATTACAAAACTCTGTCTTTTGAATTTGCAGGTCATTGTGATGCTAATTGCCAGGTGTGAGAACAAGACTGGAATAGTTGGAGCCAGAGTCAAGAGAAAGAGAAAGGAGAGAGAGAGGGAGAGAAAGAGAGAGAGACACACACACAAGTCTAAAGTGAAAACAACATTTTGAAAAAAAAAAAAAAAAATTCTTTTAGATTTTCCCACCCAAAAAATACCAAGCCCCATTTTTAAACTCAGACCCCCATCAAAAAATCCCTCTTTTAGAATGTTGGCAAAGAGCGAGAACAATAAAGTGGCGGTACAAAAGGAAGTCTTTCGGCGAATTGTTGTATTATGAAGAAATATTAGCTTTCGTTTTATATGTAATTTTGGTTTTCATTTCTCGGTCCGGTCTGGGACTTTAAATGCAATAATTATATCAAATGAATATCTCTTGTTTTTCTCTTAATATTTGTGTATATGCATTTATCTATGACCTAAATCTCACTTTATACGATCAGTTATTATATCAATATGCAATGAAATAAACTAATCAGCTAATAAAATCATTTATCATACTTCCAAGCATTCATTGTAAACTAAACATCAAAGGCTCGTGTCATTAATCATAGCGAACACGTCATCCTATATCGCTTATATCGGATACCTATTTACGTGTATACAATTGAATTGCCCTACGTGGCGCCCCTTCAACTGACTCTATATCGTATACTGATTTACGTGAATATAATTTGCATATCAATAGCATCCATACGATATCATACGTTTACGTGTAACACTGACACACCCTTCATTATCACCTATCAAATTTGGTTGCATTCATGTCATCATATCTCATCATTTATACTCATTAAACATTTATATATCAAATTAACGTACCTTTTGCCTCCTTATATGCAATATATTGACTTCATATCGGCAATAAACAATGTTATTTACGGCCAAATTTGAGAGCAGTATCAAGCGTCGCTATGTCGGAAAGGCGTCAGAAGGTGTAGCGTAGATGGCGCTATTTTTGCTCTATACGGTAAAATAAAGGAACGATTACATCAACATGGCTCCTTTAAATTAAGAAATTAATTTACCCCCTTTTGACCTTCATAGAAACGCTTTGAAATTTTGCTCATCAACAACATCAAATACTGATAATTGTTCAAATATATCAATAACGTATACTCATGCATATAATGCATAGTCCAATATCTCAAAGTTCCCAATAAACGGGCATGATCATTTTGTGCATGCAAAAGAAAAAAAATCCTTATTCAATATTTACAAAATTACAGTTATATAGAGAGATTACTTTATCTCTAGTACACAGCTTGTAACAAAATCTATTTATCGCAGTAACGTCTAAACAACGGTCTCGAAAAATCAAACCTTTTACTCAACATTTTAACTAGCAAGTAGACAATAATCTAGATCAAGTCTCGTCCATTCATTTTCAGACCAATTAAGTTTTAGAACACATAGCTTCTTGAATGTGTCGTTTTACAAAGAATACATCGTAATACCTGTCAGACACAATGATCAACTTTGATTATCTAAAATTCAAAGCAATATCAGTTCAACAACTGTGCATGAAATTGCGCTTCAAAAAGATTGTTTCAATTCAGGTTCAACATCCATTATTTATAATTGTACGATTTACACAAGTATCGAATTGAATTAAATTCCCTTTGAGAAACGTTTCTAGAATTTTAGAACTTTAGACCTTTAGATAGTTCGTTCAATTATTATCACATTATAATTTGAAGATGAATAATGCGATCAAACAATAACAGTTGTTATATGTTTGATTGTCCAATTTTACAATATAACAATTTTCAAATAGCAAACAAAACAAACTGCAATAAGAAATAACTACAGCTCATTAGAAATGTCAAGAAGATACATCATTAGTTCTTGTTGTTGTTGTTTTTCAATTAGTTCAATAACTTCAAGGGTTCACTCAGTTGAATTAGTTTCCATTCCAGCTTCTGTAGTTACCATGGCTACAGTTCAATATAGTCTTTGTTCCTGGCGAAATAGAATTAATTCTTGCTTCTTTTCTTTGATCTAACATTTGACTAGTCTCATTTCAGACGTTCAAAATTTGCAGTTAATTCAAATTTTATAGTCTTCTGTTCAGACTTCTAGATTTAACTGAAATTTGTCAAAACCTAATTTGGGGGTTATTAATACCAAACATCGTTCAAGGCTCCTTGATAGGGAATCCGTCTTGGTCTTCTCGCGGAAGCAGCAAAACCAGTTTGTGTATTGGACGCTCTAGTTCGCTCACAGGACCTTTACGCTTACCGCTGTCGTCAAGTTCGGACTCACCCTTCACGAGCTTAACCTTACGGATGAGTCCATCAGCAGAAGGAAAGACTTCTGTCTTTCGCTAATCCTTGCAAGAGACCATCGATTTCGTGGCAAGTTCTCGTCTTTCATGATGACGATATCCCCAATCTTAGCATCTCGTCGGGGTTGAGTCAATTTCTGGCGGGTCTGTAAATTTTGGAGAAACTCTTTTCTCCAACGATCCCAGAACTCATTGATCAGATGTTGCACTCTCCTCCAACGCTTTCTCGAGTATAAGTCAGCATCCTGGAAATTGCCTGGTGGAGGAAGTAAGACTCTTGACTTCATAGTTATGAGGTGATTTGGCGTGAGAGGAGCCAAATATGTTGGGTCATTCAGGTCAGTCACAGTCAACGGCCTGCTATTAACAATCGAAGCAGCTTCATACATTAATGTTCTCAGAGATTCATCATCTAGTTGTCTCCCTGACTGATACAGCAAAGTATCGAGCACTCTCCTGGTGGATCGTATTTGGCGCTCACATACTCCACCCATATGGCTTGCCGTTGGGACGTTGAATGCGAACCGTACATAGTCACATCCTTCCTTCATGAGAGTGCCTTTGACCTGAGCATGATTCATCTCTGACCAAGACTTTCTCAACTCTGCTTCTGCGCCCACAAAGTTCGTTCCCCTGTCACATCTCAATTGACATATTGGACCCCTCAGAGCAGCAAATCGACGATATCCCTGAATGAACGAGTCTGTAGTTAGACTATTGATTGTCTCGATATGTATGGCTCTTGAAGACAAGCATGTAAAGAGAAGTCCATATCGTTTCATCTCCTTTCTACCTTCCTTTATCACCCATGTGCCGAAGCAGTCTATGCCGCAGTAAGTGAAAGGTGCTGCAGGTGACAAACGGTCGGATGATAGGTCAGACATCTTCTGTATTTGTGCTGGACTACGTAACCTGTTGCATATGACACATTTTCGTATGAACTTGGCCACTCGATTGCTGCCTCCTATTACCCAAAAGCCATTCTCTCTTATTTGGTTCAATGTCATACCTCTTCCTTGATGAGCAGTCATCTCATGACAGTGACGTATCACAAGGTCTGTTACGTGGCTTCCTTGAGGTAGAATCATGGGATGCTTTCTGTTATACGGGTCGTCTCCTCTCCGAATTCTTCCTCCCACTCTCAGAATTCCCTTTTCATCCAGGAAGGCGTCAAGTCCATGGACACGGCTTTCTTTCTTTATTTGGCGTCTTCTCTGCCTGTCATTTAGATCATGTTTCCGCTGGATTGACTTCAGGATCTCTATTTTTTCCCCTAAGGCTTCATTCTGGACATGTCTCAGTATTTCGATTTCTGCTTGCTGAAGATTCTGAACTGAGATTTTACCTTGAGAAGTTGAGTCATCTTTCGCCTGTCTTGTACGTTTTTGACAACGTTGTTTCAGTCTTGAGATGAATAACAGACAATGAGCGATTGCCTTCTTCGTTCCGTACCATGTCGAGAATCGGTCCAGGCGACTCAGATCAAACTTTGATTTCCCCCTTACAGTCGCATTTACTCTAGATTTCTTCACCTCGGGGTCACTTGGTGTAAGCTCAAATTTCTCGTGGGGCTCTGCATGAGGAACCGTCTCTGTCCATAGGAAATCTGGACCTGCGAACCAGTTCGAAGTGATGAGTTGGGCAACGTTGAACCCTCTAGAAGCTCCATCTGCTGGATTGTCCTGTGTTCGAACATGCTTCCACTGCGATGGTTCCGATTGTTGTCTGATCTGACGTATCCTATTAGCAACGAACACGTGGAACCGCTTCGATTCATTGTTTATGTATCCAAGTACCACATTACTGTCTGTCCAGTAGATATGTTCAATGTTCTCCAAGGCTAACAGTCGCTGAAGAAATTTGCTCACCCTTATGGAAACAACGGCTGGTGATAGCTCCAAACGGGGGTATTGTTACTGCCTTGAGTGGGGCGATCCTGGACTTTGCCATCACCAGGATACAGTGCACTCTTCCCTCTCCATTCTTGAGTCTCAGGTACGAGCATTGGCCGTATCCCTCTGAACTCGCATCAGAGAAGTGATGCATCTCCATGGCTGTAACCTCACCAAAGTCTGCAGGTTTGTAGCATCTCTGTATTGATAGGGAGTCAAGATTATGCAGATCAGTAGTCCATTTCTCCCATTTTTCTCTGAGATGATCTGGCAGGGGGTCGTCCCAATCGGCAGACATCTTACACAGCTCTTGCAATATTTGCTTGCCCGGTAAGACAATCGGGGCTACTAATCCCATCGGGTCATAGATAGACATCACTGTGGACAATACTCCACGCCTAGTTAGAGGTCTGTTGTCGAGTGTGATTCTGAATTGGAACGTGTCAGATTCCACACACCATTGCACCCCAAGCGTCTTCTGCAAAGGAAACTTATCCTCTAGGAGATTAGTCTTGGTAGTGCACTTTGCTCTATCCTCTTCTGGAACTGCTTCTAGAACTTCTAGGGTGTTTGAGGTGAATTTGTGCAAGTGCAAACCTCCTTTCTTACACATCTCTCTGGTTCTCAGGATCAGATTCTTGGCCTCTTCTTTGGTAGGAACAGATATCAGTCCATCGTCCACGTAGAAGTTATGATGTACGAAATTCCTTACATCCTCTCCAAATTCACTGGCATGGTCGCTGGCAATCTGCTTCAAACAAAAGTTCGAGCACCCTGGAGACGACGTCGCACCAAACAAATGGACAGTCATTCTTAGATCTTGAGGCTGTTGCAGAAAGTCTCCATCCTTCCACCACAAATACCTGAGGTAGTTTCTATCATCTTCCTTCACCTTGAACTGGTAGAACATCTCACGTATATCACAACAAAATGCGATTGGTTCGAGTCTGAATCTGCAAAGTACTCCCACTAGTGCGTTTGTGAGATCTGGTCCAGAAAGAAGATGCTTGTTGAGAAACTCTTTCTGTTGGGATTCTGCACTGCAGTCGAACACGACTCGCAACTTATTTGTATTTACTCCATGGTGGGGAATGTACCATGCTTGGCCATTCTGTTTGTCAAGTTCTGGTACACTTTCAGCATATCCTTTCTCCAAGAGAGCATCCACTTTTTCAGAGTATTTCCGGTGATACTCAAAGTCTCGTTGAAACTTTCTCTTCAGATGACTCAATCTCTTTTCCGCCATGAATCTATTGTTGGGTAGGTTGACGACATCTTCTTTAAAGGGAAGAGGAGTCTCGTAATGACCATCATCTGTGATACGGACATTCTCAGTCATGATTCTCATAAACCTTGTATCATGTTGAGAAAATGGCACCTCACTTCTGCTCTCTGAGAAATCTCTTTCCATCAGCTTAAGCACAGACGAAGGGCTGATCTCTTCTCTAATTGTAACGTTGTGCGTGAACGTTACTCTCTTGGTAGACTTGTCTCTTGCCAGTTTTGGGGGTACTTCACATACCGTCAATCTATGACTGTAACCTACCGCATCATCTGCATTGTAGTTCTGTCCACTCTGACCAACTATACTCCAACCCAAGTCAGTCTTCATTCCAAATGGACCTTCGTCGTTTTTGGAGGGAAGGACATCTCGTGGTATCAAGGCTCTTGGACAATCGTAGCCAATCAACAGACCGATTTCGTATTGTTTCAGGAGCTGTAGTTGATCGGCTATTGAATCTAAATGTCAGAATTGTCGTGCTATCTCAGGAGTAGGGATGTGTTGTCGGTTAGCCGGCATGATGTCTCTGGTGTATGTGGCTGGAAGTTGTATGAACTTTTCGTTGTTAAAAGCTCGAACTCTGAGTCCTTTGATCTTTTCACTGGGTATTTTTTCATTTTCGGTCGACATCGTAGACAGAAGTAGGTTAACCTTCGATCCTTGAAGTCCTATGGCATCCTTCGTAGAATTCAATATGAAGGTCGTATCTGACTGGGTATCTAATAGTGCATATACGAGCCTCTCTTCCTTCATATTTTTATGCGACAGCCACACCGGAACGACTGCCGCACTTTTCACATAACGTTTTACAATACATATATATATATATGTTTGTAATCCCTTTCTGAATATGGTCACTTTTTATAACGATACGGACCTGAAAACAAAAAATTAAAAAAAAAACTTAAAAGTTTATTTCCATCACATTTGGACAAGTGGGCAAATAACAAAATTTATCCAAATTATTTAGAAAATAAAAAACAAAAAGTAACGCTTTGAAAAACAAGGGAACACGTCCCCTGATTGACGCCAAATTTGGAGAGGAATTAATTATACAACTAGATCGGAATAAATAAAGCACCCCAAAGAGACATATAATATAGGCTAATATCCTAAATTCACAATAGAGTGGCCTACCTCAACAATTATGCCAAAGTTACAGATAAAGCGTTGTAACAAATAAGAGAATAAATAATATAGGGACCTGAAGAAACATTATCAGTTTAATTATTGCCTGATGTTTTTGTTTGCAAGGCGAAGCGCGAGCCGATAATTGTGCTTTTTATTGACCTGAACTTGGTTCATTTTACGCACACTGTGCCTCTTCGTCTATTATATGTACATATATTTTTGTTAAGCTTTAAAAATCGAGGGTGGACGATCCCCAGAAAACAAAAATCGATGGGGGGGACTCGATCGTCCCCCCGTCCACCCGGGACGCTGCCAATACCTACCGTTGTGTAGTATTGTCAAAGGATAATTTTTTTCTAAGGGACAGTTTCTTACAGGAATTGACTAAGTGGTGTTTGACCAAGTCGACTTGATTAGACGAAATGGGAATTAATTAGACCAAATGGTAATTTGACGAACTGATTGAAGACAAACATCCAACAGGGATGAAACCAACGGGCATTAGTCAAAGTGGATTTATGGCAGTTTACTGCTGAAGTTTGATAGTCTTATGGTATTCCTGTGGTACTTTGTGTGGTACTATGTAATAAGCTCATTTGCATACAATGTTTTTGTATGCACAAATCAGTATTTTGTGAAGCTTACCTCATTAACTAGTAATTGCCTGCATATTAATATTTTTTCTTTAGGGAAAATATTTCCTAAACACAAAGTAACATCAAGAGCGATAGTTTGACATTTGCATTATTATCAAGAAGATATAGAAAATAACTAACTGTGACCCAAAAATATTTGCTAAATAGTGGTATATATACACACAAAAAATGAGAACTTGCATATATGAGTGATCACACTCAAATATCCAAGTATTTTTGACAATAAAGTGACACACATCCACGAGCGCTTTCACTCAATAACGCTACTTTGAAAACGCACCTATTCGAGTATTTTTAATTCATATCAATTCTAGTTGTAAACTTAAGAGATAGAGGGCGCTACCATTCTACTCAAGCGAACGCTCCATTTACTTTTTCTGTTTTGGACAGTTTTTTCACTTTATTTTCTTTATTGTGGCGAGCAACTACCCTTTCAAAGAAATGATCAATTTGATTGAGTACGTTCACAGTCTGAATTTTTCAGAAATAGGGATAACTTATTGCAAAGGGAAAAAAGTCCTGTCACTTGAATCAGTTCGAAAGCCTGGTCAGAACATATTCCTGTACAATATGGCCAATTTTGAGCCCAGAACAGCATGCGCTTCAAAGTCTTGATCCTCAATGACGCATAATTATATTACACTTTAATGATCACACGGTTTTTAAAAGGATGATTCTCAGCTTTCCATTAATGGTATATTTATTTCAAATTGGTTAAAAAAAAGTCTTGTCACTTTGAACTATTATAAGAGATTTTTTTCTCGATTGGTCAATGTTTACGCAAATCACATGCATATCGCATAGAAAATAATGCGAACGGCGTCTTGGCGAGATCTCTTGCTTTGGAGCATCATTATTTAAAATACAGGTTCTGATTACAACTTCAGCACAATCATGTTATAGGCTTTCCAAAATGTCTTTTTCCTCCATCTGGTCTGAAGCATCTACTAATTAAAACCATGAGAAAAGTTCATAAATTTCTTTCACCTCCACGCAGTATTTGTTCCATCGCCGGACGGGCGATAACATTCAAATGCAGGGAAGTCTTCTACGCGAGTTTTTGTTATTGCAGCCAGCTGTATAGATTTCTGCGCTTCTCAGCCGTATTTCCAACGTCACTTTGTTGCGTCTGGCCTCTTAGATAATGGACGCGCCTTGTTTAATTACGATTTAATGCCACACATTGGTATACGTTAACTTTACATTTTACATAGAGTAGAATTGATATGGACAATATAGTGACACCAAAAATGAGTTTTATTAATTAGCTCATTTTATTGAGTAACATAACTAATTGTTTGGAGTACATTGCAAAACTAATCTAGTGGAGTAACGGCTTTACATACTCAGAGAGTCAGTAAGTAAAGGTTGCAACAACTCATCGACTTGCTTGTGATGAGTTTGTGCAACCTTTACTTACTGACTCTCGGCCCGTATTCTGTTGCGGTGTTTAGAGTTGTGCTGTCGCACGAAAATAGTAGGGTAATGAGACGAGAATGCAACGCTGATTTGCACGCTTCTCTATGAAGCGTCAGTGAAGCGTGCGTCCATATCGTACGAAAGTAGATTCAGATGACGTCATTCGGGATCATTTATGTACACACATTTCTAAGAATTCTAAACTAGGGGTATAGGTGGTTTAGAATTTGATATGGCTTTGCGGTTTAATGTCGGAGGAAGCTATTTTATCTATTTTTCTGTTAACTTGAAGTTAAATGTTGTTAAAACTTTGTTTAATAATGAGGTGCATTGGTAGAACTCTCCACATCGATTAGATTAATGGCATGTTAATCATCAAAAATGACATCCGACACGATTGAAGTATTAGTTTGACCTGACATTTTGTAGAAAGGAACAACTGACGCAAAACCAACAATAAACTAATGGTGGCAAGTCACTTGTCATTACACTGGAAAACGGATTTGGAACTAATTTGAGATGGTTTGAAATTGTTTTGGATGTTTTTTGTCGCAGACGTCTCAGAGACGTCTCCGAGATATTCCCAGGACCAAGCGCGGCGATTTCATGTCACGATGACGGGGAGGCGGGGGGGGGGGGACAGAAACACCCAAAAGTGAAAAAAATAATACACTCAAAATTTGCATACTTTGCACATTATGCAGAAAACTAATGAAAATGATTGCGAGCGCGAAGCGCGAGCCAAAAATTCTGCCTTATAATAACTTTTAGCATTGTATTTGACATACATTTTACCTCTTTATTAGCTTCACAAGCTAATCACTACATAAAATTGTTAATTTTTAAAACTCGAAGGGGGACGATCCCCCTTAAAAAATCGAGGGAGGGGGGACACGTCCACCCCCCCCCCCGTCTCCCCGGGATCGCCGCGAATGCTCGCGACAAAAAAAAAATATATTTATATCGGAGACGTCTGGAGTATCCAAGTCGAGGGGACAAAGTGAGATACCACCTTATGGTGGTATCTCAAGGTATTTCCATGAGACTGATTTGAGACTGATTTGGGACGTGTTTGATACGGTTTTGATTTTTGTCGGGGAAAGATCTAAAAATGGTCGCACAGACGTCTCATGAATCTCCGCGATATCTCATGAGTCGAGGGAAAATAGAACATTCTTACGAATCTGTGTGGGTTTTTTTTCTGTCGTGGAGACGTCTCTGATGATACATAAAAAATTATCGGAGACGTCTCCGAGTGTTCGAGTCTCAGAGACATCTCCGCGACGTCAGAACCACTATACGTCCATAATTTCTACAGACGAGAAAAACACCATTATCATTTTCAACTGAAAATGTAACTAATTTTCTTTCAAGACTACTGAATTATTAATGGACTTGACGTAAATAGGCCACTTCGATTTCCCTATTTTGCATATATTAGTGTGTTGCTATGTAGACAAGAAACGTGTTTGTCATGATAGCAAACACAGTTATGCAAATTGACTTCAAAATACTAAACGAGTAGTTCATTCAGGCAATTGGTTCCGCCCCTGAATCTGAAACCTTTGTCCGTTGTCATTGTGCCAAATCAGCCATAACCTGAACCGCTAAGCTTCTCAAAGAAAGATAATCCGTGCTTTGATAATACCTTGTAAAGATGGATAACATTTTTCATCACAATAAAGAATTCCGCTCCATTTCAAAATATAGCGAGCATACATACATACAACATTGTACAAAAAATACACACAAAAGAATGGAAACAAATTCCACCATTCTTCAAAGGTCCATATTATTTATAATTATTTGAATAGATGTAGGATTTCGAGACGCCGAGTGGATATTGTTAATGAACATTGACGTTTTATTGTTTATGTTGGCTCTGTAAAAGAGTTGAATATTTAAATAGTGGAAAATTTACATTTCACCCTTCCCATTATTACACTTTTGCCCCTCCAAATAAGAAAAAAAAAGAAAAAGAAAAACAAACATCAAAATAGTAATAAGGAAAGAATTGGTGCGCATGCACCTAACGTGAGACTTTGGCGCATGCATGTAGCGTGATATCGGAATCAAAATTCAACGTTTCATTGGCCTTTTGGCCAAATATGGACCACTTCAACATTTGTGAAAGAAAATTCGTGGAGCTTTAGGAGATTAATTCAAAAGAAATAGAACTCCTTTCCACCTCCCTGGTTATTTCCTTCCAGGCCACTGAATTGTTTAATGAATAAGACGTGATATTTAAAAATGCATGTCAAGCGACAATGCACAACACTCGGCAGTCAAAGGATAAGCGGCTACAAACATCATTGTTGCGTCATTATTTCAATGGATTTCCGGTTTTATCTTGTGCATTTCAGTGCACGAGAAACTTCCAGCTGTACAGAAGTTGTACACGTTTGGGAGGTTTTTTTCGTGCTGGGAGTTTTTTTCTCGTACGGTGCTATTGTATTCGATTCTATTGTCATTGCCGTACAACTCTAAACTAACGTAACAGAAATACGGGCCTCTGAGTTTATATGTAATGCGTTACTCATTAGGTGGATCATATTCCTTTTGTTTGTTTGTTTGCCTGTTTTTATAATGATATTTGGAATGTCCGATGATATACACATCAGTGCATCAATATTCAAAACAATACACTGCATACTCACTTCAGTGCATCAATTCACACAAACCAATATATTGCATTACTCACAATCATCAATGCATCAAATTACTAAAACTGTGTACATGATGACCAAAGTATGGGAATCCATGCATGGTAATCTAGCTGTTAGTGTTATCAGACGATGTATATCATCGGAACATTCCAAATATCATTATAAAACAGGCAAACAAACAAACAAAAAGGAATAGGACTCAACCCAAAGACAATAAGAGCATGAGGCTCTCCGCTCTCGACCTCCGTCGATCCGCTACCACATTACGTACGTACCAGCGTAGAACATTACCGTCGTTGTGCATGTCGACCATGTCCGTACTCGTGATCGAGTAGGCGTACCGGGGCGCAACATGTAAAAGTACCGCCGCATAGCCAGTAAAATTACTCTCAAAGACTTCAACGAAACTTTAGATGTATATCGAAGACGTGTCGTAGTTACTCATCTAGTGAATTACAGGCTATATAGAATTTCTCTCAGCAATTCTCAACTTTACTCGATTGTGTAGTGTTTTCACACTGATTATTTTCCACCCGTTAATGTTCCGGTAAATTTCCCTTGGTACGATTGCGTATTATCAGGATTGGATCGGTTCTTCCTGTGGTGGTGGTGAGGTGACCTCAGTAAAGTAGTGCTGACAGATTACTTAGTGTTACTAGTAGCAACCGTCTGTACAATCGTTGTGAAGTCTTTGAGTTTAACCTTGGCATGCGGGTATTTTATGTTGCGGTGGGTTGGTAGGAGGACCATGACCAGCCGGGTATGCTACGCGGTTGTACGTATGTGTAGCGGATGCGTGAGGTGAGGGAGAGCTGCTGTCTTATTCTTTGGTGAGTCTACCTTTTGTTTGTTTGTTGGCCTTATTTTATATGCATTGAATGTTCGAGATATACTCGCGATAATACATGTTTGCATGGATTTTATTGCAGTTGTACAGTTTAGTATTATGCATTGTGTGAGTAATGCATATATTGTTTGTGTAATTGATGCACTGAGTGAAGTATGCAGTGCAATTGGTTGAATGAATGATCATGATGTGTATTCATGTAACATTCCAAATATATTATAAAAACAGCACAACACAAAAGGAATATGACCCTTAGTGAGCGCTTTACATATAAACTTAAGGCCCGTATGTTCGTGTTTGGTTACGGCAATTGCAATAGAGACTATAGCACCGTACGAAAAAAACTCAGGAACTCCAACGTGTAATTTGTACCTGAGTTCTCGGCACTGAAATGCACAAGATAAACGGAAATCCATGAAAGAGCAACAGATGTTGTAGCGCTTCTTGACTGCCAGTGTGGTTGTGCTGACATCTTTTAAATATCAGTCTATTCATTACAATAGTGGGGCTGGAAATGAGGTGGGGGAGTTCTATCTAATTAATTCCTAAATAGCTCCAGATTTTTTTACAAAGTGAAGTGTCATATTTGGTCTCATAATAGCATGAAGTTAATTTTTTTGATTCCGATAGGAATGCTACTGCAGGCAAAAGTCACGTTAGTGTGCGATATTTTTTTTACTTTTTGGTTATTTGTTTTTTTTTTTCCTTTTTTTTTTTTTTTTTTTTTTTTTCTCTCTTTTTTTTTTTTTTTTTTTTTCTTTTATTTTCATTATTTGGGGCCCAGTTGTAATAATGGGGGGGGGTGTAAATGTAATTTTCACTATTTAAATAGTCAACTCTTTAAGAAACCAGCAGACATAAAACGTCATGTTCATTCAACAATATCACGCGTCGAAATCTACATTATCATAATTTAAATAATATGGACTTTGGAAAATGGTGCGAATTTTTTCCATTCTTTTTGTGTGTATTTTTTTTGTACTGTTGTATACCATGCCTATGTTCTCGGCTTATTTGCCAATGGAGCGGGAATCTTTTATTGTGTGAAAATGTCCATGATTTACAGGTATATATCAAAGCACGGATTATCTTTTCTGTTGAGAAGCTTAGGCGTTCCAGGTTATTGGCCTGATTTGGCAGCAATGAACAACAGGAACAAGGTTTCAGGATAGGCGGAACGAGCTTACGTCATGTATTCGCTCTGAAATGGAACTATCTCGTTTTAGATATTGTAAATCCAATTTTGCGTACTTGTTGCTATCACTGTACAAAGGGTTTTCTTTTTGTTTCACATAGCAACATCACTATATGATGGCAAAGTAGATAATCGATGGGCCTATTTACGTCAAGTGCCACATTAATATTTCAGTAGTTCTTGGAAAAGACTTTAGTTTTTCATTTTGTTCAGTTGATGATTAATGGTGTGTTTTCTCGTCTTGCTTAGAATATGGAGTGATTGAGGTGGTATCCTGACGTCGTCGAGATAGTCTTGAGACTCGAACACTACGGAGAGCGTCTCCGATAATTTTTTTTATGTATCAATCAGAGACGTCTCCACGACAGAAAAAAATACGTTCTGAGCACAGGATTCGTAGAATGTTCTATTGTCCCCGTACTCAATGAGATATCGCGGGAAGATTCATGAGACGTTCTTGTGGGCGACATTTTTTAGATGGTTTGCAGCACAAAAATCAAACGTAATGGAGCAAGCGATGCCAAATAGTCTCAAATCGTCTTGCCATTGCATTCGCTTGGGAGATGTTTACCACATAAAGGCCGCAGAATTATTATTTCACTTGGTTCTCCTATTGGATATCCGCGTTCCGATATTAATTTATTTTTTTCTTGTCCGCGAGAATTCCGGCGATCCGCGGTGAGACGGGGGGGGTGACGGTCTCCTCGGGATTTTTAGGGATCGCCCTTGTATAATTAAAATTTTTAATTGGTGTGATTAGCTTGTGAGCTAATAAGAGGTATAATGTTGTAAGTACACTAAAAGTTATTAATTAAGGCCAGATTGGCTCCGCTTCGCGCTCGCAATCATTTTCATTATGTTTCTGCATAATGTGCAAGTATGCATTTGTGAGTGTAATTTATTTTCATTTTGGGTGTTTTGGTCCCCCCAGCTCGCCGTCGGACATTGACTTGCCGCTTGTCCTGGGAATAAATTCGGAAGACGTCTCTGAAACGTCTGCGACAAAAACTTCCAAAAAACAATTTCAACCATTTCTTGCAAATTAGTTCCAATCCGTTTCTTTTTCCATGTAATGACAGTGACTTGCTCACCATTTAGTTATTGTTTGGTTTTTGGGCGGTTTCAG
>CALNVZ010000782.1:0-18324 GCA_940671915.1 Paracentrotus lividus
CGCGCTCCGCTACAGCATCTCAGTCTTCGCTTCGGCAGACTTCACCAGCTTTAGCGGGTGCCCTTAGAGTTTTGTAGTCATAGTTTAAGGTAGGACATAAAACTTTATTAGTGGTAATTATATTGTTAGTTAGGGATTATATATATTTATAGCTTGAGCCACACTATACAACATTAGTCAGTACTGTAAAATGGCTGTCTGTCGCCCTCTTGGTTGATGAGGAAACTTCTCAATAATAATTAGCGAAACCAGCTTTAAACCTACCTCAAAATAAATTAAGATAATCTATAGTCTCATTGCAATATAATTCTTCCATTAGATTTTTAAAATTTTGTTTAGTAGAATTTTTAGACCCATTTTGGATATGCCACCTTGACTTGGCTGTAGGTGCTCAAGACACTTTTCTGCATTGACTTTCCATTGGAAGAAAACTGCTGCAATGAGGTACTTCCCAGTGCAAGGTCAATTATGAATTGACCATGCCTAAGTGTAAGTGGCTGGATCCAAAACTGGATCAAATGACTGCAGTTTATCTCGATGCAGCATGCCCGACATGCAGATGGGCATGATCTGATGGTTCTGTATGAAGTTTGATCATGAATTGTTATAAAATAAATATTCAATTTTGTTTACGTCTCATGCCTGAAGGGCCAGATTAAAAAAAAAAAATTTTACTTTTTCTAAATATTTACAGGAAAGCTGGAGTTTTATGATGATGATGGTGCCCATCTCTGCTCAACTACATTTATAAATCTCTCAGCATGATGAAGAAAGCAAGAGGGCCCAAGCTACGGGCCAAGTACCACTCCTTCTACCTCGCTCTCTTCTCGATCATTCTCGCGGGAATCATCGTGACAGGCGTCTTCCAGTTCTGGCCGCACTCCATCGAGTTAGATCGGCAACCGAGGTACCACATCGAGAGCTACAGCAACCTCCCGGAGGTAAAGATTGCAGAAGGTACACCTTTTGGGGTGAAGACAGCACAGGAGTGCCACTATCATGATTGCTTTGATGTCTACAGGTGTGGCTCCGACACAAACAGAATCAGTGTGTACATCTATCCTATGAGAAAGTATGTGGACGAGAGTGGGGTTCCCATCACAGGGCAGATCTCTAGGGAATTTTATGAGGTCCTCAATGCGATTGCAGACAGTCCGTTCTACACGTCGAACGCAGACCAGGCATGTCTGCTTGTGCCGTCCATTGACCTGCTGAATCAAAATACAATGAGGTTGAAAGAGATGGGCCAGGTCTTGAACCGTCTACCAAGGTAGGACAATAAGTAGATGATCATTTTCAAACAAAATTGGACATGGAGCTGAAACTAAGCCTTTGTAAATTATGCAAATTAGGATCTGAAATTAACACAAAGGCCTCTTTACAATACAACCAATTATTTAAGTTCAAACATGTGATTAAGTTTTCTTGCACTGAATAATTGATCAAACAGCTATATGCACATGCTTTAGATTGCCTCTTATTCTTATATTTAGTCACTTTTGTCAAGATTTTTTTTTTTTTTTTTTTTTTTTTGCTTTAACGTATCATCATGGACTACTCTAACATGATAGACAACCACACCCGTAATTGAGATCTAGTCATTACTGATTGTTGAAATACATGTAGCATTTATGCAGTTGATTCACATGTAGTTTCTGTCAAGGTTTTTCCTTTTCGAATTTCTTACTTTTTATTGGAAAATTTCGTAAGCAATTGAAAAGATACTACAGTTTGTAAAAGTTGAAATTATATTTCCCTTGTGACAGATGGAAGGTGGCACAATCACTTACTCTTCAACAGCATGCTGGCCGAGGGACCATACCCAATTTCCCATACTGCCCTGGAGGTACCTCCAGAGGTAATGCTATCTTTAGCAGCGGCGGGGATTCTCATCCTGGACGTACAGACCGTGGGTATGACATGTCAGCATCCCTGTCTTCAGCAAACTCTATATCATCTGTTAAATGAGCGAGAGGGCCTCTAGAGTGAGTTATTGCTATTTAGACTTCATAGGATGGTGGCTAAATTGTGTATTCTCGCAGGGTTAGCCATCCCACCAACACTTTAGGGATATGATAATATATAAAATAATATATAAAGCAAACTTCTAAAGTGCGCTATGTAGATTTTGGCACCAGGCATTCAAAATAAGAATTAAGAATAATAAACATTACGAAAATACGATCAACTTGGCAATGTCTCCCATTTTTGCGTGTATTACACATTTCACCACCTATCAATAAGTGCGTGCAATGCCACGAGGCATTTCTCAGCCTCGTTCGGTTTTTATTCGTATAGTCGTCTGAAAATATTCCATTTCGAAGGGCAACGATTGATCAGGATTCCGGTTAATGTGCTATAAAAACAATCAATCATGTACACATGAAGGGTCAAAATGACAAATGACAGCAGAGCTGTATCAACACATCATTAATCTTCCGATGTCCCGATCCTGATGTGTTGATATAATCTGTTTGTCATTGGTCAATTTAAACCCTTCAAGTGTACGTGATTATTGTTTTATATTTCTACTCCCACAGACGCTAGTGTCTCTCTCTCTCTCTCTCTCTCCAACGATGGCTGAGGATTGGAAGGGGAGAGGTGGTACATATGAAATGAGCATTTAGTTGCATGTTTCCATATCTTGTAGATAATAGAAAAATTAAATTTATTTGAAATATTGTTTGTGTTGTAGTTTATTGTTTTTGGAGAAAACTGCGAATATTTTCTTTAATCATCAAAAATTAATAGCAAAAGGAATCAAGTTTTGTACGTTACTCATGCAAACCATGATACCGGACTGCTAACCTGTCTGTAATAAAGGCAAAAATGGAGTGCAAAATGAAAGTTTTAGCTACATGAGGGGCACATAGAGTTAGATACTAATTAAAAGGACTTTATGCCACTTGTTTCCAGTTGCCCATTAAAAGTCTACGGCAGCGTGTGGTTGCGTTTCAAACGAGTGAAATTAGGGAGACCATTTGTTTAAATTTGTAGTTGTGAATGAATACAATGATCACATTTCTCTTTCTTTATAATAGGGAGAAAATAAATTGAGGGAGTAGTAATTTCGTTGCAAAATGCCAGACCCAAGCCAGTAACTGTTTTCTTGCAACAAAATTGATTCAGTTGTGTTCCGATTCATTACTCTTTCATTAGCAATAGTAATTCGAACTTAGATATGTGTCTCTCAAACTTAATATCATGATAATGTTTGGTTACTAGTTATGACTGGATATTTCCTGATGTTGGACATATTTTGAAAGTTTAGGTAATAATCCATGATTATGATTATTTTCTATAAATAGTACTAGAAGTATAAAACTAATGTTGGGGCCCCAATAATCCTGTCTCAAACAATCACTTTCATTTTTTCACTGGGATCAAAGACTCGAGGTTTGATCTCGTTGTTACATACGCAACTATCGCTAGGGTATAAGAAATGTGAATTGTTTGAACGAGGCCGCATAGGTCAATGACGGTACATGCCGTGCATTTGCTTTTAATATACGTAAACACACAGTTAATGCCGGCCCTTTTCCAATTTGATTCAGCCGAGTCAGATTGGAGTGAGCGGTGATATTTTTATATTTTTTCTAGCTGTTTGCAAATTAGAAGATGCGCAACATATCGCATTGATGTTGCCATGTTTTAAAACGGATTTTCATATGACAGGAGCGTGGTGGATTTTTCAACCCCGGCGGAAATGGTGAAAACTAGCGACATTATGCACGAGAGAACCCATGCGCATAGGTCTAATTGGTTTGTAGCCACCTTCAGATATCTTTCAAACTACACATTTTCGTGAACAAGTTTTATAATCCATGCAAGTAGGTTTTTTTCTTCACAGATATGTGTTTGCTGTTTAGTATTATTTAAATTACATCTTAGTGAGATCCCAAATATTGGGATGAGAAGGCCATAGTTATTTTGAATGTTGTAAGCATATGTCTTTGATATTTTTTTCTGAATTTTCCTATGCTCGGTATGTGTTATGCACTTTCAAGAACCCTTGGTCCATCACTAATGCTGCATTTAATCTTTAACAATTATTTTCAGTTTGTCATTCGGCAAGTAAAAGGGCAATATGCCTATGACACTGTCCGTAGCCTATTGCCCTTTTCCTTGCCGAACGACGAGTTTATGTTCATTTCAGCAATGCGTGCCTTGTGTAAACATTTTCACAAAGTTGAAATTCCAAAATTATATGCTAGAGATAATATTAACTCCAGGGTTGTGGAATCGTTGCAAGAGAATCATGTCAGAATCATGTAACTAATACTAAGACTTAATTTTGTTCCCCGCTCATTTTACTTCCAGTACTGTGCGCCCCTATCTTGCCGTATCAACTCAAGCGGGTATCCATGAGAACTACCGCTCTCAGCTCCTGACCATCGCTAGCACCAACCCAGACTTTCAGGTTCTTGACGAGTGTAAGACCGAGGAGGGTCTATCGGATCCCTTCAAGAGATGCCAGGACAATAAAGCATTCAGCTACCCACATATATTACAGGTCAGATTATCAACCTTTGACCTTTGAACTTTAACCCCTTCTATGGCATTAACTCATAGAACAATTGTCATTCTAAAAGATTTCAGAGAGTAAAATCCTGAATTATCTTGATTCCCTCATCGCGAACTGAGCATAGTATATCTTTCAAGGGGATAAGTTTCAAATGTAAGGTATTTATTTTCTATTTAGGACCAAAGCAAAGCCATTATTAGTCCCAAAACATTGTTAAACACTCAGATATTTTGTTTTGATGTGAGATTCATTGCAAAGAAGGGGTTGAAAATTTGAAAAATTGAAACACACATTTATAGATCACCAACTTGTACCTCTGCTGCAGTACATTTATATACAGTCCACTCCTGTTATAACAAGATAATTGGGACCGAGCCAATTATGATATACCTCTTTAAAATGAGACTTGGTAGTTAACAACACTTAGGTAGCGCTACTTTGATGAAACCTTCTTTGATCTTCAGAGAAAATGGAAGTTCGTTGTATCGCTGGGCTACTCACGTGAGCCCCCCTGCTGCCACGTTCCTACCCTCTCGTGAAAGTAAGCTATTTTGGTATTTTTAACTGAACAGTAAACCTCGTATATGATAGATAGAATTCTGTAATAATGAGGCTATTCCATTACAAAAATTTTGAGCACCTTTGCTAAATAATGATAGTGAAGCGATGTAATGACTCAATTTTAAGCAATACGTGTCATATAAATAGAGTTTAGATCAGCAAAGTGTTAAAAAAGTAATGAAAAAAAAAGGCTGAAATTGCATAATCTCAGTGTGTCACGAGTAGATGACGCGATATTAGTGCTAATTTTACTGAATCACTTTGCTTAGCTGTTGCTAAATTCTTTCCTTGCCCAGTACTTAATATATTTTATTTGTAGCTGTGAAAAAGTGTAGGAAAACGGTTTTGGTTGGAGTTTCAAACGATTTTGTCCTCTATTATTTGACCAGCATAGAATATTTCTTTCAAGATACAGTTCCTCCCATTAGTGTATTGAAGTATGGTATCAACAATGAATCTGTTATACCAATTTGTGTAATTATTGATTTGAGATTTCTTTAAAAAAAAAAATTGTGGACGCAAGGCAAAAAAAAATTCTCTTAGTACCACAAAAACCTTGGTTTTACACAAAAAGCGGGACTGTACTAGAAATGAAATACATTGGTAATCAAATCTCTTGGACTAGGAGAAATCTGACTTGGATCTTGGGAGTGGTGAAACACACTTTATGTAATGTCTAAAATCTGGACTAAAAATACTGCTGTAACTCTGAAGGTGATTAATGCGGATATCTTATGGAGGGCGACTTTGCAGAGATCATGACATGGGCCAAGTCACACCAACACATATTACACTATCCCTTGTCATAATACTTCACCCATACAGATGAAAGAACGTCCATGGGGTTACTGTGTCCTACCTCACATGAAACATACGTACCTTAATGGGAAGGTCAGCCTTGCATGAGCACCGCATGGAAACCTTTCTCGCTCTTTCATATCCTTGCCAGTCACACTACGTCCGGTGGGCCCAAGTCCTAGCTCCTTGCTCTCTCTGAACAATATCCCTGCCGCACAGACATCTACATCGACTCATTCGAGCCTCCAACACCCGCACTCTTAACAAGGATATAACACAACAACCTTGAAGAATATGGAGTCAAGTCGGTAGGAGAGCGGGTGCAGGATCGTATAGTACTTCGCCGAAAGGAGACCACCGGTCTATGCACTTACATTGAAGATGTTACTGGTACTCTCTTGGAGTGAATAAGCTTGGGTCCATGATACACATCCATAATTGTGCATTTGTAATACACAATGGTTCACCAAAGAGTGTCATAATATTGGAGAGAGAGTTTATTATGAAGATCCTGCATGACTAGGAGTGAATACAGGGAAAGTCAGGGAGCGGTGTATCATAATGTGAATAGAGACGCATAATGTTTGAGAGAAAAGATGCGGATGTATCGAGAAGGAGACCCTTGCGCCTGCCTTACGACGGACCATAGTCATAGTAGGTTTTTGGTGTCGAGAGCTTAGACAGATATCCCGGGTCATATAACAAAATGGTCAATTCAGATTGCAACTCGCGTAAAATTCAAGATTCAAAAGGGGGAATGTATAGTATTATGCAAGATCACCGAGCGTCTTCTCTTACATGCCCTTGACCAGAAGGTATTTGAATAGAGAGCTAAATACTAGAATCATAATTTGTCGACTTGATTGGAAATCAATAGATCCTCTCGTCCTCCGCGAGGAGACATGATTCAGATTGAGTGACTTCTTTTAGAATTACTTAGAGTATATGGCAGACATCTCTGAAACATGAACACATATTAATTGAGACACGTGCTAGCCCGGATTGGACTGTATTCAAGAGTGATCGGCCGAGAGCGACAGGCATTCCGGACATGGTATTTCTTTGCAGATCAGCTCGATAGGTGATCACGCTGCCAGGATCTCGCGATTGATGCGAAATCCTGTATTTCTCGCGTATAGTTCGTATAATATTCTCCTACAACTGTTTATTCTGTAAGAGCTTAGGCAATTCTGTATTGGTATGTTGTGAAACAGTTAGCGCATGGTAGAAACACCTCTCTTATTAATTATGGCGAGGAGGGGTCATAGGGGTGGTTGCGATGGGTAATTCGCTACATGTATATACATTGTAAAGAAGTTCACAACATTTGTCCATATATCTCATCGATGAATGCACTTAATAATTGGATACTTTCTTTCCCCCGTTTGCCGTAAACATTAAGAGAGGGTTCTGGAGCAAGGAAATCATGGAGAGACACCAAATTCATAGTGAATTACTATGCCTTGTTTTATAGAGATGATGTCGACCAGATAAGAAATGGAGTGTCACCCGTGGACAAAGGATTCAGGATTTATATGAATACAGCAAACCACTCGCTTTATTAAGCCACAAGGGAAATAAGTAAAAGTGACCATTAAATACGAGATGGACATTTGTGACTCTCCATCACATTCAAATCAGACACAATCGCCAAAGAAAAAGTCAAAGATATCAGCAATTAATTCATTTCAAATACTTTCCCATTACCTTTTTGTACTGCAATTTTTTTTTTTCAAGCGACACATGGGAACATTGAAAACTGTCAGAAAAGCAGACAATATTATCCCACTACAATAGACATTTTAATTACTTATAATGTGAATTTCCTCCACCTTTGGCTGAGTATTGCTCGGCGACTTGTGGTCTAATTTTTTGAACGTGATGGCATCCACATTTGCCCGACAGGTTGGCGCATTAGGACAGTTTAATAGATTGTAAAGTGCACTTTCGGGATAGCGAGAGGATTACTTATCAAGTGGTATAATACGGAGAGTATGGTATAATCTCATTGTTGTGCATTTGATCTATTTCTGTTATTCACTACCAAATCTAGACATGAAAGACGCAGTGCAAATAAAGTGTAAATAAATAAATGATATTTTTATTATTAGAAAACGAAGCATAATTACAGTACTATTGCCTATCTGTCATAAGTTATTGTTTAATGATCGCCCAAGTAGGATAGTTTTCTCTTAAAGCCCAGCCGATCAACACCCTTGAAGTTTCGGGGCTCCGGCATCGTACGCTGCGAATTGTCCAAACGCAGACAAACGCAAGTCAACCCAGGCATATACCACAAGCAAGAACCCGAGTAGAGCGAGGTAAATAGGCAGGCGGACGCAAAAGGCCTTGCGTTCAGTTTGCGGAAGTTTGAAATTTTTTCATAACATCTGCAACTGACAGCTCGAACTGCACAAAAGTTAGCGAGTTAATGCGCAGTGAATCAAAGGTAAAAACGACTAAAACGACAGCTAGCGAGCACCAACAGCGAGTATGAACGATGGTATCATCACGCATGGTAAAGCAAGCTTTCGTTTAATTGGAATTGAACTGCTACGAGGTGAAAGCGAGCTAGAGCGAGGTGAAATGCAAGCAAACCATGTACAAGCTACAGTATCGAGCTCCATCGGCAACAGTGTGAGTGCAATCGAATATGGGCTCGTAGGCTGGCCTCAAGGCTGCGTCGGCTAACAGGGTAAAACGCGAAAGGTGTGATCCCTCGGGGCTCTCTAAACAATACCAGTGGAATTTGATAAAAAGAGGATGAGATATAATGATACCTGAATTAAAAATTGGAATATGTTCCACTCTGCAACGTTCGTATAGTTTCCACTAGTATATCATTTAACAGGCTCTGCTAAAAATATCAACGAACTATGTAACAAATTCAATGATACAATCATTATTGTTGAGAGACCTACCACAACATGTTCATCTTGAACTAATCCGAGGAGTTGCATTTAATCCTAAGAGTCCAGGTTATAGGTAAACTAACTGTGAGCACTATGTAATGGTTGAATTTCAAACGATTCGTGGGACACGTCTTTAAGTATTACAATTGATTTGTTTTTATAAAGTAGAAGGAACGTTGGTTGGTGTCTTGCAGAAATGGACGATGGAACGGATGAGAGGTATGAAAAATAATGAGATCACAGAAACACTTTTTAGAGAGAGAGAGAGACGACACAGTCATGGTTTTCCCAGTTGGTGATGTAGGTCCTGAAGCAACACTGGTGACTGCAAATAAAGAGAGATAATTATGAATTGTTTGAAATGTGTTGGCTCAAGATTGCTTCTAGATAAAACAATATATACTATAACTTCTTCGTTGATAGAAGAGTAACACGTGATGGTTCGTGTGTAAAGCAGGAAGCTGACTAATTTTCCTACAAATAGTTGATTGGATGAACGTTTTAAATACAAATAGTAATAATTATCCTTTGATAATTTATATCCGCGCTTTTCCATTAGGCCCAAATGGATGAAATTGTGGCAAGGGAATAGTAATCAGCTCCAACCTTTAAAAATCTGAACATTCTAGATATCTTTAGCAGAACATCGGGAAGTGTACACGTTATGCACATACAAAAAAGACTGGCAATAAGTCAAAAATACCAATGACCCGAATATCACCACCACATAGTTTTATGCTAGAATTTGGTCTCTTTTGAGTCAATGAAAAAGAATGCAAGACTATAAATCTGATCATTGAAGTTTCTGTTTCTAGTACAAATAGTCGTTGGAGGAAAAAAAATGTTGAAAAATTCCAAGCCAAATATCTAGAATTGATATCCAACAATCACAACCAAAAATACATCACATGTCAATCGCGAACGCGAATTTTTAGATGCCATTGCAAATGCACAAGTATAATTTCAATAGCATGTGACGGCACTGAGACAATGCAATAGTCGACTTTAGGCATTGCTTGCCTTTTTGAGGGACCGTGCTAATAGTGACTATTGAATGGATATTTCTCCAAGAAGTTGATATATAATTTTTAACAGAATGCATTTGAGGTGTGTTGGCCATTCAACTTTCAAAATCAATTTGAGGTGTTTGTATAAATTTAATGTTATATGAATTTTATTCATGGTAGAAGTCTTCGGTGCCATAGGGACAAAATGGGAGAAAACATGACAATTTTATGTAATTTCCCACATTTCCCATACACAGATTTTTGAAAAAATAAAATCTTTCAGTATTTCAGGTCCACATGATGACAACACATATTAATCTTAAATCATGTCATATAAATATAACTATTACCTTCACCTTGTGTGGTTAATGACCCTTAAAATCTTACTAATCTCAATGCTTGCATAATTAAATAGAAGAGGGGGACTCTGGGTTGCATTAATTTAATTCTTAACATACTAATCTAAATCTCGCAAATCTGAAATGAAAAAGGGGTTGGGGGAAAATTGCAAGCAAAGCTGTACTATATACATAGTTTCAGGGGGGTGGTTTCAAAAGAGTACAGTTGACAATAAAGTCGCTCTTTATACCTATGCACATCCCGTGCGGTAACGCCGTACGGAACTAGGGATTTAAGTTGGCATTTTTCTAGTCTACTTAACTCTTTGTGTAACACCCCTAGTGTTTGTATTGCTTCCTACGAATTTGAATGAGTTGTTATTTGAGATGCAGGCATTTTGCAAATACTGCTAATTACTAGCAGCAAATTTGCTCCTTCGATGGTACCCTAATCACAGGGTAGTGTCTTGGATGTTCAGGAATATTACCTTTGTTAGGGTTCGCTTGAAACTTAACTGTCATGATGTTGTGACAATTTTCGATCTGATATTGTCTTCAAAAGCTCTCTATAGAGTATTTTTCAATTTCTCAGAATATGGTCTTTGGAAGAAGCGAACCAGACATATGCTTAAAAAGAGAACACGAACTCGTCCTTTGGCCCCGAAGCTGTTGCTACAAGCTTCTATGGTTATGGCAGCGCTCAGAGTTCTTACAGGGATATTGTCCTCAAATGAGCCACAGGGGTCTGCTCTAAAACCGAAAAGTCCTTCAAGAGCCATCATCCCATAATTCCTCTCTCAAACTTAGTGGTAAGCCTTTTATTTTATCGCAATATTCCTGACTAGATAATTGTCGTGCATAGGCAGCATGTCCGAACTACAGCCTTCGCCTATGTATGGTACGCTTCAGTTCTCCAGGAATATGTCTTTAAAAAAGCTCAGCATTGGCTTTAATTCTTAAACGATTTAGTTGATGCATCAGAGACACTGTCCTTTTACACTCAAAGTGAATGCCTGGCATGGTCTACATACCCCTATAGTATGGTTAGCGCTTCAGTTTCTTCAGGGATATTGTCTTAATGAGCACAGATCAGCCTACCAAGCTGAACAGTCTGAGTGGCATCATGCCATATTCTTTCTCAAACTCCATGATGCATTCTGATCTTCCATCCATGTGATTCAGATCAGCAGATATATTCAACAACTGGTGCATCTGGACATTTGAACTTCTTCCTTGGAAGTGATGAACCGTGAAACATGGATACAAGGTAAAATAGGTAAAACTAAATATCTGATAATAGCAGGCCTAACTTAAAACATTGAAATTATAGTCACCCACTTTAACCCTATTCAGACTGGCATATTCCAAGAGGAGATTTTGACTGGGGGGGGAGGTCAATTGACCCCCCCCTGAGATCTCGGCCCGGATTAGTCCGCTCCGCGCGAAATTTTGCGCGATACGTCGCTGCAAATGAATAAAGGGTGTCGCTGTATTTTTTTTTTTTTTTAAAATTCATCGTATTTTAATTTAAGTGCTAATGTTATGCATTACTCATGTAATGCAATTAGATGCTTTTTATGGAAATCGTTAATATTTCATTGAATAAATATAGTTATGGCCAAATTTTTTCTGAATAAGTTGCTGAGTAGCGAAAGAACAACAGTAGTTGAATAGACAAATCAGAAATTCAAATAATCTTTTGTATTCTATTGTTTTATGAATTTTTATGTATTCTATTTGTTATTTATTTCTTATGTATTTCTTTGTTTTGTATTTTTATGCTTGAGAATAAATGTATTTTTGATTAATATAAAGACAAATTTAAATCAATCAAAAAGGCTCAGAAGGCACAATTATCAGTGTTATAAGAAATTAGAAAAAAGCAGTATTTTGTAACAAACGCATGCAGAAATGGACGATGTTTCGTTCAATTAGGCCTGACATGCGATTACGTAATGTTGCGTAACGTGACAACGGAGTATCCGATATTTTTTGAAATTGGTGTCAAAATTTGACGAGAGCACGTTGAAAGACCCAAAAGAGTCATAAAGCGCCGGGTTGCCGATTCGCAGCGGTTGCGCGGGCAGTCGCGGATTTTCGTACAGGGGCGCCGCGGGGTCAAATTGACCCCCCCATATGAATAGGGTTAGCAAATGCCTGTTTAGTTCATCCACATATGATCTAAATTTCATTAATCATCATCAACGGTTTTTCATATAATTACCTTTTGGTCTAATTTGCCCACTTTGCGCTATTTACATTTTTATCTAATTCCCATTTCGTCTATGTCCATAGCACACTTAGTCCACTCAGTCTAACACCAACTTGAATTTCCAGTAAAAACAAGTAAAGACCAAATTTAATCTTGGTGACCAAAAATGAATTAAGGGAGCCATTGCATAGACGAAATTGGCAATGAGAATTAGACAAAGTGAGAATAGAACAACTAGTATCAGACCAAGGGGAAATTGACCAAATTGTGGTAGACTAAATGGTTGCTTTTGTTTAGGTGCTAAATCACTAATCCACTGTGGGTTAACATTCAGAAGAAATGGACCCAACTGATGTTAGACCAAGAGGATAATACTGGTAATGTAGGGGTCTCTGTCTTACCCTTGAATGGGTGCCCGTTTCCAGTGATTTAAGCATAAAGGAAAGTTCATTACAATGTCTTCACAGTCATAATGTGTCATCCAAAAAACTCACAGGTCTTGATGTGAGGAAACCATCTATGTGTGTGAAGCATAACTGAAAATACTGCAAAAGATAATAAAAGAAGCAATTATCTGTCTGAAAGTCGTCCGCATGCATGAATAACATAACTACAATCAGACTGCTTATCACGTTACAGGATGGTTTCAAGTCGATCCTTAAATCAAATTTTAACAGCAGCATTTGTATGATCACTGGAATAGTATAGAAATAGTTTTTATCCACTTCACACTCCCTATCCTCAGAGAAAGAATAATAAAAATATCCATCAAAGCAGACCCGCCTCCTCCTGCCCACCGTCTCCTCACCTGACCTCCGCCCCTAACTTCTGCCCTGTCACACTTTGTGATAAAATAAATGGCACCAGTGAGTACCATAGAGGTGATCATTCATCCACTCGCCTATCTCCCACTCCCATCCCCTTCTGTCGCTCTACCAACCCCCCCCCCCTTCCTGTCCTTCTGTGTTACCAGTGCTTGTGGTAGAAGCAGCACCCGGTGAGTACATAGAGTGATCGTTCATGACCATTCACTGCTCGACTTTCCACTTGCCATGTGCCCGTCCCTTGCGACTTGGCACAAAGCACGATCAGGGACTCCCCCAAACCTGTTTGCAAAGATCTCATACACATAGTTTATTCAGAAACTAATACTTGAATAAAATGCATAAACATCACCTCTAAATTCAAGAGCTTTGTGCTTGCTGATTAATAATTTTAGATCAAGAGTCACCAAATTAAGAACTATTCCTCCGAGATAGGCCCATTTTATCAGCTTTTTAGGCAAGGAATTGCAAGTATAAGTACAACAGGCCAATTAATGTACCAAAATACAATTATGCCCACCGAAAAAACAGATTGTTCAATGTACTTAGTGGTGTGCATTGACCCTTGAAAACATGGCCAAGGTATCATATGGAAGCTGAATAAACTATACTTCATATTTTTATTTTTATTATAAAAATAAAGATCAAATTAAATTCTACCCCATAGCCAAACTCCAGCGTCACTGAGTCAGCATGATGAATGTCATCAGTCCAGAAGTGGCTAAGATGCATTCCGTCTCAATCTCATCGTATGGTAGAAACCGGAATTACTGAATTATTCTCTTTGTTTGTACACTTTCAAAGGTTGGTTATCTTGGGACCATCGATCAGCCTCAAAGAAAATGAAAAGGCAATAACAAAATGAAAATCTTGTCTAATCAAAGGATAGAACAATTGCTGAGTATTGTTCCGAACTATCTTTCAAAAGGTTTGTTGATAATTTGGCCCAAATCAATCAGCTACGAGGAGATGATAAGAATAACGATTAAACGATAAATGTGATACTCATCGTAAGGACAGAAATTGGTTACTACAGGATGAGTTATCTCTTTTGATTTGTAACTATTTTCAGAGGTTTCTATTGATCTTGGGGGCCATAAGATCAGCTACAAGAAGAAAGAAAAACAATAACGATAATTGATAAATTTTGAATCTCATTGTAAAGTGCAAGAAAAGATGAAAATAAATCATAAAATTAAGTACTGCCATCAAAAAAATGGGTTGAAACACTCTCTATAAATGTCATCATATTAGTGATAACTGTCATTTTACTCATTCCGCAAACACTGATGTGCAACGTTCTCCACTTACATCCTCTCTTCCCAACGGGTTCATTGTCAGGGCATATGACAATAAGATTACAACTTTGATTATCCTACTCACCTAATTCTGATTTTCTGCTGGATACCAAGTGGATTATATCAAAGCCAAAGAATAATTGTCTTACCAGGAGGCTCAAGATGGAGATGAGGTAGAGGGACAGGTTCACACACTTCAGCAGATCAATTAATAATATTGATCACTGTAAAATTTTCATCACCCAACTCTGTCGTTTTTTTTAAACTTACCAGGGTGAGAGGAGTCTTTCTGATGATTCCAGACGACCAATTACCTTGGAGAGACTAGGAGTCTGTGCGAATCTGCTTGAATATGAAGTCAAACCAGATCTCTGCTGCTCTATTCATAGGTAAGGAACGACAGCTGTGGAAGCCATGAGACTTGGGAGGAATGAAAGGCTAGGAACAGGGGATCTGGGCACCAATTAGAAATAAAATAAAATCAAAGACATTTAGGATTATGGTCCACCCTTTATGATTGATATCAAAGAGGCTCTGTTTCTGGTAAATTGGCCACTTGGTCTAAAACGTCTTTTACAGATTCCCAATTGGTCTCATGTAGTCTAATTCAATTTGATCTTATAACCTTTTTGTCTAATTGGCATTTAGTCTAATTGCCATTTTGCCTATTTACAATTGTCTAATTCGTAATCTGGTCTAATACCCAATCATCTAATGTCCAGTTGGTCTACCACCAACTTAGTCTATTACAATCTAAAAAACTATTAACTTGATCAAAATATTTAACCTGGGAAATGGCAATTGGTACAATTTGGTTATAGAAATTGGCAATGAAACCAAGTGGCTTAGAACCAAAGCGAAATTGGATCCAAATTAAAGTAGTAGATGCCAAATGGGTTTAGCCCATTTCTCTGTCTAGGCGAGAACAGCGGCCATGAATGAAGACTTGGGAGGTAAATGATGGCTGGAACAGGGGGTTCTAGCACCAATCTAGATATAAGATAAATCGATTATTGGAGGTAAATAAAAAATTATTCGAGTGAATACGTAATCCCAGGTTTTATAACACCTACACCAAGTTGTAACAACAAAGTATACAAATATCTGTAATATCAGTGATTCCACGGGTCCATCTTTAAAACATGTGCAGCATATTTATAGATTGGCTTATTGCACGTCTGTAATAATGATGACTGCATTATATCAAGGTTAATTGTGGCCATTGATCTAATTTCAAGGAATCTAAGTAATCGAGTCAAAAGTGGAAATTTCAATGGCTAAGCCTAATCTTGCTGGATGGTTGCTTGAAGATCGGGTAGAGAACGTGAACCTCTTAAAGACACATCTGATATGAACTCTTTTCATGCATGTTGGCAACAGTGAAATCTGCATGCTTAGCATTACATGTATCGTTAGGTCTCTGTTAATTACGCAATGCCCGCTTGTTGGTAAGTTGTAGTTATCCCTTTCTAGCTCTCAGCTGAAAAGTTAGCCAACAACAAGTATTACTGAGCTCTCAGGGTTGTATGGCTCACCCCACCAATCAGATGTCACTAATAGCTCTTGTAGGGAAGACACGATCATTCAGTGATCTTGTATTATGCGTTGTCAGCTTGTGATTAATTTGTTATGTCTCTATGTCTGCTTTTTGAAGTTATTCTGCTTTTTTTTTCCGTCGAGAAGATTTGGACTTTTGAGACGGTTTTTGAGAATTTCGACTTCATGAGTTTTCGCGGGGACGTTTCAAGCTCACCGTCTTAAGAATCACGCCGTCTCCGGCGAGTACGTACTCTTTTGGGTGCATAGTGCTTCGATGAGAAGTTTTCATGTGCTATGAGCTGGCCCAGTGTTGGGTAGGAATGTTTGGGTTGGCCGGTTACGCCAGATTATTCCACGCTTAAAAAAACTGATTTCGCTTCCATAGGAACCTGATCTGGTCGTCTCATCTGGTAGAGTGTGTCCAGCTCGATAGAGTGTAGGAATGTCATTGGTCAGGTCAGGATTGTTCTGTTCCTTGCACGACAACCAAAGCGAGGCCAGCCTGGAACCGTACAGAAAGAGTAAAGATAGGATGATCATACAAAAGAACTCAATACAGTCCACTCCGACACTAACACATGCTGAGCCAAGCAAGTTAAAACAAACGTAAGGGTTCTAAAAATCCATGAATCTCTCTTGGTTCTCTGTATTCTCCTAAAATGTATAACTTAATCTATCTCGTGGATTTGTCTCCTGTCTTCTCTATTATAGA
The DNA here is from genome assembly GCA_940671915.1 of Paracentrotus lividus. Classification (NCBI taxonomy): domain Eukaryota; kingdom Metazoa; phylum Echinodermata; class Echinoidea; order Camarodonta; family Echinidae; genus Paracentrotus; species Paracentrotus lividus. The sequence continues at coordinate 16,727 of CALNVZ010000782.1, forward strand.
TCATGCCCTCCGCGCCATAATACTGAAATAAGTGAAGTGGTAGATAGAAAATAGCTTGTGGGGGGCACTCCAAACCCAATCAAAATTCCAACAACAATTCCAATACAATTTTGTATTTATCTTCTGTGGTAAAATGCAAAAAAAAAAAAACAAAAAAAACACACACATTAAAAACCAATGAGAAGTCAGTCCTTCTGCCTAAAAGAGCCAGACACAGACTTATTAGCAAAGACAAATGGAAACAAAAGACATGCAATCAATGCATTTACTTCATACTCATTACTCTAAGCATATATATCTTCATTCTGCAACTTAACAAAAAATTAATCTTATGTGACAGATATATGACTTTATATATAATGCCAAGAAGTGAAGAAAATAATGAGCCCAAGCTAAGAGGAAGACAGCTAACAAATTTGATGTGCATTGTACCTTTTCCAGTCGATGACTTCAGAGAAAGGCAAGATGTAAGCACACTGATGATCACAGGTATGCATCCAGCTTGAAGAGCATTCACTCAGGCAGCTTGCCCAAGGCCGTGTCCGAAGTAGAACAATACAAAATGTAGCGTGCCTGGGATAAAAAAATTTGGTGGAGATTTAACAAGAGAAATGATACTCCTAGGGACTAGTAGATATTTTACTGTGTCCTTGAACTTCACTGAAATGGCTCTCTGAGTATTAAAAAAAAAATTAAAAGAGAGATAATACCAGATTGAAATATCTACCTGACATGTGATTATTGGTAAATTGAAGCCGCAGTGGCACATAAAACGAGCATAGGATACTAATAATTATTAATATACCTAAAGGCTATTTAATCGTCTCAACTCTCGCAAGTTATAGTACTGTGTTAATGTACTATTTAGTGCCTAAGATCAGTTTAGCTGCGCACCTCTGTAAGAGATAATCAGTCATACCTGAAAACCATAAAAATCCCTACGCCTATGGATTTAGGAAATTCTCAATTAATTTCAAGGCGGGGCGCACCTTATCAAACATACAAGAAGACTGCATTTGCAAGCGTACATTGTAAGAGCTCACACAACACCGGACAACAAAGAACTACAGTGGACGAGGATGGGCCTATTTCTATAGAGTAGAGCATCAATCATGAATGAACAGGACTGAAGTATACAGAGAGAGCGAGTATCTGTTTTAACATCATTTTTAAGTGTCTATATAAAACAATGGTTATTAGACGCGATTGATGTATCCTACCTCATCTCTGTTTCGACTTACGTGTGTATATTCACTTCAGGTTTTGACAATTTAACAGAGGCATCTAACAGAACATTCCTTTGCGACGAAAAAACTGGGTGCGACCCTCGTCATGACTGCGCCCCGGAAATAAGTTAAGCCAACCAAAAGTGTAACGACCCACCGGTGCCCCGAGGTCCCGGGCACAGCTATCGAGCTGATCAATAGTACCGCTGTAAACATCGCATAATCATACATGCATGTGTATGATAACCAATAGTGCAATGTCAACAGAAATCGGCGGAATCCGTAATTTTGAAGGGTTCGTGCTTCTGTAATTGCAGGTTGAATTTCCGTACCAATACGGAAAATCCGTACAGTTGGCAAGCTCTGCTAAAT
>CALNVZ010000783.1:0-17980 GCA_940671915.1 Paracentrotus lividus
TTTAACAAAATCACGCTAGCAGCACCACTGCGTGGGACTACTATCAAATACAGTGACTGTTTATAGGTGCATAACTACATTTTTATATTAATATTTTCACAACAAATGTATATTTTTACGTACCAATTATCCTTCCTTGTTGCCTATAACCTTTTTGGGGGGTCTGTCTCCACTCGATGTCATCAGAAAGGTTTAAAGTTGGATAGATCCAAAATAAATTCCGGTTTCTGTAGAGACGAATGCAATGTACTGCATGCAATGCACTTATATAACTTACGTCTTATGAGGGCGCTGTGCGGTGTAATTCAAGGCCCTATATAAATACAGGGCCTTGGGGTAATTCGTGGAGTAAGTCGAGTAAGATTACTTCCGGTGATAGGCCAGCTCACTACCGATCCATTAAAAACTCATTGAGCTTGACTTAGTTTTTCTCCAAAGCTGAGAGATTTATATTTAAATTTTTTTTGTAATAACCATGTTAATGTTTTGCACATAGCAGGCCCTTAAAGGGGAAGTTCACCCTGGAATTTTATTGGTCTTAAAAAATGAAGAAAAATAATAGAAAAATATTAGTGAGAGTTTGAAGAAAATCGACCGAAAAATAGCGAAGTTATGAATATTTAAAGTTTTGATTGTGTGACGTCACGTGCGAGCAGCTCTCCCATTGGTTGTGTATGTAAATTCCATAAATTTGTCTTTTTGTCATGGTTCTTGATAAAGGAATGGGTCAATTTGATATAGTCATTTATATGAACATATGTTTGATGATATATCGCCCGCATAGGTGACATGGGCAGTTCCAAGCAAAACAGGACATGGAGCTGAAATTTCAATGTGCCGCTGTGCCTTTGAAAATGCAAATTAGGATCTGAAATTACCAGAAAGGCTTCTTTACAATACAACCAATCATTTAAGTTAAAAAAATATGCGATTCAGTACTCTTGCGCTGAATAATCGATCAAACCCAAATTTGCACGTATGGGACTATGGGGCTTTAAATGCCTCTAATTCTTATATCTCGTCACTTTTTGCCAATTTTTTTGGCTAAATGTAATTGTCATGGTCTACTCGAACAAACTTTGGTATAAATATTTCTTTATAATGCATTTCTCCTCATGAAAAAGACCGGGAAACCACACGTCACTCCGTAACCGTCACTCTGTAACCGGACAAGGGTTCAAGTTTTAAGCTATAATTAACAAAATATGCAACCAATTTTTTTATGCAAGGTGGCATAGTATACCTAGAATCATAAAAATTACAATCTAATTTTATTATTTACGATATAGAAATATACATTTGCCTACCATTGCTATTTGACCTCAAATCGCCGCAAACCCGAAATTTACCAACAAATTTTTGCCTATATCGCCTATTACCCCCCACCTCCCATGATAGCGCCCTCCATTGCGAGGACGGCCGAAAGCGATCCTATGTACACTTCTCTAACTCTATCCAAAAACTTCCGTATGTGCAACGGAAAGGGACGGAGGGGGGATGTGGCAATGTATATTTCTATATCTCAAATAATAAAATTAGATGTAATTTTTATGATTTACTTCAATAGAACTAACATTTGCCCTAACATTGCTACGACCAGCACCGACAAAGGTCGCGGAGGGCACTATAACGGTTTAAGAACTATGGGGACGCGCTGCATTATGAGAGGTGCGGTGGAGAAAAAACACCCTCACTGCAGCAATTCCATTCAGATGTAAAAGGAGGAAGAATATTGTTTTTTTCCAGAACGCCAAAAAAGGCCACGCCAATTGCAAATATCTTCCACCACTACCTAGTAAATAGGCCAAGAGAGCTGAGTGTTCCTGGCATGAAGGGCCTTGGAGAAGTTCCCCTAAAGGCTTCACCCCCGCAGGTCTAGTTGCGGAGACTAACCACCGGGATAAACTTACTCTAGAAAACCCTTTTATGGGGTTTAACGGGAAACAAGCGTAAATGTCGAGATTCCAGTCTACTTCGAACAAAAGAGGCCCTGACGGGGACTAGAAAATGTCTTTCTGAAAGATGAGAACCCTGTAAGGCTGAAGAACTCAAGAGGCCGAGAGGCTGTTGGTTCTAAGGCTAGAAGGATGTGAAGGAATCAGACGAACCACATATCTCTCCCAACGATATGACCAGAAGAATGAGACGCTGTGCGAAACTCCTCCTTGCCCAGAGACTATGCTAGGAGAACTAGTTCTAAAGGACTAATTTAATCAGTAATCAATAAGAGAAGCAACGGTGGGCTTAAGACAACTCAAAAAATGAGAAACCCAGCGAAAAATAGAGGAAATCAGCAATAAGAGGCAGGAAGCTCTGGGGAACCTTGCAAAAGGTTGTACCAGGGCCAGAAACCCAGTTCCGGATACATAGGACCCTTTCAGTCTACTTCACTACAGCTCAGTCTTGCTCGGTCTGAAAAGCCATCATCCCTAGCCGTCTGGCGAAAGAGCCAGAGTTCATAAGTAGGAGCCATAATATCGCAGGTCGAGCCTGAGAAGGAGCAGCGATTTCCGTAGTGCCTATAGGAGCAGAGTCCTGCTAAAGGTACAAGATCCTGACCCGGCCGAACCGGCCAGTAGAAGCAAATCAAGACCACCGTTGTTCTGATTCCTCCCTGAACTCCTGAGAAAGGGCGATCAACTTGAATTGGTGGAAAAGCGAAAGTTCTTCCACCCTTCCAGAGAAGAGGGAAAACGTGTCCAAAAAGAAGCAAGAAGTCTCCCTGGACGGGAGTAACCAAGTTTTGTCAGGGATAGAAAGCGCTATACAGAAAGTCCTCCCTGGAGAGTGGAGCAACCGGGACGATCTTCTCCTAACAAAAAGATTGCACATTCCATAAGAGGACCCTACCATCGATCAACTCCAAAGAGTGTGTCCTCCTTTGTTTGTTTGATGTAGGGCCTTCCGAGAGGGTGTCGAAAAGAGAATCAACACCGACGCGCCCACCAAGGCCGCGGAAAACAGTTGAAGGGATAAACAGAACCGACAAAGTTCCAGAAAGTTAAAGTGAAGGGCGGAGACCCAGTCGGAACCATCGCGGACCTTGACAATGGCACCCCCCCCCAACTCCGAAGAGACTCGGTTCGTGGTCACTTAATCGAGTGAAGAGGGTCTTTGAATCCTTCCCTGAGAAGGTACGGATTCGTGCCACGGAGAGAGAAGCTTCTTGATCTCTACCTGTCAAAGAAAAAACCAGACCAAGAGGGAGCTGAGGTTTCGGACCTGAAACTTCAGGGAGATGCAAGCGGAAGGTTCTCATTAAAGAGACATAAATTTGCAAGAAGACCACCAGGCTGGCTTAAAAACCCCAGCCATCCAAACAAACCTCGAGCTCGAACCTCCGCATGCTCAGGAGGGACCTGATAGACTGACCAGAGCTTCAATCCTCTCAAGGCTGCGGCCGAGCCATTGATTCTTGATATCTAACTGGGCCTCCAAGTAGATCGGAGTTCGAGGGAATAAATCTGACTTGGAGCAGTTGATCATGAAGATCCACAAATCTCGGTCGTTTTTCATACATCGAAAAATGGTGTGAAAAGCAGGACCTCTCCGAAAGGCGACGTAGAAGGCCAATCGTCCAAGAAAGCTAAAATCCCGAAGGTCCCTTCTCTGAGGAAAGACATCAACGCCGAAAACACCCCTGGTGAAGACTCTGTGAGCGGGCAAAGACCAAAGAAGGGCTTTTGGAAGCGAAAAGAGTCCTTCCTAAGCACAATCCAAAAGATCCTCGACGAGGGTCTATTGGGATGTGGAAAAAGGGATCGTTTCAGTCGAGAGACACCGCAAAGTCGGACCTGACCGGAGCAGGGGAAGAATAGGGTCAATAGGGGTCCATCTTGAAAAAGGACTTTGCGATGTGCCACTGTTGATCCGTCATAAATGAGGATCATCCGAGCAAGTGCTGAAAGATTGGGGGATCACAGAAAACGGGGAGAAGACCAGAAAGTCGTTCACTTACCGTCCGTTGAGAAATAAGTTCCTGAAAAGGATCTAATCTGGGCGGTGATCGATTTCGGATAAAACCCCCTCGGAAAAGGCTTACTAGAAATGTCGAGGAACCGTTCTTGATCACGGCAAGGGACAAGAATCGACTGTGACGACTCCAAGTCGGAAGAAACTCCGAAGTCGATCACGCCACGGATTCCAAGCGAACTCGGGAAGTCAATCTTGAAAAGCTTCCCGTTCCCGACCGAAAAGGCTGATTCTTCGCGAGCCTCGGGAAAAAAGCCCCTACCACTCCACGTCCTCGACGAGGAGACTGGTTTTGAAAAGCACCAGACGATCATAAGAATCAGGAGAAAGACGGTTACCCTACGATCCTGAGTAGGAGCAGCCAAGGCCGACCGAGCAGGAACGGAAAAACCTCTTGTCCTTCTTCTTCTTGTCCTTCCTGAAGGAGGGCTTTGAAGAAGCCAGGTAAAACAGACCTAAAAGACGATTTGGGGCTGACGAACATCTCCTAAGAATGTAGACAATTCCTGTGCCTTCTAAGCGAGTCAACTTCAAATTCAACTCTGCCAGTTGCACCGCTAAAGGAAGGGAGGTCACGTCAAACCCTGACCATATCCGGGATGAAGGGGTGCATGAAATGAAGAGTACTTCAAGCATATGAATCTTACGGGCACATTCCAACAGGAAGGAGTAGCCGCAAAATTCTCTAGGGGCCAGGAAGAACTCGGACCCGAACTGGCGGAGAAAGGCCAACTCGTGGATTGACAGTCAAATCGGATAGTCAGATTACAAAAGTAATCCTGTACTCAAAGCTGAAAGGACGTAAAAGCTTTCGACCCTAACCGAAAAGAAAACTTAAGCCCTCCAAGTTTCAGGGGGGTCACTTCCGACCTCTGAACGAAGAAAGGGAATAAGCCTGTGACTCGCTTTCGTCAGCAGGAAGCTCTAAAAGACTTCAGGTACAACTTTGTCAGACAAAATATCCAACGAAGTATTAACCCGGGGAGATCCGGTATCAACCAAACCGAAAGGCGGTACAAGGAGTCAATGAGATCAACATGAGTCGTGAAGAATCCAGACCACCGAAGGATCTCATCGTCTGACGAGGAGCATCCAACTACCCACAAGAGGGAGGTGAACCCATCATAGAGGTGATCGGAAGTGGTGACGTAAACGCTTTAACCACTTGCGAACTCCGGATGTACACCCAACTACCCGAATGGCATCCGAGAGTTGATGTCTACCCGAAAAGGAGAGTGTCCAACCTGAGGGGACAGAGTTCCTATCGAAAAAAACCGGATCCGGATTCGCAACGAACGAAGTCGCTCTGAAATCGAAAGTGCCCGCCTGTAAAGGGGCCACTGAACCCCGCGGGAACCGGACGGGATCCGGGAAAGCAAGTCTACGGACCACTTCACTACGGAAGGGCCCGCCTCAGATGCGGTGCCGCATCCGAAAGGAAACGACTTGGAAGAGGGGGGTGTAGGCTTCAAAAAGAAAAGGGCCGCCTATAACGGACCCTGGTTCCGAAAGAAAACGGAACGGGATCCGAAAAACCTTCACGCACTCAACGACACGTAGTATCCGAAAAGGAAGGGACACACTCCTGAGAATAAAACCGGAGAGAGAGACACCGCTTTACCGGATACCGCTGACAAGAAACAAGCGACGGCTTTGGACGTTGGTCAGCCGCGCTGAGTGAGGAACCAAATGTGCGGCCATACTATCAGAGGATACAGGCCGCAATGGACGTATTACTTCCAAAACGGTACGGAAAAGACCTGCGGATCCGAATTACCTCAGTTAAGGATAACGGCCGCCGATATCCGTCTATGAAAAAGGAGAGAGACAGACCCCCCCCCCAACCAAAGGTGGGCGGACCGGATATGGTCACACGGGGACGTCCGCTCTGTACCGGATATCCGCCGACAATAACAAGGCGAACGGCTTGGAACGTGTCAGCAGCGCTAGGATGAACCATACGTGCGCCTACTATCGAGGAACAGTCCGGCATTGGACGGTATACACTCCTAAAAAACCGGTACGGAACCGACTTGCGGATCCATTACCTCAGTTAAGGAACGGTTGCCGATTGTCCGTATGAAAACGATGAGAGACGACCCCCCACCAAAGGTGGGCGGACCGGATTGGTCGGGAACGTCCCGTTCTGCCGGATATCCGTTCCGACAGAACAGAGCGAAGGCCTGGACATGTCTATCCGGGCTAGTGAATACGACAAGCGGGCGCTACTATCGAGGATATAGGGTCCGCTAACGGTACTCAACCCAAAACCGGTACGGAAACCGACTCGCGGATCGCCGATTTACTCAGTAGGGTACGTCGCCTATATCCGGTCCGGACAAACTCGTATAGAAAAACCGAGCTCGATTCCGGTATGCCAGGCGAAGCCAGAGGCACAATGGAATTCGGCACCGTTGAGAGATAACCCGGCGCCTTCAGCCAGTACTGAATTAACCGAGAACCGGCCACGGTTGTGAACCGATTGTATAACCGTTTAGATCTCCCGTTGATCGAACGTTGGCAAGGACTATCGGATCCGGCGCGAGGGCCGTAATCGTCATCGTCCTGGACGCCGCCAGTCCCGTCGGTCATCCTCGGTCCCGTACTCTGAGGACGACGTAATTCCGAGCAGCTAGGGCTTTTGTCCGCCGGTGTTAGACCCAATAATATCACCGATTCGAAGGTGGGAAGAAGGCGGTAAGGCGACAGCGTTCCAACGCCTCCTCGAACACAGCCTCTCACCCCCGCAGGGGGGAACTTCTCCAAGAAAACACCACGCATTGCTCGCTAAATTTCTTCCCCCGCTTCCTTCTATATGAAAGTGGGCCGAGAAGTGAAAATTAACAATATAATCGTAAATAAAGAGAGAGAAAGGTGTAATTACACAAAAAGGGGTAAATAGCGGTCTATCAAAAAAGCGCAGCACAAAAAACTCTAGTGTCGCGCAACACACACCAAACACTCAAACGTAAACCACTGACACGTTATAACATACACGCAGGTAAATGAAACGTACGAAGTTACGGGAAGATGAGAGGCGTTTGAAAATAAACGATCACCGAGGAGATTAAAAACTATCAGAATTCTCGTAAACTCAAAAGAAGACCAAAAGGAGAGCTCAGAATTACTCAAATAAGATTATCCTGAGCAAAATAACCTCGCAACAACACCGCAAGGAGTCCCAAAAGGGAGAGAAAAACACGCTAATTTGGCGCTAGGGCAAAAATACACGACTGTATCTCGACGGAGGCGAAAATTAGAGGAAGGTATAGGATCGTTTCGGCCGCATCCTTCGTCAATGGAGGGCAGCTATTCAATGGTGGTGGTTAAATAGGCGAATGATAGGGCAAAAATTTCGGTGTTAAATTTCGGTTTGCGGCGGACTTTGAGTCAAATAGCTGGTAGGCAAATGTATAGTTCTATGAAGTAAATAACATAGAATCCAATTCAATAACTCAAAATTGTGATACCACTTAAATTTCACCAGAGTTTAAGCAAAATGTTTTCTGCTCAAATATGCATGTCCATTTTGCGTCACTGTAACCATGATTATGAATATTCATTATCTCTTAATAAAAGAGGATCGCTGTTAAAAAAAATTATCATTTTGAAAAGAGGGTTACCATCAAGCTTTTGTCATGAACATTTCTTTGATAAATAAAGATTAAAGCTTTTGATGATAAACTTGTTGAATGCTGAAATGATTGCTTCTGAATGTCACTCCGTTAACCTTGGGAAGCTGCCCAGCATTAATTAATTTCTTTTGAAAAAAAAAATGACATTTATGGAAGTTTACATAACATAAACAACATAGGAGATCTGCTCGCATTGTGACGTTTCACGAATCAAAACTTTGAATATTCATAACTTCATAATTTTTTGGTGATTTTCTCCAAACCTTCACTCATATTTTTCTTTTATTTTTCTTATTTTTTAAGACCAATAAAATTCCAGGGTGAACTTCCCCTTAAGTAGGATTTTTACGGGTGGGTCGAAATCTGCAAAAATTGGGACAAAAGGTACATTCAAATTTTTTTGGACATCACGACCTGAGCGATCAAAAAAGTACATGCAGATGTTTTTCCATGTTTAATTATGGCCGCCGTGATAAGGTGGGGGGGGTTGTAAAAAAAAAAAAAAATTTTTTTTTTTAATCCGCTTTCGGGCCCTCAAGCAGAGACCATATTATAACAGCTATAGGGGCTAGGCTCAAGTCGTTCTTTACAGTGATCTTCCCTTTTTTCCTTTTAAGTCAATTTATTGTATTTTGTATTTTTTGATATTATAATGAATATATATATATAATGAATATTCGAAAGAGCTGCCAACGCATCTGCCAGAGTGATTATCTAACGTATGAGGAGGGAGAGTGGCGTGTGCCCGCCAGCGGCAATTTAGGGGGCGGGCAAAAAATTAATTATATAAGTAAAAGATAAATAAATTAAAATGAAAAGACGAAAGAACAACAACAATTAAAAAGAAGATGGACTATGGGGAAACGACAAGAGAAATGAATACGAAAAGAGGAAAAAGAAAATTAAGGACAAGAAAAAATAAGGACTAAAAAAGACTGACAGTTCAAACCAGAGTCAATAGATGTGTCTTCCAAGAAAATTCCTTTACTGTTCTTGCTTCAACTAGACAATGGTCAACACCTTGTACTTAGGTCTTTTCAGTTTTTTACCCAGTGATGGATTCAGTAAGTACGATTATATGCATGTGGGTCAGCGCAGACGACATGAAGTTATTTACGTGGTCGAGTTTGTTTTAAAAAATGCGATTTTCTCAGGGTGAAGTTGTTTGCGACGACTCTTAACCAAATAGCTCCATAGCTGCACACCAGTACACGCATTGGAGGCCTTTTTACTACGTACGTGACACGCACCAGGACCAGCGGTGAGTTTCTCTTTTTCTATCTTCTATATAGATCTAAACAAAGTTGTATTTAAATTCCCCTCTATAGTATAATACTCATGAGTCTGTATATAATGTTATTCAAAATTTTTACGCTATCGTTCCTAAATTTTCTTTAGCTATAACCTAATATTGGGTCTTACATTTTTCCTACAACGAAAGTACCTTATTTCAAACGAGGTTCAATATACTTCTGTTATCATTTGATCTCGTACATATGAGTGAACAAAATGAAAAGTTTTAAATTTAAAAATAAAAAGTAAGGCCCAATTAAAAATGATTCCTAGTCTCGTCCGATTTTTTCGAAATGAGGAGGAGGGTGCTTATATATTTGATATTTGATATTTTTCCAAGAGGCCGGCCGCGCGTACAATCTATATAGCGACTTTCATTGATTCATGAAAATTTGATTCGTTAATGTCCCATATATGGGTACATCACAATATTCAATCATATGCTATACAATTTCTACATTGTTATGATTAATGATGAAACTGTGTAATTTTCTTTATTATTAAAATAACATGAATAGGGCCTACATACTTTTATAATCAAAAAAATAAATAAAAATAACTAGTTTATTTAAATTAAGTATTACTCGGATGTTTACTTGTGTTTCATTTATTGCGTGTGAAGTATTTGTCAGTACAAAAGCCAAACTACCCAGTAAATTCACGTTGTATAGCGCACCCGTGTATAAACCGCACCTAAAAAGTATGGACCCTGTCCCAAAAAAAAATAAATAAAGAAAAAAAAAACATAGAAAAAAAAAAAAAAAATAAAATTATTATATTAAAAGATAATTAAGAAATAATCGAAAATTAATAAAGTATTCAATTCTAATCAGCCATTGTAAGGACCCACGTCTGACCCCCTGAGTTAGTCCGTCATGTTGACCTGTTCAAGAGTCCCCTGATCTTGTGACGTATAGTATCCGTCAAATGACAACCAAAGGATCGTCAAAAAAAACTACCCTATGTGTGTCTGGTAAGTCACATTACCAATTGTGTATGTGGTTTCAATGTAACCGTCATGTTTTTGATGATATTTTATATGCACGCAGGGAAACAGCCGTTAATAAATTTGGTAGGAACATGAAGGATTTCTTTTGTTAAACATTATCGGACTATAATAGTTCGCCGTAAATAATAATTTCGCTACTAAAACGGGACGTTTTTCATTCCAAAACTAAATAATAATTACGTAATTGTACCCTCTCGACTTTATTTAATGAGGATTTATTTCGAAACATTATCGACGTCAAGTTTCTTTGTCGATAAATAATAATTTTCGCTACTAAAAACGGGGAAATTTTCATTCCATAATCTAATTAAAGAATTATGGAATTGTACCTGCTCCGACTTTATTCCATGAAGGATAATTTAGAAACATATCAACGTCAAATTCTGCCGATAAATAATAATTCGCTACTAGAAACGGTACGTTTCCATTCCATAACTTAATAATTAAATTACGTAATTGTACCCGCTCCGATTATATTCCATGAAGGAATTATTTCGAAACATTATTGAACGTCAAGTTTCTGCCGATAATATAATTTTCGCTTTACTTAAAAACGGACGTTTTCCATTCATAACTAATAAATTAATTACGTGAATTTGTCCCGCTCGACTTATATTTCATGGGGGATTATTTCCGAACATTATCGACGTCAAGTTCTGCGAATAATAATAAATTTTTCGCTACTTAAAACGGAGTTTCCATTCCATAACATTAATAATTAATTACGTAATGTCCCGCTCCGACTATATTTCATGAGATTTATTTCCGAAAACAATATCGACGTCAATTCTGCCGATAAATAAATAATTTTCGCGTACTTAAACGGGACGTTTCATTTGCTTAATCTAAAATAATATTATCTGTACCCGCATCCGATTTTATTTTATAAAGGTTTTATTCGAAAATTATCGACGTCAAATTCTGCCGATAAATAATAAATTTTCGCATTAAAACGGGTCGTTTTACATTCCATAACTAAATTAATTAATTACGTATTGTACCGCGTCCGAACTTTATTCCATGAAGGATTAATTTCGAACATATCGACGTCAGTTCTGTTGATAATAATAATTTTCGCTACTTAAAACGGGACGTTTTCCATTCCATAAACTTAATAATTAATTACGTTAATGTACCCGCTCCGACATTATTTTCATGGAGGATTTATTTCCAATACAATTTCGACGTCAAGTTCTGGCCGATTAAATAATAATTTCGCTACTGTAATAACGGGACGTTTTCATTACCATTAACTTAATAAGTTTAATTACGTAATTGTACCCGCTCCGATTTTATTTCATGAAGGATATTTCGAAAACATTATCGGCGTCAAGTCTGCCGCATAAATATTAATTTTCGCTGCTTAAAACGGGAGTATCCATTCCATACTTAATAATTAATTACTGTAATTGTACCCGCTCCGACTTTATTTCATGGAGGATTATTTCCAAACATTATCGACGTCAAATTCTGCCGATAAATAATAATTTTCGCTACTTAAAACTGGACGTTTCATTCCACTAATCTTAATAATTAATTATTACGTAATTGTACGCTCCGACTTTTAGTTCATGAAGGATTTAATTTCGAAAATTATATCGACGGCAAGTTCTGCCGATAAATAATAATTTCGCTACTTAAAACGGGGACGTTTACCTTCCATAACTTAATAATTACGTAATTTGTACCCCCCGCTCGACATATTCATGGAGGATTTATTTCCAAAACATATCGGGACGTCAAGTTCTGCCGTTAAATAATAATTCTCGCTACTTTAAAACGGGACGTTTTTCATTCCATAACTTAAAATTTTATTACGTAATTGTACCCGCTGCCGATTTTATTTCATAAGGAATTGTTTCGAAACATTATCGGCAGTTCAAGTTGCCGATATAAATATTTAATTTCGCACTGCTAATTACGGGACGTTTCTTCCGATAACTTAATAATAATTACAGTAATTGTACCCGCTCCGACTTTTATTTCATGCGAGAGATTATTTCCAAACATTATCGACGTCAAAATTCTGCCATAAATAATAATTTCGCTACTTTAAACGGGACGTTTTTCATTCCATAACTAATAATTAATTACGCGTAATTGTACCCGTCCGACTTATTCCATGGAGGATTAATTTTCGAAAAATTATTCGCGGCAAGTTCTTGCCGATAAATAATAATTTCGCTACTTAAAACGGGACGTTTCCATTCCAAACTTTATAACTAATTACGTAATTGTACCCGCTCCGACTTATTCATCATGGAGCGAAATTTTATTTCCAAAAACATTAGCGACGTCAATTCTGCCGATAATATAATAATTTTCGCTCCTTAAAACGGGACTGTTTTCATTTCAAAACAAATTAACTTTATTACGTAATTGTACCCCTCGATTATTATTTCATGAGAGATATTCGAAACATTAATCGACGTCAAGTATACTGCCGATAAATAATAAATTTTACGCCTATAAATCGATTCCATTATCATTCCAATAACTAAATAATTGCATTTCTCAATTCACTCCGCCCCGTTCTTAATCTCATGAAGATAATTTCGGGTACATTAGTTGGATTTGCAGAGTTCTTAGATAAATGGATATTTCACCCCCAACTTTGACTTTTTTGCCGACGCAAATAAGGTTGGTGCGGCTTATACACCGTTAATTACGGTATTTTGTAGCAAAAAGCTCAGGAAATACACAAACATGAATGCAGTTTTACCCTTTTTTTAATTTGCATCTTTTCTTGCTTTTATAAAAAAAAATATCAAATATCAAAAAAAAGGAGGCGGCCGTAAAAAAGGAAGCGGGCGGGGACGAGAAACTAGGAATCATTTTCTTAATTGGCCTAAAACAAGTCAAATCTGCAACATTTCATTTTATTTTGCATGTTCAACAACTTCAGTCAAACTGTGGACTGACAACCAATATGATTTGTTAGTTTAGTAAAGCATATTATAATTTGTATTTGAAGTCAAAAATATTTCATTTTCAAAAACACAAACATGCAAAGTTTAAAAATTCTATGTCGTCACAATCACATTAATTACGTACATCAAACGTTGCGAATGGGACCGAGTTAAAAAATGTAAATACGAACCCTGACTGGGCGGAAATCTATAGCGGAAGTTTGCTGCGATTTCCACTGCTAGGACGTTCGAATTTGCGATGCTCTGCAAACTACCCATTTGATAAGCACTAGCTTATGATGATCAGCAATCAGTAAGTTATATTAATGAAGAAAACGTATCAGAATCTGCGAAGTTACATATCCTTGTTTGCTTCAAAATGGCGTCGGAAATGACTCTTTCACCGGCCGGCCGTAGTGCCTACCGTGCCAGCCGGCGTCGCGATTATCAAAAATCTCAACCAAAACTCAATCTAATCGTGCTGCCGCTTTTAGATTATGACTCTTGGCCAACTCATTTCAGACTAGTTTAAATTGTGAAGTGTGATATTTAACAACAAAAAAGTATAAAATAAGAGCACAATCCTAGATCAACCTTATAAGTTAGGCCTATATAATGATCAAGCAGCCACTCCTTCCCGTATAGGAGCCAAAGTTTAAAAATAGAATTCAGGGGAAAAAAAAATCTTTTTGCATAAATGTACTTATTATTGGCCTTACTATTTTTTTGAGTCATCAGGACAAAATTGGGTTGATCGATTCAACATGACAATTTTTTCCAACGAAAAAAAAAAAAAAAAAAAAAAAAAAAAAACGGTGGGGGGGAGCCGAAGAGAGAGCGGGGCGCGACCCCCTCAAAGCCAAAAACTAGAAAAGAAGCAAGTGCCTAAGTGTCATGGCGTATATACAGATTTTTTCTCTTAACTTTTTTTCTTTTTTTAAATTAAGTTGACGCTCCATACAGGCGCGTATCCAGGATTTGGCACCCCGGGGGGCCCGACTGTGATTTGCATTTTGGCGCCCCCCCAGTGGTGGCTGCAGAAAGGTTACATTCCTATTTTTTTTCCCGTTACCACCGAGCGAGCCAAAAGGTACACTCAAATTTTTCACGTCACGCTGGACCGAAGCGATAAAGCGGGGGGGGGGGGGGGGGGGGGTCAGGGGGGGGGAGAGGTGGGGGGAGGGTAGGTGTTTGAAATTTCGGCCTTCGGCATTCCAAAAGGTCAAATCAGCATGTAGGGGAGGTCTTCAGAAGTCCAATGTTGTCTCAAACTTCAGTGTTACATTTTTTTGTGTTTTTTTTTTTTTTTTTTTTTTTTTTTTTACATTTTGCTCGATTGCGCACCCCTAAGGTCAATTTTTGGCGCCCCTTTAGGTCATTTTGCGCCTTTCGGTGCGCCACCCGGGGGCCGCGGGCCCAGGTTAAAGCCCCCCCCAGAATACGCGCATGCATGGCCTAAGTACGGGTCGCCTTTAGGCGCCCCCTTACTTTAAGATTGGTCTGGCGCGCCCCTCAGGTCATTTTTGCGTCCCTTATAAGGTCACTGATTTGGCGCCTACCCCCCCCCCCACGGAATATCTCGAGCACATGAATGTTGAGCCAATGCAACAACCACATTGGGGGGATTGAGTAAACAAATCAATAACTAGGATAGACTTGTGCAATATGGCGGCAAATCCCAGATTTAGCGGGACGGAGGGGCGTGTCCCCTCGATTTTTCTGGGGGATCGTCCCCTCTTCCGCTCCGATTTTAAAACTAATATAATTTTTATGTAGTGAATTAGCTAAAAAGAGGTAAAAAATGTCATGTCAAATAACAATGCTAAATGTTATTATAAGGCAAAATTTTTCGGCTCCGCTTCGCGCTCGCAAACATTTTTTAAATAGTTTTTTCATAATGTGCGACAGTATGCCAATTATTGAGTTATTATTTTTTTTTTTTCCTTTTCGGGTGTCCATCCCCCCACCCCCCCCCCCAGTTCGTGACATGACAATCGCGCGCTTGCTTGTGGCGAATCCAGCGCGGGGCGCTGGGGCGCGTCCCCAAGGCCTACATTTGAAAACCGCTCATTGTTGAATAGTCCGAAAATTTTGACGGCGTCCCGCTATCGGGCTTGCCCCACCCCCCCCCTCCTCTATTTTCTATTTCTGCAAATTCCCCAAACCCCAACCCTTTTTGGGGAGGGCAGGGGGGGGGGGCCATTAAAAACCCCCCCCAAACCCCAAAACCTCTTTTTCATTTTCTTTAATGCCATGTCCACTTAAATTTTGCCGATTACCCTACATTTAGTTTCTATTAATCAAAACAGTACAGGAATATATTGCTTTTACGGGAAAAAAATATAGATCTCAACTCACAATTGACTAAAAACATTGCCTAACTTGCTCAATATTATTGCAAGGACCTATACCATTCAAATGTATATAAGTATTAAGCAAAATAAAAGAAATCTTGTTACAGTTACAAAAATTATAAACACACTGGTAGCCCATGTAAAATAAACTTTACAGGTATTAACCTTGATTCTGTTACCCAATATCTTTCACTCCAGAGGCGCGGAACCAGGGGCAGGGGGGGCATGTGACCCCCCACTTTTCATCCACCCTAAAAGTGCCCCTTTTCCATGACCAAAAAGATGCCCCTTTTCTTGGCTAATAAAATGTCATTTTTATACTAAAAAGGAGCACATTATTACTAAAAGGAGCAACTGTTAATACAAAAAAGTGCCCCTTGTTACTTCATAGTCTTTTAAAAACCCAAATTTTTTCGGCTCGCGCTTCGCGGCTCGTCTGATACTAAATAGACGTCTATAATCACATAAAACTCAAATTTAAAGCCCAAAATTTCAACTCTGCGCTTCGCGCTCGCGGATACTTAATAGGGTCTATCATGCACCAATTAACTCCAATTTTGAAGCTAAAATTTTCGGCTTCACGCTTGGTGCATCGCAGATACTATGGTAGGTTTGTAATTCACAAATAAACTTTCATTAAGTCTCATAATTTCAATCGAGCTTCGCAATCGCGGATATTTGAATAGGGTATTATAATGCACAATTCCACTTCAATTTTGAGCTCAAAAAATTGTTGGCTCGCGCTTCTCTCTCCGCATATAGTAAATAGAGTTGGATAAGCACAATTTATTAACTAAATTTTCACCTCGCGCTTCGTGCTCGCGCGATACTAATATAGGGTCTATAATGAACAATTATCTTCAAATTTTCGGCTCGCGATTCGCGACTCGACTCCTTGTTAATCATTACAAAGCCATTAAAATTGATTAGAATTACAAAATTATTTTCAAATTGAATTACAAATTATTTTTGTATGTTAATTTAGAATTACAAAGCCATTAAAATTTCTGCGCACCCCTAATTATTTGAATAATTTTCTCTTAGCCTCTTGGTCTCAAGTGCCCTCCTTTTCAGAAAGAGTGCCTCCTTTATCCATCATGACCCCCACTTTTCAAATTCGTTCCGCCGCCTCTTGTTTCACTCCTCTATATTTCGTACAAACGTTGCCTCTCATCAAAGCTTTTAATCACATTAACTCAGTTTACCCTGGGTTAATAAAACGGTAAGATAAAGATTAAATAAAATCAACCATATAAAAACTTGGGCCTATTTCGTTCCCAATAAATATCAACCAATCCTAAGGTTTAGCATTGACTTAAATTTTTTTTAATAACTCCAATCAAAGTGTCAAAAATCGTTCGAGGCCTTTAATCATAATCTCCGAGTTAGAACTAGAAGGGGGGGTCAGCTCATTTGCGGTCTGTCTTGTTTTTTAGAGGGAAAAACTTGTAGCAATTAATACAAAGCAGTATCATTTTTTTCCTGGACGATTTGATATATTACAATTATTACCACAGAAGAACGATTTATTATAATAAATTGTACATTTTACAATAATTCATTAAATCCAACCCCTTATGTTTTTCAAAAAAAACATTTTAGATCATTTCCACCAAGAATATTGATTGTCATAAGGAAAACATTAAATTTGGTTCTTATAAACAGCATTGATAAGTAGATTTGCTTCTTTTTCTTTTTTTTTTTTTCTTTTTTATTTATATATAATGATTGATCATTACACCTTTGTAAAATGCATAATGATAATTATTAAATTTATAATGTTCCAAAATGATTTACGTAAGGGCAATACTTATATTGTTTGTTCACATTCATTTTCTGATTGTGTTGTAAATGTAAGTCTGCCTGTTTTTGTTAAAATCATTTCCCGAAGAGGGATTACCTTAGTCATATCGCATCTAAAGTATGACGATGAATATTATATGATATTGAATTGTTTTACTGGGAAAAGTGATCATTCATTGTGACATCGGCCGACTTTCATCTATTTCGGTAAATTATCAAATGAGCGTTTGTTGTTATGAATGTTTGTGACAACGGTGTCGGATGTATGTGATGAGTTCAATTCATGGAATTCCACGTATTCTATTATTGTTTCTAACCAATCACCCCTCGGTATTTAATGACGTAGTTCCGATTGTACACATTATAACGACCAATGCAGATGAGGCATACGTCGTCCACTTATACGTGTCATTTTGTCAATAAACTCTGCCACGGATCGAACTACCACGGCGCGGCATGCAAATGGAGAGTCAATACATAGAGCTGCACATCAAAGGCATGAATTGGTTGGATTCTTCTAGCGGGAATTTGTTGTATGCTGTTTTTAAAACTGTTGTTTCAGGATTTGGTGCAAACTCAGGATTAACGGGTGAAATTGTGCGGTGCTAGAATTCTGTCCAAAATGGATAGCTCTTTTGAAGGAAAACAAATCATGATAAACCAGTTTTGTGTTCAGGCAGCGGGTGTATCCTGATCAAAGCTAGACAACGTTTTGCAGAAAACACATTGGCCAATTTGATGGTAATTTTCACTTTTTGTAAAATGTATCTGCGCAACGGTCTCTCCTGTTGTGTTTACAATTGAACTGTCCTCATCGCGGTCGGACTACATGTATGACACCGCACGCACCATCAAACAACAGGCCGCATTGTGTACGTGAATTATGGTGTTGTGGCTGCATTTGTGATGTGTGATGGCATTGTAGCTATGGTCGGGCGCATGGAGTCAAATTTTGTTGTTGCAAATTTCACTCCACGATTGCATATAATAAATTGCAATGCCAGT
>CALNVZ010000789.1:0-17151 GCA_940671915.1 Paracentrotus lividus
TTTTAGAAAAATCAAGTTTTGTAAAATTAGAAGAAAGACGTATACATTGTATATGATATGGTCAACATTGGTACAACTGAAAGAATTAAACGTGCTCACAGAATAGGCCGTAATCTGGTAATGACAATGATATGGAAATAAATGTATGCTTTATGAACCGCGTAGCTTTATGAACCCCTACCATACTATTTGCAAAGACGGATTACTTCAAGAACTCTTTTTTTACTTAAGAACTGCCAATGAGTGGAACTTAATCCCAAATAATTTTTTTAACAGTCCATCTCTCTTCTCTTTTAAAATAGCCTGAAAGAGTTATTTACACACTTAACTTAATTTTAACTCCGCAATAACAGTTTGTCTCCTTTTAAATATATAAATACTTTACATGAAAAATTGTAATATCAATACATATACACTGTTCGTCATAAAGGTGGAATATTTTTTTCTGGCTCAGGCGACATTACGTTGCTCCGTTATTAATTTCTTGAATGTGTTTGTCACCGCTTTCACTTTCTGAGATCCTGGGTAAATCTTGGACGTTCCCTCTACCCTTCCCGGGGATTTTTCTTCAAAAAGTTTGTCACCCCCAGAAGATGGCCCTTTTTGTCATTTTTTCTTATTTTTGGCCCCTTTTTTGTTCACGCGACCCATCAAGGTCCCCTTAGTCCTATCCCAAGGAAACACGTCTGAGGTGGAGATTTGTTATTGTTCTTTAAATTAAATCTAGATTTATGGTTATAGGCTCGACTCATTTGTCTATTTTGATTGGGGTTCAACATTCATTTTATTCATTTTTACACCATGGAAATTTCTATCTTCCCTAAATTGTGTTATAAAATCTCAACCAAACATAAATCAAAACAAAATATCATCAATAATGACTATTTTCAGCCTTGTCATCAAGGCTTAACAAAATTTCAGGGGAAAATGACGATATTTAAGGGTTAAGGGTGGTATTTAATTTCTTTTATTTTCAGCATAAAGATGGAATAAAATATTCCGAATTTTCACCAATGTAGTTTTTTACTTCAACCCCTTCCCTAGACAAGAGACATTAGCCTGTCCCTAGAAATATACATTTAACTTAAAGAACAATATAAAACAGTACACCTCAGTCGCGTTTCCTGGGGGTAGGACTGAGGGGGGCTTGATCGGCAGGGAAAACAAAAAGGGCCCAAAATGAGAAAAAATGACAAAATGGGTATTACAAACAAGAGGTTGAACATCTCTTCATTTATCTCTTTCACACCGTATCAGGACAACTACCCCCGCGGACAATTACCCCCCGGACAATTACCCCCGGACAATTACCCCCGAGGACAATTACCCCCCGGACAATTACCCCCCGCGACAATTACCCCCGAGGACAATTACCCCCGAGACAATTACCCCCCGACAATTACCCCCCGGACAATTACCCCAAGGACATTACCCCCGGACAATTACCCCCGGACAATTACCCCCAAGGACAATTACCCCCGGACAATGACCCCCCGGACAATTACCCCCGCGGACAATTACCCCGGACAATTACCCCCCGGACAATAACCCCCCGAACAATAACCCCCCAGACAATTACCCTCCGAGGACAATTACCCCCCGGACAATTACCCCCGGACAATTACCCCCGGACAATTACCCCCCGGACAATTACCCCCGGACAATTACCCCCGGACAATTACCCCCCGAACAATAACCCCCCAGACAATTACCCCCCGCCGAGGACAATTACCCCCGGACAATTAACCCACAGACAATTACCCCGGATCTTGATCTTATCTTAATGGCTTTCTCTTTCCCTTTCCCTTTCTCTGTTATATTGATCTTTCTCCTTTTCTCTCGCTCTCTCTCTCTCTCTCATTTTCTTTTTTTTCCTTTTTTTCCCTTTTCCCCCTTTCCATTAACAATTAATATAGGTTTTCCCGGCCAATTTAATACATTTATCATCCGTTTTCATTTAATGTGTATTCAAATTCGTGTGTTTGATGCGACAGACTGACTTTAGTCAAACAATTTCGTGTTCATGCTCTCAAATTCGTTTTTGGCACACAAAGTAATGGTTTGCAAAGTTCAAATTCGAATATAGGCATTTAATTTCATTATTTTGTGCTTTCAAATTTGTGCGAATTTCAGTATACAGAATGAAATGTCGACAGGATGAAGACGAATTTGAATAGCTATTGCCGAATGCATATGCTTATTATGAGAAGTAGAATGCGCAAATACGAAATCAATCACATCAATCGGTAATTTTGATGATTGAATACGATTTTGACTGGCAACATTTCGATGCAGCAGCGTTTTTTCCGAACATGAATGCCTTTAATTTGCAATTGATTGACAAAACAATGAAATTGGGCGCGAAAACCTATATTAAGCATTTATAATGTGCCGACTCTCTAATAAACTATTCAGTGGCGCAGCTAATATTATTTCTCGGCAATAGCCATAGCTGCCCTAATAAAGGGCGCTTCAGGCATTTGAGGAATTTCTTCCTACCGGTACCCATTTACCTTACCTGGGTCAAGTCTGGCCAATATTGTAGATTAATATCTAACCAAAGGACATTAGTGTAATGGAGGGGATTCGAACCGCGTACCTTGTGATCGTCAGTCCACCGACTAATCCATTCGACCACACAACCTCCACCCCAGCTCCTTTCCCCCCTTTTTGTTTGTTTAGCGGCACCTTCTGCGCCATGAAAAAATGGGGGGGGGGGGGGGGGGGGGGGGGGCTTGCGCCCGAAGCCCCCCGTTGGATACACAAAATGCATCAGAAAATATGTAAACTGGCCCCTCATATTCCCGACGGTGGATTCGACAAAATCCGTGGGCGGTCATCAGGGCCATAATTAATGACTCAATAATGAATAAATAAAGTGAAAAATAACTTATGTATGATATTTAATTTTACGATTAACCTTATTTTTTCATATATTGATATTGGGCTTTAGTTTATATTTGCACTTTATTTGTTAAATTATGGAGTTATTAATTATGGCCTTTATTGCCGCCCTTAGAAACCATGGGCTCAGACCACGGTTTTATCTATTTGCCTGATGGTTCGCGAAACACGAGTCTCGCCCGATTTCGCTATCAACAAAACACGCAATATGACCTTTTGACCTTTAAGTTGACCTTTTGACCCCTATATGACCTTTGACCTCATCATTCTCATCAACACATAAGTTGTATTAACCAAGGATAATTTATACCAGGGTGAACAAACTTGATGCTATAAAAGAATGAGTGAAAGTTAAACAAAAAGTTTAAGAAAAAACGGCCTTTAACTTGACATTTTGACCCCTATATAACCTTTGATCTCATCATCCTCATCAAGGCACATGTGGTATTACCCAAGAATCATTTGTACCAAGTGTGAAAGCAAATGATGCAGAAATAAAGAAATCAAGAGCAAGTTAAACAAAAACTAAAAACTTTGACATTTTCGTAATAGACTAACAGACCAACAGACTAACAGGAAAATTGATTACTAGGTCTTTGCCGAACTTCGTTCAGGCGAAACACAAATAAATAGAAATAAGATCAGTTGGAATCAGAGATGAATCAGAGATATTCAGCATTTGTGATTATTTTGTGTAATCGTGTACTTTCATGAATGTTCAATTTATTTTTCTATGAAAATAAAAGGATATATGGGGGCCAACATATTTTCTGATGCATAGGCGCATAAATCGAAAAGGGAAAAAAGGGAAAAAGCAAGTAAAGAAGAAGTGAAAGAGTGAAAGAGAAAAGGAAAAAGATAGATATAACAGAGGAAGAGAAAGAGAAAGTCATTAAGATAAGATCAAGTAGAAAATAATTCGTAAACCTGCGACACCGGGCGAGACTCAAAATAGGCGCCGCTTGATACCAACATCAATGCCTGTGAGGGGGTAATTGTCTCGGGGGTAATTGTCCGGGGGTAATTGTCCGGGAAGAATTGTCCTCGAGGGTAATTGTCCGGGGGTAATTGTCCGGGAAGGTAATTGTCCTCAGGGGGTAATTGTCCGGGGTAATTGTCCTCGGGGTAATTGTCCGGGGTAATTGTCCGGGGGGTATTGTCCTCGGGGGGTAATTTGTCCTCGGGGGTAATTGTCCGGGGGTATTGGTCGGGGGGTAATTGTCCGGGGGGTAATTGTCGGGGGGTAATTGTCCGGGGGGTAATTGTCCTCGGGGGGTAATTGTCCGGGGGGTAATTGTCCGGGGGGTAATTGTCCGGGGGTAATTGTCCTCCGGGGGTAATTGTCTCCGGGGGTAATTGTCCGGGGGGTAATTGTCCGGGGGAATTGTCCTCGGGGGGTAATTGTCCGGGGGTAATTCCGGGGGTAATTGTCCAGGGGGTAATTGTCCTAGAACCCTTTCACACCACTTTCACACCAATATCGCATTAGAAACTCACCGAAAACAACATAATAGTCAGGCGAAACGGAGTTTAAATGTTCAGCAAAACACTCCCCATATTTAGAACTCACTTTAATAGTCTTCTTTTCAGGCACAAGTACATATTCGTAACACCTCCCCCCATAACAGAGAAAAGTTTTAACAAAACTTTTCGAACAATAAGGTTTACATGGTAAAAGTATCTATACAAAACAGAATACGAATATGTTGCGACATTTCAATACAAAACCACTTCAAATTCTGAAGTTGTAAAAAACAAATGATAACACTTTTCTTAGAATTGTGACACAATGTCATAAGATTTCTACCTCATTACTACAAGCTATGTCACAATCTACTTTTGTGTACACAATCTCAAACTGTTAAGTTATCATACCAAATAAACATTGTTAACAATACCATCAAAACAAAATGCAATATCATACATAACATTTTCTTTCTTAACATCATGTTTACATGTACTCTATACCATTTTTACATTTTTGTTGGACCAATCATGATTTTGGCCTCACAAAGTATCATGAATACATTTACAAATACAACAAATTTCTAACATTTTTCATCAAATGACATGTTTGATATAATGAAGAATCAACCTGCAAAGGAAACATGGTTAAACATGTATCAATCATAAAATGTTCATACTCTTTGTCATTTATATTTCTTTTTGTTGTGTTATTTATTTGTGTCAATTTACAAAGAAAACCAATGATTTTTCTTTTGTTGTTTTGTTTTTGTGTGTGTGTGTACTTATGTTTAGGTGTAGTATTTTGCTAGCGCATCTCCTGAAACACCTTTTTGCCAACTCTTTCAACTTGCTCACATTCACTCTCTAACAATTATTTCGATCGAACGGCCTCGCCATACTGCTTGTTAAGAGTGGAAATGTACAATTTACGCGCATGCGCAAACTTAAATTAAATCTTTATCCTTAGATTTACTATCGAAACGATTTAACGGTTTAAACTTGCCTCAAGACTAACATAAAACCAAATCCCTGCAAATTTGCAGTATTATTTCTAAACTAACGAAACGAATACCTGGCTTTAACATTAGTCAACAAAAACGGGAATGTACTGGAAGAAACTTTCCAAACTTATCACAAATAATACACTTCAAAGTTGCTTCATTAACTCGTCTGGACAAGCTCCGAGACACGACACCGAGAAAACGATACCGCGTGGACCAACCCCTAAATGACATCGCCTGGGCCGACTCCGAAGGACGACACCACCTGGGAAAAACTCCGAGAGACGACTAATAAAACAACAATCAAAGTTTCTTACAATCAATACAAATACGCCTGGACCAACCCCTAGATGACATCGACTGGGCCGACTCCAAAGGACGACATCACCTAGGAAAAAACCTCCGAGGGACGATTTATACCAATTAACAACACAAAATCCTTACGATCAATACAAATACGCCTGGACCAACCCCTAGATGACATCACATGGGCCGACTCCGAAGGACGACATCACCTGGGAAAAAAACCTCCGAGAGACAATTTATATCAACAACACAAAACTGCTAAATTTCGTCGGGACAAACTCCTAGACCATATCGCCTGGTCCGACCGAGGGACGACATTGCCTGGTTAAACTCCGAGGGGTGACATCGCTTGGGCTGGAACGACATCACCTGGACAACCCCTAGACGACATCGACTGGACCGACTCCGAGAGACGACATCGCCTGGGAAAACTCCGAACGACGATATTAGCAAAGCGCCTAATAGGCCGAGCCCAATCATTTTATGCATAGACCTCATTTTTGATGTCGGGTCTGACCAAGGAGGTAGGATCCTTGGTCTGACTCCGAGCGACAACGAAAAGCGCTACACAACCGGCCAGCATAGGCTACAATCTACATACACACAAATTGTCACAAGACACATACTACCGCCGATAACAACATGCTATACGTACTACGCGGCTAATCAACACAGTAGGGCCTAAGCCTACACAACAACAATAACACTAGAAAAGTTTCACTTTCTAACTAATATCAAAGCAACGAAAACACGGCTTGTTTTGTATCCGTTCACGGACTTTAGCCCCCATATTATAAACAAGAGGTTGAACATTCTCTCATTTATCTCTTTCACACCACTTTCACACCAATATCGCATTAAAAACTTACCGAAAACAACATAATAGTCAGGCGAAACGGAGTTTAAATGTTAGGCAAAACACTCGCCATATTTAGAACTCACTTTAATAGTCTTCTTTTCAGGCACAAGTACACATTCGTAACAATGGGCATCACGGGGGTTGACAAAACATTTTTGGAAAAAGGTCCACGTGCAGGGTTGGGAGAATGTCCAAGATATAGCCAGGGTCCCAAAAAGTAAAAGTAGGGACAAACATATTCAAGAAATTAAAGTCAGAGCAAACATCAAGTCGCTATAGCGGCAAAACAATATTTCACCTTTATGACGGACAGTGTACATATGCCATGTTTATTTAAATTAAATGCTTGTTATGCTGCAAACATCCTAGTAGTGTTTAATATCATTGTATAATAAATATTCATATTTTGGAGTGTGATTTAATCTTACTCTATTTAATTCATGTACATACTTCCTATTTTTACTTTATCGTGTTCATTATGAGTATTTGATGTATTCGCTTTTATAATGATTATTTGGTAAATTTGTTTTGATGCAATTTTGATTTTCTTGTAATTTTATTTTTTATCAGGGTGGTTTTTCGAATCCTTTTCCGCCTCCCTAGACATGTTTGTTTGAATAAATACAGTACAATACAATACAAAAAAGATGCGCTTCAACTTGAAGTTTTTTTTGGTACTAAATATGATTAATTCATGATTATTAGTTATGATTGATAATTTGATTTTACAAAATGGCGTCTGGATGACTTCATGTGATTGAGTTGAAAAAGAAAATATGTTAGTGCTAAGACTTTTAAATGACCTTTCATTGCTGAAAATTTGAAATGCTTTAATGCATTATTTAGTGAGTTATCATGTCCACAAAAAGTGAACAGAAAAAAATTAAAAATAAATTGGAGGAGGAGGAGGAGGAAAAAAGGGGATTCTGACAATAACATGAGATGATATGTACATAAGTACATGCCACCTATAAATTAACAACAACATTATTCCAATCACTACAGCACACATATCTTTTATACATGTATATTCATGCTCTTTCCCAGGCTATACTTTGGCGACAAAAGCTACTCATTTTTCCTCTTTCTCTCCAATCTACCTTCGTTTATCATCACATCTCACATGAACCTTTTATGATAATATAATTACTATAAGTTTTCGTTATGAAATATATACCTGGTTAACACATATTTCATATTCTTAGAAGAACCTTGTAAAGTTTATCATCATAATGTCTCCAATGCACCTCTTATGATCATACAGGTACTATATGTTTTCATAATGAAACATATATAATGGTTAATACATAATTCATATTCGTCGAAGTAACCGTGTAACTGTGTAAAGTTTAACATCATCTCCAATGCCCCTCTGATGATCATACAAGTACTATTTCATAATTATGTTCTCTTTATTAAATATATACCTATTTAATACATATTTCATATTTCTGCGAGGTAACCGTAGCAGCGTGTAAAGTTTATGATTATATCTCCCGTGCATGTTCTCGCTATGAAATATATATACCTTGTTCTGAAATATATACCTGATTAATACATATTACATATTCGTCAAAGTAACCGGGAAAGTGTGTAAAGTTTATGATCATATCATCAATGTAACTCTTAGGGAATGAACTATCATTGCGAGGGGAACGAAATAATATTGCAAGGGAACGAAATGATATTGCGGGGGAACGAAATAATATTGCGGGGGAACGAAATAATATTGCGGGGGAACGAAAGAATATTGCGAGAGAACGAGATAATATT
Source organism: Paracentrotus lividus (assembly GCA_940671915.1). Classification (NCBI taxonomy): domain Eukaryota; kingdom Metazoa; phylum Echinodermata; class Echinoidea; order Camarodonta; family Echinidae; genus Paracentrotus; species Paracentrotus lividus. The sequence continues at coordinate 8,311 of CALNVZ010000789.1, forward strand.
CCGAGGGAACGAAATAATATTGCGAGGGAACGAAATAATATTGCGAGGAAACGAAATAATATTACGAGGGAATGAAATAATCCACGGAGATATTTTTTTTCTCCTCCATGTCACCTTTGCGGGCTTCGTAGCACTTAAATGAGATTTGAGTGTTTGTTTGTTTGTTTTTTTGGTTTTTGCAGTTGCTACTGGCGGGGTGATTTCTTATGTTTACATGTATGAAGTTAAACATTTTTAATGCAGAATATATAGAACAGTGTTTCATATAATCAGTTTGACATTTTGGGATGGAGAAATTATGACTTGCAGCACTCTGAGTATTAACATTATGTACTTGAGATATGTATTTAAACTTGTTTTGAAAGAAATCTAAATACAGATTATTAAGGCATTGATAAACAAAAATACCGGTACATCTGAAGTGCATGCATGACTCTATTTTTTTCTGTAATAATCGTGTGAAAGGGGTGAAATACTTTGTTTCAAGGACTATTCTGGCAGCAAGTTTTTGAAGCTTAGTTACCTGGCTTCACTAGGGAAGTAAACGTAGTCCCCTGATTTCACAGCAATAATCAATTTTACTTATATATATTAGTTTAGATGTAGCTACATCAACAAGGGCGGCAATTTCACGTCACGATGAGGGGGGGGGGGGGGGGGGGAGAAGGACACACCGGAAGGGGAATTAATAATACACTCACTCGGAATAAAGCTTCTCAAGGATACATGTATTGTAAATATTGTATATTCAAAATTCGAAATAGAATTACCTACTTCGCACATTATGCAAAAACTAATGACAATGTATGCGAGCGCGAAAATTTTGCCTTATGATAACATTTAGCATTTTACTTGACATACATCTTGCCTCTTTATTAGCTTCACTAGCTGATCACTAATTATGAAAATTTTAAGCTTGAAAATGCAAGTGGGGGGGGGTCCCCTCGTCCTAAACTAATGACAATGTATGCGAGCGCGAAAATGTTGCCTTATGATAACATTTAGCATTTTACTTCACATCATTTGCCTCTTTATTAGCTTCACTAGCTGATCACTAATTATGAAAATTTTAAGCTTGAAAAATCAAGTGGGGGGGGGGGGGGCACGTCCCCTCGTCCCCACCGGGATCGCCGCCAATGTACATCAACATACGGTTTCGCTCAATTTAATACTGAACTAATATATTATTGCAGCACACACCTTTTTAAAAACATAATAAACATGGTCGTGTCAGATCAATTTAGTGATTAGCATATCAAGCTAATAAGGAGGTAAAATGTATGTCAAATACAATGCTAAATATTATCATGAGGCAAAATTTTTGGCTCGCGCTTCGCGCTGGCAAACTTTTTCATTAGTTTCTGCATATAGTGCGAATTTTGAGTGTATTATTTTTTCACTTTTGGGTGTTTCCGTCCCACCCAGTCGTGACATGAAATCGCCGCGCTTGTTTATGTGGGTCTTACCTACATTGAGTTTAAATAACCATGTATTTATACTGCATTAATAACTTCTTGAATTTTACATTCATTTCTTACAGATTAGTGCCACTTATCATGCTTATAAAAAATGTAATATCGTCGGTGTACATTGTAACTTGGCAAGTTTGTATAACATCTAGCAAATTATTAATTAAGATGATAAATAGAAGTGGGGCCAAAATCCACCCATGGGGTACTTCAGGTCATATTGAAGTGGACTGTTTATACTGAACACGCTGAACCCTCAAATAAAATAATATTGCAAGGGAACGAAATAATATTGCGGGGGAACGAAATAATATTGCGAGGGAACGAAATAGTATTGTGTTGGAACGAAATAATATTGCGAGGGAACAAAAAAATATTGCAGGGGAACGAAATAATATTGCGGGAGAACGAAAAAATATTGCGGAGGAACGAAATAATATTACGAGGGAACGAAATAATATTGCGAGGGAACGAAATAATATTGTAAGGGAACGAAATAATATTGCGTGGTAACGAAATAATATTGCGAGGGAACAAAATAATATTTCAAGGGAACGAAATAATATTGCGGGGGAACGAAATGATATTGCGGAAGAACGAATGAATATAGCGAGGGAACGAAATAATATTGCGTGGGAACGAAATAATATTGCGAGGGAACGAAATAATATTGCGTGGGAACGAAATGAAATTGCGAGGAAACGAAATAATATTTCGAGGGAACGAAATAGTATTGTGAGGGAATGAAATAATATTGTGAGAGAACGAAATGATATTGCGAGGGGATTGAAGTGGATTGTTTATACTGAACACGTTGAACCCTCAAATAAAATAATATTGCAAGGGAACGAAATAATATTGCGTGGGAACGAAATGAAATTGCGAGGAAACGAAATAATATTTCGAGGGAACGAAATAGTATTGCGATGGAACGAAATGATATTGCGAGGGAACGAAATAATATTGTGAGGGAACGAAATAATATTGCGAGGGAACGAAATAATATTGCGTGGTAACGAAATAATATTGCGAGGGAACAAAATAATATTTCAAGGGAAAGAAAAAATATTGCGGGGGAACGAAATGATATTGCGGAAAAACGAATGAATATAGCGAGGGAACGAAATAATATTGCGAGGGAACAAAATAATATTGCGTGGGAACGAAATTATATTGCGAGGGAACGAAATAATATTGCGTGGGAACGAAATGATATTGCGAGGAAACGAAATAATATTTCGAGGGAACGAAATAGTATTCCGAGGGAATGAAATACTATTTTGAATTTTATTATTTTCCATATCATCATCACATCAGATAATTTCAGATACAATTTCACATATACATATAGAGTAATTCATACAAAAGATATATCAAATTCTAGTAATCAACATGAAATGTAGTCCATTGTAAAATAAGGATAAATGAAAACAGAAGGACATGCTAAAAAGCAATGCTTGTATTTTGCATGCCCCAAATTAAATTATAACTAATACAATGATTCGTATGCTTCTGTAAACAAACAAAGTTACACATAATCAATATAAGTACAAAATTAATGATTGATTGTGTCTGCAAGATGGGGATAGGGAAAATAAAGGACAAAAGGATATATATATATATATATATTTTTTTTTTGTAAAAGTAGACGTTAATGAAATAGGGAAGTAATAATGAAAAGGTGAAATTAAAGAGAATGAAATGAAGCGAAATTGAAAAAGAGGGAGTGAGAGAAAAAGAGAGAGAGAAGGAGGTTGGGTCCAGCTAGTTCAATCGGGGTTGTTTGAATACTGCAGGAGGATTTGTTTTTTTAGTTTAGTTTTAAAGCATGTAAGACTTGGAGTATCTTTAATGTCTCTGCTGAGCGAATTCCAGTATTTAGGTCCGTAAAATGAGACTGCCTTTGAAGCAAGGAGAGTTCGTGTGCGAGGAAGATGGAATGAGTTTGCTTGTCTAGTAGAATAATGGTGAAATGAGCTATTTTTTTAACACATTGTGGTAAATGAGGTAGGAAGTTCTTTTTTCGTTAGATTGTACATAAATTGACCCGTCTGGAAGAGGAATAAATCTGGGAATTTCATAAATTTCAATATTTTAGATTCAAGAATAAGGGGTCACTGTGTGTACGCATATGAACATTATGAATTATTCTTACGGCTTTCTTTTGTAATATGATAATCTTATCACTTAAACATTTCTCGAGTTTCCCCATGTCCATGATTCCGTAATTGAGGTAAGGTAGTACTAACGAAAAATACAAAGTGGAGAGTATGGATCGAGGAAAGGAATGTCTCAACTTGTCATTATAACCAATATTACGGGAAATTGTTTTGCAAATATTTTGTGTGTGTATTTTCCAATTTAAACTTGTCGTCAAATGTGAGCGCCAAGGAATTTTGTAAATGCGACTTTTGCGAGAGTTGTTCCATCTATACGAATCTCCCCGGGTAAGTTATGAAGGGTATTACTGAATAACATAAAATTTCGTTTTAGGATATTAAGAGATAATTTATTTGATCTTATCCATTCTAGTACATTTTTAAGTTCATTATTCACAGTAGAAACAAGAGAGTTAAGATTGAATGGGAATAGAAAAGATTAGAATCGTCTGCGAATAAAATAAATGTTAGTATTTTTGAGATTTGCAGAAGTCATTTTATGTACATTATAAATATAGCGGCCCAAGGAGGCTGCCTTGGGGGACGCGCCGCAATTTAAGGGTTGTAGATTTGATGAATAATTATCTAAATTAACGAATTGTTTTTCCTGTTGTGATAAATAACTCCTGGACCACTCCAAGGCCTTCCCACGTATCCCATAGTGAAATAATTTATATAGAGAATGTCATGGTTGATATGTCGAAGGCCTTTGGAAAGTCCAGGAATTTCCATGGTGTGTAAGCGGTTGTCAATGCAAGGGATATATTTTCGATGCAGTTAGTATAGCATGTGTCGTATTGTATTTCTCTCTAAATCAAATTGAAATCGTTAATGATATTGTTTTGTTAAGAAAGGTTGTCACTTCTAAAAAATAATTTTCTCCAAACTTGGATATAGAAGGTGTAATGATATCGGTCTATATTATTCATTCTAGAGAGTCACCTTTTTTGAAAATTGGGTTACTTTAGCTATTTTAGTATTGGTTGGTACAGTTCCCGTGGTTAATGATAAGTTAAATATATGTACTAAAGGATTAACAATTGATAAGATTATTATTTAGTAAGTAGTTGTCTATACCATCATGACCGGAGCTTCTCTTTGGTTTGAGATTGTTTACTAATCAATTATTTCTTCGCGAGTTGTAGGAACAAGAAATATTGAATGTGGATTTTGGTTAGTAAGAAATTTCTGGAAGTTTACGTTAGTGAAGGAATCTTTTCCGCCAGTTTTTGTCCTATTTGGGAAATCGTATTAAAAAGAATCTGCGATCGATGAGTATCATTTATGGTAGCGTTAGTATTTGATTTGATTTCGTAATTTTTTGTGCTTTGCAATTTTGTTGAGGGTTCGTTTATTATTTCCAGGTATTTTTATGTATTTTTATTTATTTTGAATTGTTTCGAGTAATATTGTTTCTTTGCTAATCGTAAGCACATTTGTTAAATGTTTATATCTTGTGTTACTTGTTACGGCTGTATATGTTTTGGTACTTTGTATTTATAGTATAAATTATTTTTTCTGTCTTTATCGATCTAGGATTGACTTATTAATCCATGGTAATCGGGGGTTCTTTTTATAGTTCTGATTTTGCTCTGTTAGTGTATATGGGTATCAAATAGAGTATTAAGGGTATTCATAAACTTCATAAGCTTCATCTACGTCTTCTAAAATATAAATTTGTTGCCATCAACAGTATTTATACTATCATGAGAATTGCAAGTTTGCACTATTCAGTCTGCGGGATTTAATTTTAGGGGGAGATGTGCGAGAATACTTAAGTATAGTTTACAAAAACAGGATAGTGGTCGGATATGTCCGAAATGATATTTCCGAATCTAAGATTGAGTGACTGCATATTATAAAAAATATATCTAGTAAAGTTGCGGAATGTGGTTACTTCTGTTGTTTGGGATGGCGGGTAAAAAGAAGCAGACAACATAATTCTGAAATCCTGTGCATTAGGTGAAGTAAAGTTTATATTAAAGTCTCCCATTATAAAACAGCCTTATATGTATGATTGGGTTTGTAGCAAATTCTGTAATTTGTTTAAAAAAAATCTTGTGAGATTGGGAGGACGATAATATAATCTTCTTGCCTTCATGGGACGATTTCAATAAATAGAGATTCAAGGAAGGAACATGAGCGTCAGATCATTACAAGAGAATATTCAAATCCATCTGGTAAAAAAAAATCCTACACCGCCTCCATTTTTATCATGTCTATTGTTAACGATAAGGTTATAATTATCAATATTAAGAAGAGAGTTCGGAATCTTGGTAACCTGTTATCACAGGACTATTATTAGAGTTGCCATATCAAGTAGAAAGCGAAGTTGGTCAATATTTTTATTAAACTTCTGATATTCAAATGTAAAAGAATAGGCTACTGCTAATACTTTGAATAAAGAGATTGAAATTGGTTCGTAGTAATGTATTTGAAGAAATGTTTATTGCGCAGATCGTTTCAATCGAGGTGAGGGTCAACTCCTTGAGGTTATGGTTTAATTTATGGGAAACACGATATATCGAAATCGAGGAGTCATTAGATCTGTAATGGCTATCGGGAAGGAAAATTGAAAAGCAAACTCATCATCGTCTAAATTGGTGAAAGAATCTGTTGCAACCGCGCCGGTAATGAAAGAAATCCCAATGTTATATTAAAGCCTTGCGGCATTCAAGAAAAAACGCGACGTAAAAGTCATAAGAAGTATGACCCGGATGTATAAACAAGGAAGAATAAGCAGTGATGTCAAAAGAAGACATGGAAAGGCCTATTGTGAGAGAACGAAATGAATTGCTGGGGATGAAATAATATTGCAGCGGGAACGAAATAATATTGAAGGAGGAACGAAGTCATAACTGCGAGGAACGAAATAGTATGCGATGGAACGAAATGATATATTGCCGAGGGAGAACGAAATAATATCGTTGGAATGAAATAGTATTGCGAGGGAACGAAATAATATTGCCTCGAACGAAATGATACGAGAAACGAAATGATATTGCGAGGAACGTAATAATATTGCTGTGGGAACGAAATAATATTGCGTGGGAACGAAATAATATTGTGATAGGGAACGATATAATATTGCGTGGAACGAAAATAATATGCGAGGGAACAAAATAAATTCAAAGAAACGAATAATATTGCGGGGGAACGAAATGATATTGCGGAAGAACGAATGAATATAAGCGAGGGAACGAAATAATATTGCGAGGGAACGAATAATATTGCGTGGAACGAAATAACATTGCGATGGAACGAAATAATATTGCGTGGGAACGAAATGATATTCGAGGAAACGAAATAATATTTCGAGGAACGAAATAGTATTGCGAGGGAATGAAATGATATTGTGAAGAACGAAATCATATTCGAGGGAATGAAATAATATTGCGAAGGGAACGAAAACATATCTTTGCCGTGGTTAAGCACGTCGAGTACAAAAAGTCGTCAGACAAATAATTGACTCCAATAAAACTGGTTATATAAAAAAGCCGCCTACCGCACACAATGATTCGATTAACAAAAGATATTCATTGAATATATGTTAAAACGAAATTATATCTTGGCTGCGTTATGATGGTAAGATTTCACTAAAGCATTTGATGTTATGATATGTGCATTTGTGTAAACAACTGTTTAAAAAAAAATTGCATTTGCGACCCTCTTTAAAAAATGCGGGTTAAAATACTCTACACAGAATATTACAAGTTCAATTTTTAAAAATGGTTGGCAATCGAATTCATTCCAGCGGTCCAAAAGAGGTATACGACAAGGACTGGCCCGCCTATCAGCTTTATTGTTTATATTAGCAGCTGAATTCATGGCAAATAGAGTGAGGAAAAATAATACTATTCAGAAAGTTTGATTTTAAAGGTTGCAACTCCACACTGAAAATGTTTACAATATAGAGCGATACATCTATTCTTCGTTGAGAAGAATTAAACCAAAAATCATAAAAAGAAATTTCAGATAATGTGACGCGGAAAAGTCAACGTCTGTAACACCAAAATAAAAAAATCCAACAAAGTTATCCTTTTGGATCGGAAAAGAGATAATGAGAGAAGATGGTCTATTATCTATTCTAGAGCCTTAATTGGTCAAAAGTAACCAGTACACATATCCCTTAGGGTATTTATAGCCACCAGGCAGACGCTCTTCTTATGCCAACAAAAATTAACTGCGGAAAATCCAAACTGTCCAAATTACAGAAGCTTCTTGAACTAAATTGAGAAGCAGAAACCTCACTCTATTCGCCAAACAAAAAAAACAAAAAAAAAAAATAAACAAAGAAAAAAAAAAAAAAAAAAATGATACGTTAAGTCACTTTGCCATTAAGCTCAAATTTATACACTTATGATAGTAGACACCAGTTCCAGAAAATGTATTGACGAAAGTTAATAAATTGATATATAAATTCATTTGGAAAATCCAATGTTGAGAAAGTAAAGAGATGTATCCTCACGCAAGATTATAGTCAAGGTGGGTTCGGCATGATTACATAACAAAACAAATATTGAGTTTCCGTTTAAGATGGCTTGGTAGGGGATACTGATGGACACCCAAGGCCCTTGGAAAGATATGTGTAACTATTGGTTCAATTGTATGGGGTATACACCCTTTTGTTGGAACTGTAATTTATGACCCAAAATTAATAGATTATCAAAAATCATGTCTTCCAATTTTTACTTAGAAATTTTAAAAAGCATGGAATTACATGAAAGATATACTAATGATAGGAAATTTTACCTTACAGAATTCCATAAGCAATAATATGGATAAGCAAATACATTCTATTTAAACTCAAAATCTCTATTTTATGAGACTGGCCTAAATAGTTGGATTACTTATCTAAAAAAAAACATTTTAAAGATGTACTTTTTCCCACGAATTAAATTCCAAAACGCCTTTAAACAAGAAAAAAGCAAAGCAAAATATATAATATTTGATTATATCGAAACTAAAAGGCGACCAAGATATGGCTGCTGAATAAGTTTACACACGAAAACAGTTGATTTAAATTTCGAACTCCCAATTGTTTTTTGGAAAAGTGTCCGTAATATCATGATATTAAAAGTAACGTTTTTACAATTTGATATCATTTAGACACGACATTTACAAACAGATGTTGCATTTTATGGGAAAACTTCGTTCACACTGAAATTGATGGTGTTCTGATATTTAATAGAAAACTTACATATCTCTCTCTT
>CALNVZ010000789.1:17176-63468 GCA_940671915.1 Paracentrotus lividus
AGAAGCAGACAACATTAATTCTGTAAAATCCTGTGCATTAGGGTGAAGTAAGTTTATATTAAAGTCTCCCATTATAAAACAGGCCTTATTATGTATGATTGGGTTTTGTAGCAAATTCTGTAATTGTGTTTAAAAAAAATCTTGTGGAGATTGGGGAGGACGATAATATAATCTTCTTGCCTTCATGGGTGACGATTTCAATAAATAGAGATTCAAGGAAGGTGAACATGAGCGTCAGATCATTTACAAGAGAATATTCAAATCCATCTGGTAAAAAAAAGTCCTACACCGCCTCCATTTTTATCATGTCTATTGTTAACGATAAGGTTATAATTATCAATATTAAGAAGAGAGTTCGGAATCTGGTTTAACCATGTTATCACAGGACTATTATTAGAGTTGCCATTATCAAGTAGAAAGCGAAGTTGGTCAATATTTTTATTTAAACTTCTGATATTCAAATGTAAAAGGAATAGGCTACTGCTAATATCTTTTGAATAAAGAGATTGAAATTGGTTCGTAGTAATGTATTTTGAAGAAATGTTATTTTGCGCGAGATCGTTTACATCGAGGTTGAGGGTCAACTCCTGTGAGTTATGGTTTAATTTATGGGAAACACGATTATCGAAATCGAGGATGTCATTAGATCTGTAATGGCTATCGGGAAGAAAATTGAAAGCAAACTCATCATCGTCTAAATTGGTGAAAGGAAATTCTGTTGCTAACGCGCCGGTAATGAAAGAAATCCCAATGTTATATTAAACCTTGCGGCATTCAAGATAAAACGGACGTAAAAGGCATAAGAAGTTGATGACCCGGGATGTATAAACAAGGAAGAATAAGCAGTGATGTCAAAAGAAGCATGGAAAGGCCTATTGTGAGAGAACGAAATGATATTGCGTGGGGATGAAATAATATTGCGAGGGAACGAAATAATATTGCGAGGGAACGAAGTCATACTGCGAGGGAACGAAATAGTATTGCGATGGAACGAAATGATATTGCGAGGGAACGAAATAATATTCGTTGGGAATGAAATAGTATTGCGAGGGGAACGAAATAATATTGCGCTCGAACGAAATGATATTGCGAGGAAACGAAATGATATTGCGAGGGAACGTAATAATATTGCGTGGGAACGAAATAATATTGCGTGGGAACGAAATAATATTGTGAGGGAACGATATAATATTGCGTGGTAACGAAATAATATTGCGAGGGAACAAAATAATATTTCAAAGAAACGAAATAATATTGCGGGGGAACGAAATGATATTGCGGAAGAACGAATGAATATAGCGAGGGAACGAAATAATATTGCGAGGGAACGAAATAATATTGCGTGGGAACGAAATAACATTGCGATGGAACGAAATAATATTGCGTGGGAACGAAATGATATTTCGAGGAAACGAAATAATATTTCGAGGGAACGAAATAGTATTGCGAGGGAATGAAATGATATTGTGAGAGAACGAAATCATATTGCGAGGGAATGAAATAATATTGCGAGGGAACGAAATAATATTGTGCCGTGTTAGCACGTCGAGTACAAAAAGTCGTCAGACAAATAATTGACTCCAATCAAACTGGTTATATAAAAGGCCGCCTAGCCGCACACAATGTTCGATTAACAAAAGATATCATTGAATATATGTTAAAACGAAATATATCTGGTGCCGTTATGATGGTAGATTTCACTAAAGCATTTGATGTTATTGATATGTCATTTGTAAACAACTGTTTAAAAAAAATTGCATTTTGGACCCTCTTTTAAAAAATGGGTTAAAATACTCTACACAGATATTACAAGTTCAATTTTTATAAATGGTTGGATATCGGAATCATTCCAGGTCCAAAGAGGTATACGACAAGGCTGCCCGCTATCAGCTTTATTGTTTATATTAGCAGCTGAATTCATGGCAAATAGAGTGGAGGAAAATAATACTATTCAGAAGTTTGATTTTTAAGGTTGCAACTCCACACTGAAATGTTTACAATATGCAGACGATACACTATTTTTCGTAAAGAATAAAATCTCATTAGAAAATTTTTAAAAATTAGACTTATTGGGAAAGTCGCCTGGCCCAAATTAAATAAATCCAAAACAGTTATCTTTTGGATGCGGAGATAGAGAAGATGGTCTATTCTTTATCTAGACCTTAATTGGTCAAAGAACCAGTACATACCTAGGGTATTTATAGCCGCAGACCTCTTTTATGCAAGAAAAATTAACTGGGAAAACAAACTGTCCAAATTACAGAAGCTTCTTGATAATTGGAGAAGCAGAAACCTCACTCTATTCGGAAGAATAACAGTTGTTAAGTCACTTGCATTAAGTCAAATTATACACTATTGATAGTAGACACAGTTCCAGAAAATGTATTGACGAAAGTTAATAGATTGATATTTAAATTCATTTGGAAATCCAATGTTGAGAAAGTAAGAGATGTATCCTCACGCAAGATTATAGTCAAGGTGGTGTTCGATGATTGACATAACAAAAGATATTGAGTTTCCGTTTAAGATGGCTTGGTAGGTACTGATGACACCCAAGGCCCTTGGAAAGATATGTGTGAACTATTGGTTCATTGTATAGGGGGTATACACCTTTTGTTGAACTGTAATTATGACCCAAATTAATAGATCTTCAAAAATCATGTCTTCAATTTTTACTTAGAATTTTTAAAAGCATGGAATTACATGAAAGTATATACTAATGATGGAAATTTACCTTACAGAATTTCCATAAGCAAATAATATGGCATAACAATAACATTCTATTTACTCAAAATCTCTATTTTATGCAGACTGGCTAAATAGTGGAATACTTTATCTAAAAACATTTTAAAGATGTACTTTTTCAACACTGAATTAAATTTTCCAACGCTTGAAACAAGAAAAAGCAAGCAAAATAAATATTTGATTATTCGAACTGAAAAAGGCGATCCAAAGATATGGCTGAATAAGTTTACACACGAAACGTTGATTTAAATCTTCGAACTCCCAATTTGTTTTTGGAAAAGTGTCCGTGAATATCAGTGATATTAAAAGTAAACGTTTTTACAATTTGATATCATTTAGACAGACATTTACAAACAGATGTTGCATTTATTGGGAAAACTTCGTTCACACTGAAATTGATTGTGTTCTGTATTTAATAGAAATTAACATACATAAAGATTTCAAATTACGAGAATTCAATTTCAAATATGTTGTTATTACTAGTATTTTGCCTGTTAAAAATAACATCTTTAAATGGGTCTAGCAGACGATAAATGCTGCCCTCATTGTCATTGTAGAGAGATATAATGCATGCGTTTATTGAATGTAAATTGAAATAGACATTTCTTTGCTTATGTTAAACACGTTATAACAAACACGTTGACATTTAACAGGCCGTAACCAGGGGGGGGGGTCGGGGGGTTCGAACGAACCCCCCCGCTGGCGACAGAGTCCGCTTACAAAAAAAAAAAAAAAAAATGATAAAATAGCTTTTTTGCTAATCAATTTCTTTGGGGCCGATCGAATGACCTTACCCTACCCCTTATAGCTAAATATGGTACTTTCTTGAGGGCGAAGGCAGAAAAATTTTTCAACCTTCCACCCCCCCCCCCCCCCCCCCCCCCGCTTACTCGCGCTGCCAGCGTGACGTAAAAAAAATTTGATGTACCTTTTTGCTCGCCCAGCGTGACATGAAAAAATTTTGATGTTCCTTTTGGTCCACTTTTGCAGACTTCGAACCCTCCCGTAAAAATCCTAGTTACGGGCCTGATTAATATATCTTTTGACGTAAAATTCTTATTGAAGATTGGTAATGCGGAAGAAGCAGACATTGTATTAACTGTCGCTTTTTGGTGCATATACAAAATGTTGATTTTACGAAACAAATATGGAGTAGATGATAGAATGTTAAAAATACGATGTCTATTTGAGAAAGAAATAAAAAATAGAATAATAGTTTATAAGAAACTAAACACCCAGAAAAAAGACTACCAGAAAAACTGTTAAATGTTATATAATTGACGTTTGTTTATGATATAACACTTTGAATTTTCATGTACATGATTTATGTTTAATTTCAATAAATACCTCATTTGAGGTTCAAAAAAAAAAAAAAAAAAAATATTGCGAGGGAACGAAATAATATTGCAAGGGAACGAAATCATACTGCGAGGGAACGAAATAGTATTGCGATGGAACGAAATGATATTGCGAGGGAACGAAATAATATTGGGTGGGAATGAAGTAGTATTGTGAGGGGAAAGAAATAGTATTGCGAGGGGAACGAAATAATATTGCGAGGGAAGGAAATAATATTGCAAAGGGACGAAATAATCCGCGGAGAATTTTTTCTCCTTTATGTCACCTGGCGGGCTTCGTAGAACTTAAATGAGACTTGAGTGTTTGTTTGTTTGTTTTGTTTTGCTTTTATTTTTTTTGCAGTTGCTACTGGCGGGTGATTACTGATGTTTACACATATGGAGTTAAACATTTTTAATGCGGAATATATAAAATAGTGTTTCATATAATCGGTTTGACATTATGGGATGGAAAAATTTTGACTTGCATTACTCCGAGTATTAATGAAATCGCCTGCACTCGAACGAAATGATATTGCAAGGAAACGAAATAATATTGCGAGGGAACGAAATAATATTGCGTGGGAACGAAATAATATATTGCGTGGGAACGAAATAATATTGTAAGGAAACGAAATAATATTGCGTGGTAACGAAATAATATTGCGAGGGAACAAAATAATATTTCAAGGGAGCGAAATAATATTCCGGGGGAACGAAATGATATTGCAGAAGAACGAATGAACATAGCGAGGGAACGAAATAATATTGCGAGGGGACGAAATAATATTGCGTGGGAACGAAATAATATTGCGAGGGAACGAAATAATATTGCGTGGGAACGAAATGATATTGCGAGGAAACGAAATAATATTTCGAGGTAACGAAATAGTATTGCGAGGGAATGAAATAATATTGTGAGAGAACGAAATGATATTGCGAGGGGATGAAATAATATTGCAAAGGAACGAAATAATATTGCGTGAGAACTAAATAATATGGCGGAGGAACGAAAAAAGTATAGCGAGGGAACGAAATAATATTGCGTGGGAACAAAATGATATTGCAGGGAACGAAATGATATTGCGAGGGGACGAAATAATATTGGGAGGGAACGAAATAATATTGCGAGGGAACGAGATAATATTGCGAGGGAACGAGATAATATTGCCAGGGAACGAAATAATATTGTGAAGGGACGAAATAATCCGCGGAGAATTTTTTCTCCTTCATGTCACCTGGCGGGCTTCTGTCACGGGTGTGATTTTATTTTTTGTTGACCGCTGCTTACTGTTATTGAAACTTGTTTCACTTCAATGAAAAAACATTGAAACTTGATCTGAATGAAATTATGATTGAGATTTTATTTAAGCTTGTCTCATCTCAACATAAAATTCAATGAACAATTGAACAAAATATACAATATTGACTCATCTTAATAATAAAAATCTTCTCGCATCTGATGTCCTCTGTCTAGTCCGCTGTGATGTCCACCGCCACGGCTCCGGGGTTGAAAGCTGCTGCGTTGATCCCTCCGGTTCGTTCCTCCTCGTCTAGTTGAGCCTCCGCCGTCTTAAGTTGATCTCGATCCATAGTTGAATTCCCCGCTTACGACTCGGCACTAACGTAGTGAAGTTTCTTATATTAAACTAGACCTCGCAGAACATCGGTAACAATTAATTGATAAAACAATTGTAAGTCATCACCAAAATAAGTCTTTGAAACAGGAGTAAATTAAATAAATAAACGAAGTCAAATCATGCTTCGCCTCCTTCTTCCCGCATGGCTCAAGCTCCTGTGACGTAACAATACAATTCCCTCTTGTCTATTTCCGTAAACCCGTCAATCCAAAATGCCTGCCTAGTAATCTACAATATGTACATTTCACTCTGTATAATTTCTTTCCTGACAGCTTCGTAGAACTTAAATGAGACTTGAGTGTTTGTTTGTTTGTTTGTTTTGTTTTGCTTTGTTTTTTTGCAGTTGCTACTGGCGGGGTGATTACTGATGTTTACACATATGGAGTTGAACATTTTTAATGCGGAATATATAAAATAGTGTTTCATATAATCGGTTTGACATTATGGGATGGAAAAATTTTGACTAGCATTACTCCGAGTCTTAACAATATGTACTTTAGATATGTACTGAAACTTGTTTTTAAAGAAATCTAAAGATAGACTATTAAGGCATTGATAAACAAAAATACATCTGAAGTGCGTGACTCTTTTACTTTTGGAAGAAAGAATCTCTAAATGATTAAATAATCGTATGAAAGGGGATAAATAATTTGTTTCAAAGACTATACTGGCAGCAAGCTTTTGAAGTTTTCTTACCGGGCTTTACTGGGGGAGTAAAGACGTAGTTCCCTGACTTCACAGCAATAATCAATTTTACTTTAAATGATACAATATTATTCATTACTTTAGAAGTAGCTATTTCAACATACGGTTTCGCTCTTTTTAATACTGCAATTGCATCACACACCTTTTTACAAACATAATAAACATGGTCATGCCAGAGCAATTTAGTGATTAGCTTAACAAGCTAATAAGGAGGTAAAATGTATGTCATATACAATGCTAAATATTATAATGAGGCAAAATTTTTGGCTCGCGCTTCGCGCTGGCAAACTATTTCATTAGTTTCTGCATAATGTGCGAATTTTGAGTGTATTTTTTTTTTCACTTTTGGGTGTATCCGTCCCACCCAGTCGTGCATGAAATCGCCGCGCTTGTTCATGTGGGTCTTATCTACATTGAGTTTAAATAACCATATTTTTATACTGCATTAATAACTTCTTGAATTTTACATTCATTTCTTACAGATTAGTGCCACTAATAAAAAAATGTTATATCGTCGGTGAACATTGCAAACCTTTTCATTAGTTTCTGCATAATGTGCGTATTTTGAGTGTACAGTATTATTTTTTCACTTTTGGGTGTTTACGTCCCACCCTGTCGTGACATGAAATCGCCGCGCTTGTTCATGTGGGTCTTATCTATATTGAGTTTAAATAACCATGTATTTTTTTATACTGCATTAATAACTTCTTGAATTTACGTTCATTTCTAACAGATTAGTCCACTGATAAAAAATGTAATATCGTCGGTGAACATTGTAACTTGGCCAGTTTGTATAACATCTAGCAAATTATTAATTAAGATGATAAATAGAAGTGGGGCCAAAATCCACCCATGGGGTACTTCAGGTCATATTGAAGTGGATTGTTTATACTGAACACGCTGAACCCTCAAATAAAAAAAATTTGCAAGGGAACGAAATAATATTGCGAGGGAACGAAATAATATTGCAAGGAAACGAAATAATATTGCGTGAGAACTAAATAATATTGCGGAGGAACGAAAAAATATTGCGAGGGAACGAAATAATATTGCGAGGGAACGAAATAATATGGCTGAGAACGAAATAAATTGCGAGGGAACGAATAAATTGGCGGAAGAAAAAATCAGTGAACAAATGAAAGCAGTGAACGAAAAATATGCGGCGAAATAAATGGAAGCGAAAACGAAAAGATTCAAGAAACAATACGATGGAACGAAAGAAGGCACGAAATAATAATGCGAGGGCACAAATAAATTGCGAGGGGAACGAAATAATATTGCGAGGAACGAAATAATATGCAGGAACGAAATGAATTGCGAGGAACGAAAATTATTGGCAGGGAAACGATAATATATTGTGGAACGAAAGAATGCGAGAACAAATAATATGCGAGGGGACGAAATAATGCAAAGGGACAAAAACCGAAATTTTTTCTCCTCATGCCTGGCGGGCTTCGTAGAATAAAAAAAACTAAGTGTGTTGTTGTTCTTGTTGCATTGCTACGCATGTGATTTCTTATGTTACACAATGAGTAAATTTAATGCAGAATAATAAAAATAGTGTTCATATAATCGTTTGACATTATGGAAGGAAAATTTGACTTGCAACTACTCCGAGATTAACAATATACGATAATCTGTTTTTAAAGAAACTAAAATAGACTACAGGCATTGACAAACAAAAATACATCTGAAGTGGTGACTCTTGGTTTGGAAAAAGAAAATCTAAATGATTAAATAATCGTATGAAAGGGGAAAAAAATTGTTCTCAAGGACTATATACTGGCAGCAGTTTAAGTCTTTACCAGCTTACTGGACAAGTCGACCCTGACTCACAGCAATAATCAATTTTACTTTAATGATACAATATATATATTACTTATGAAGTGCATTCAACATACTGTTCGCTCTTTTTAATAACTGCAATTGCATCACACACCTTTTACATACATAATAAACATAGTCATGCAAGAGCAATTAGATTAGCTATCAAGCTAATAAGGAGGTAAAATGTAATCAAATACAATGCTAAATATTATCAGAGGCAAAATTTGCTCGCGCTTCGCGCTGGCAAACTTCATATTTCTGCATAATGTGCGAATTTGAGTGATTATTTTTCACTTGGGGTTTCCGTCACCCAGTCGTGCATGAAATCGCCGCGCTTGCATGTGGTCTTACTACACTGAGTTTAAATAACCATGTATTTATACTGCATTAATAATTCTTGATTACTTCATTCTTAGAGATAATGCCACTTAATAATGTAATATCGTCAGTGAACATTGTAACTTGGCCAGTTGATAAACATTCTAGCAAATATTAATTAAGATAGTAAAAGAAGTGGGCAAAATTCCACCCTGGGGTATTCAGGTCATATGAAGTGAATTGTTTATCTGAGCACGCTGAACCTCCAATAAAAAATATTGCAAGGGAACGAAATAATATTGCGGGAACGAAAATAATATTGCGGAGGAACAAAAGAATATTGCGAGGGAACGAAAATATATTGCGTTGGGAACGAAATAAATATGCGAGGGAACAAAAAAAATTGCAAGGAACGAATTAATATTGCGTGGAAGAATAATGCAGGCAAAAAATACATATGCGTGGAACGAAAGATATGCGAGGAACGAAATAATATTGCGAGGGAACGAAATATTATTGCGAAGAACGAAAATAAATGCGAGAAAACGAAATAATATGCGGGACGAAATAATAGCGAGGGACGAAACAAAGCAAACATTATGCAAGGAAAGAATAAAGTGCGGAGAACGAAATAAATATGCCGGAGAAAGTACAGAATATACGGGGACGAAATAATTATGCGAGCGGAACGAAAAGTATTGCGTGGGAAACGAAAAATATGCGAGGGAACAAAAATAATCAAGTACGAAATAATATTGCGTGGGAATGAAATAATATTGCGAGGGAACAAAATAATATTGCGTGGGAACGAAATGATATTGCGAGGGAACGAAATGATATTGCGTGGGAACGAAATGATATTGCGAGGGAACGAAATGATATTGCGAGGGAACGAAATAATATTGCGAGGGAACGAAATAATATTGCGAGGGAACGAAATGATATTGCGAGGGAACGAAAAATTATTGCGAGGGAACGAAATAATATTGCGAGGGAACGAAATAATATTGCGAGGGGACGAAATAATATTGGGAAGGGACGAAATAATCCGCGGAGAATTTTTTCTCTTTCATGTCACCTGGCGGGCTTCGTAGAACTTAAATGAGACTTGAGTGTTTGTTTCTTTGTTTTTTTTTTTTGCAGTTGCTACAGGCAGGGTGATTTCTTATGTTTACACACGTGGAGTTAACATTTTAATGCAGAATATATAAAAAATAGTGTTTCATATAATCGGTTTGACATTATGGAAGGGAAAGATTTTGACTTGCATTACTCCGAGTATTAACAATATGTACTTTAGATATGTATTGAAACTTGTTTTTAAAGAAATCTAAAGATAGACTATTAAGGCATTGACAAACAAAAATACATCTGAAGTGTGTGACTCTTTTGGCTTTGGAAGAAAGAAAATCTAAATGATTAAATAATCGTATGAAAGGGGATAAATAAATTGTTTCAAGGACTATACTGGCAGCAAGTTTTTGAAGCTTTCTTACTAGTCCCCTGACTTCACAGCAATAATTAATTTTACTTTAATGATACAATATTATATATTACTTTATAGAAGTAGCTATTTCAACATACTGTTTCGCTCTTTTTAATACTGCAATTGCATCACACACCTTTTTACAAACATAATAAACATGGTCATGCAAGAGCAATTTAGTGATTAGCTTAACAAGCTAAAAAGGAGGTAAAATGTATGTCAAATACAATGCTAAATATTATCATGAGGCAACATTTTTAGCTCGCGCTTCGCGCTGACAAACATTTTCATTAGTTTCTGCATAATGTGCGTATTTTGAGTGTATTTTTTTCACTTTTGGGTGTTTCCGTCCCACCCAGTCGTGCATGAAATCGCCGCGCTTGTTTATGTGGGTCTTATCTACATTGAGTTTAAATAACCATGTATTTATACTGCATTAATAACTTCTTGAATTTTACATTCATTTCTTACAGATAAGTGCCACTTTAAGGTAATATCGTCGGTGTACATTGTAACTTGGCCAGTTTGTATAGCATCTAGCAAATTATTAATTAAGATAATAAATGGAAGTGGGGCCAAAATCCACCCATGGGGTACTTCAGGTCATTTTGAAGTGGATTGTTTATAGTGAACACGCTGAATCCTCAAATAAAAAAATATTGCAAGGGAACGAAATAATATTGCGGGGAAACGAAATAATATTGCGGTGGAACGAAAGAATATTGTACGGAGCCCCTAAGGTGACATGTCATGTTTTTTTTTCGTAAGTCGTTCCCACGACTTAGTAACTCGTTTCCTCGACTTACTAACTCGTTCCCACGACTTACTAACTCGTTCCCTCGACTTGTAAGTTTGTAACTCGTTCCCACGACTTAGTAACTCGTTCCCCACGACTGACTAACTCGTTTCCTCGACTTGTAAGTTTGTAACTCGTTCCCACGACTTACTAACTCGTTCCCACGACTTACTAACTCGTTCCCTCGACTTGTAAGTATGTAACTCGTTCCCACTACGCAGCGAATGGTAAAAGATCAATGAATTTCAAATTTTGTATGGTTCCTGATGACTTAATTTTGTTTTCTATTTATGATCGGGTGTGAAATGATTTGTGTATTGATATACAAAACGCACAGTAAAAACCATTTTCAATTTTCTGAGAAAATGAAATTTCTTTGATTTTTTACCATTCGCTATGTAGGAATGCTGCTCGCATATGACGTCACAAATCGAAAACTTTGAATTCTAATAACTTTCTTAATCTTTAACGGATTTTCCTCAAACCTTCACCAACTATTTTTCATTATTTTTCCTGCTATTGTTACAACAAACTTTTCTTCAGGGTGAACTTCCCTTTTAAGGGTAACCTATTTTTCACGCCTTTGTCAATTTCTCCTTTCTACAATCCCAGATGGTTCTAGGACAAGTACCCCCTGTAAAATATTCCCCCTCTGCCCCCCCCCACCCACACTTCACACCCTCTTGTCTGCTAATTATCATCATCGCCACCTCGCATAACCGTTATCAACAGCACCATCACCACCAACATCATGGCCATAAGTATCATCACTCTTATAAATCGTCATAATCGGTAACATCACTATCGTCCTCACTAAAAAATCATTATGAACTTCATCACCATCATCAGCATACCAACATCATAATTTGTGAACATTGTTGTCCTCATAATATGCACTTCCACCTCCTCTGTTGTCATTATTCTCATAATCATCACTATCATCATCACCATAACAATATTAATCTTCAGTCGAAGTAACGGACTGAGAGGAGGGGCGAGATTTATTAATTAAGGTAATTAATTAGGCAAATTGTTCAAGTGGATTATTGTCGGGGGGGGGGAGGGGGGTAAAAGGTCCTAGAGATGGTCATTGTCTGAAGGTAAATGTCCTAGGAAGTAAACGTGCTGGGTGGGGTAACTAGCGGGATAAGAAACAAGGAAACAAACAAGATTCAAAGTTATTCAAAGTATGCAAAGTTTATTTTCAATTGCAAAGCAAAAACATAACACATTGTAAATAAACTGAACAAACCCTAATAACAGTTGGATGCACTGCACAAACACCCTTCATACCCCCCTCCCCGACAAAAATATGGACAGTGTCCAAAGCCTTCATGCCCTCTTGCTTTTTCGAAAACTGTGTCAAGACGATGGCCTCAAATAATGTTTAAAGTTTGAACTCCACACACGCACTGACATTGTGCAAGTGTGGTTTTTAGGTATGTGCATATCTATGCATACATACAGATGGACGGACAGAGAGATGGACGAATATGCAGGCTTGTGAACGACCTAAAACATATGTAAGAAGGCATGAACACTTCTCAAATGCAGTAAATTGAAAGTGAATATCTTTCTAAATGTATCATCTAAAAATCATAGTCACATGGCATTAAATTAGAGTCTCATACGGATTCAAGAAGAAAGTACATTAAGCACCCCAAAACGATTACATGTAGGTTTCCCAAGCTCTTTTCAAAGTGGTAATTTTGAAACCTACTTTTATTTACTACCTTGAAACTTATTTTGAAACTTATTTTGAAACTCATTTTCGTCAAAGTTCTATTTGAAATTTCTCATTTAACATTAGCATTTTGATACAACTTTTATCTTGCCTGGAGAAAATGCTTGTCTTTGTGCAAAGCACATGTACTTGCACTATAGATAACTGTCTACTTTTACTTAGTAAAAAAAATTAATAGCAAAATATTATATATCCTAAATATCCATGTTTCACTGAACAACAACACTTTGCTAACTTTCTAGGCAAAGGTGATACATTCATAAAATGCACCCCAGTAGCAACATAATGCAAATGTATTAACAAGCAGACGGCATCAAAAACTCTATATAACACCACAAAATGCAAGAAAAAAGTATGGAGGATGGCATTCTGAACAACTTTCTAGGCAAAGGTAATACATTCATAAAATGCACCTCAGAAGCAACATAATGAAAATGTAAACAAGCAGACAGTATCAAAAACTCTATACAGCGCAACCCAGAAAAAACGAAACCGAGAATTATTGATGTTTTATCATAACTTAATCACAATTATAATTAATAAATGACACATATTTGTAAAGCTTACATCCTCTTTCATTTGATGCAACAAATATGATGTATATTTCATGCATGAGTGATTTAAAAGCAATTTGGAGGAAGGAAACCAAAAAGTCATTTTTGGTTTCCTTTTCACATTTCTAGAAAGTTCATTTTCTGCTCTTTCATACGAAACTTCATTCAGGAAAAATGAGCCAGGAATAACAAAGTTCTGTTTGTTTAAATTGATGCTTGCATTTCCATAATTTGATTAAGCAAATTCGTTTTCGCTGGGTGCCTGCCGTAGCAACAAAAGGAATTGACAAATGACTTATTGACTCCGTTTCATTGACTATCAGACATAGACGAAAGACTTCATGCATGGCTGATTGTCAATGTCAATGAAATGGAGTTAAGCCTTATGTCAATTCTGCTTGTTGCTATGGTAGGCAGCCAGTGAAAACAAACTTTTAAAATCAAATTATGGAAATGCAAGCATCACTTTAACGAACAGAACTTTGTTATTCCTTGCTCATTTTTCCTGATTGAGGTGTCATATGAAAGGGCAGAAACTGAACTTTCTAGAAATGTCAATTTTTCTTTGAAATTCAGATACCGCCCGCCAAATGACTTTTTGGTTTCCCTCCCTCAAATTGCTATCACTCATGCATGAAATATGCATCATATGAATCGCATCAAATGAAAGGGGAGCATCTAAGCTTTACAAATATGTGTCATTTATTATTTCTAATTGTGATTAAGTTATGATAAAACATTAATAATTCTTGGTTTCGTTTTTTCTCGGTCGCACTGTACAATACCACAAAATACAAGAAAAAAGTATGGAGGAAGGCATGAACAATAACCAAGAAAGGCGTGAACACTTCTCAAAAACATGTAAAGTGAAAGTGAATATCTTTCTATCATCTGACAAATGTAACAATCATAGTCACATGGCAATGAATGAGAGTTCATAGGGATTGGAGAAGAAGATACATTCAGGTTTCCTGAGCTCTTTTCAAAGTGTGGTATTTTTTTATATCTAGATATTAAAACCACCTACTTATATTCAGTAATTTGGAACTTATTTTGGTCAAAGTTCTTTTTGAAATTTCTCATTTAACTTTACCATTTTGAAATAACTTTTATCCTGCCTGGATAAACTGCTTTTCCTCGCGCAAAGCACATATACTTGTAAATCAATTTATTGTCTACCTTTACTTACGAACAAAATTAACAGCAAAACATTACATATCCTAAATATCCATGTTTCAAGGTCACTGAACAACAACATTCCTTTGCTAACTTTCTAGGAAAAGGTGATACATTCATAAAATGCACCTCAGTAGCAACATAATCCAAAAGTGTTAAAAAGCAGAAGCATCAAACACTCTACCGGTATACAAGATAATAAAACACTACCAATTCAACAAAAAAAAAGTATGGAGGAAGGTATGAACAACCAAGAAAGTATACTGTAAACCATTTTCCAATAAACTTTAAAGCAAACAAATATTCAAGATGCTCTTGAAAAAGGTCATGTTAATATGTGTTGACAAAATGCATTTTCAATGTATTTAGCTGGACCTAATAAGTTTGGGATTTTTATCCAAAATTTTATGACCATGAAATGTAAACATTTGAAATTCAGTTACAATATAAAATTGAAAATTGGTCTAAAATCCAATCGCACTCAATATTTGTCATAAGTTTCCTTCAGACCAGTTTACTGTTACTGTATTTCTACTGGTATCTAAAAATATCTTTTCTGACAAACAAAAATACCTGGGCACAAGAATATTGCTGTAATTATCAAGCTTCTACTGTACATTGAATCATTAGTATCACTGTTTTGTTATTATGGATATAAAAATTCAAAAATCCTAAGAAGTGCAATTATTAAGATTCTTGGTTTTAATAGGTAAATACATTAAAAAAAACACTAAAAAGAACAGCATCATTCAGGCAAAGTCCATTTTAAGATACCCATAGCTTAACACTGCATCCCATTCTTGTCGGAATTCACGATAGCTTGGGTAAGTGGAGGGAACTTCCAGTGTAGGCCCACAGGTGTGAGCTACTGGCCTTCTGGCCAAGCCCTCTATTGCTGTAAATTGAATGGTTATTTTCAATACGCTCATGACTTGTGAACCAGTGATAAAGTGCAGAAGCTTCTCAAGTCCTTTGCGATCCAGAGCTCGGACATATTGGGTGAGGTATCTTAGTGACTGGCTTTCCTCCCTTCTTGTTGTAACTGCACTGAATAAATTGATAATTCCCTTTGCTGTAGGAGCCAGCTCCTTGTACAAATCAAGAGCTGCAGGAGGATTTTCAAACTTTGACTGAAGTCCAAGTCGAACAACATCCCTCATGCACTGCAATGCATAATTTCCATTTTGGATCATACACTTGTGTGCCAATTGATGAATTGTGCCTGCAGCTTCTTCATCTTGTGGAATGGTGTGGGCCCCTTCTCTGGACAGCAAATCTACAAAAGCCTCTTTCTCATCTTCTGTCAAGCTGCCATCAAGTGCTGATTGTACAGCTGATCTGTCTGCATCGCATAGATACAGCATGAAGGAGCTTAACAAAACATCTGGTGTGACTTGCTCTTCTCCGAACAACAAAGCTACAAAAAAAGCAGGTGCTAGCTTCATAGGAAACACTTTGGCCCGAATTCACAAACGTGGTTTAGTTAGTCCATGGTCTAAATCCGAGGTTTAACCCACGGATTTAGACCATGGTCTAAATTTGGTATTCACAAAGGTGGTTTATTTTAGATCATGGTTTAAATGCGTCATTTGACGTCATCATTTTTAGTCAACTGTTGGGGGTAGTTTAAATAATTTAGACCATGGTCTAAATTCCATGCGCATGCGCAGTTGCTTGATTGTCTGTAGCTGTCATGATTTTTTTTTCCCGCTCAAAATACATAAAAAACTGACGAAATCCTGACGTGAGAGGGTGGTAGATTTGCCGTCAAATGTCCTGTTTACAAGCTTGAAATGTAAGTATTTTTCATGCCTCTTTATTAATGAATATGGAGTCATATGAGAATTATGTTCTAAATTCGCAATTGTTTCCTTCAAATGCAGTATAAATCGTGATCGTTCTGTGGCTGCAATTTATGTTTTCATTTCATCGCAGGAGCTGTGAAAGTTCAGTCCCATTCGTCCGTTTATGTGCTGGAAGATATAATATTGGACTGATCTCCGACTGCGAGCAGACGACGATCAAAATTAGCTTTTTAGATTAAAATAACCAGAAAAAACATTTTATCCCCGATTTCTGCTTCTAGATCAGTCATGAATTGATTACCGTCATCATGATCAAGTGGTGGGGGCAGGGCCAGGCAAGGGGACATTTAAAAAGTTATGTCCCCGATTGCGATAATTGACCGACGTTTTTTTTTTCAACCCCCCCCCCCGACCCCCACAAAGTTTAACGTTGAATTAAAAAAAAAATAAAATGATAATGGGGCCTAACGTTAGACTCAACTTTTAGATTTTTTTACTTTTAGATTAGGTCTAACGTTAGGTCTAACGTTAACGTTAGATTCTAAATTAAAATAGAAAAGAAAAAGAGGCCCACACAAGACCTGGCTCTGTCCGACGTCGTCTAACCGAGTCTGGCCATGCCATGGACGGTGTTCGATATCGTCATCGAAAAAAAATGTGTGAAAGACAGTCGACACAGGCCAGGCCGGCCTAACGAGTAACGTTACTGTGAATGTTTAATGTTTAACGTTACGATTACGTTTCGGCTAACGTTAGATTCTAACGTTAACTTGTTAGATTAAGATCAAATTTAGACCCCCTCGCTACTGCCTTACTTAGTTTAGGCCTAACGTTAACAGTTAGATCTAAGTTAGAGGTCTAAGTTAGGCCTAACGTTAGAGGCAGAAATATTCCACCGTTCTCGGGATATTTTAGATATCTTATAGGCCTAACGTTAGGCCTAGGCCTATAGCAAAATAATGGACTGAATCCTTCGGTCTTAGTTAGGTCGAACGTTAAAATGGTTAATTGTTGTGTGAGGCCTAACGTACTGTTACTGTTATGTTAGGCTGTTGATTTGTCCACCAAAAAAAAAAGAAAATAAGAGAAAAAAGACATTGGGATGAGAAAAATAATAAGATCTAACTGTTAAGTAGCCTAGTAGGGGTCTACAGTTAATTGTTAGAAGTAGGCCTAGAAAGAGTCTATAGCCTCCCACGTAAAACAGAAAACACAAAATAAGTGACGGCTTAGACGACTCTAACTGTTAGACTAAATCTATTGGGGCTGATCAAAGTGAGGATGTTACATCTCTTCCTCAATTTTTGTATCTTTATTTTATTATAACTCCACTTTTATTGCTTTCAGCATATTTTTAGGTGATGTGTGAAAACATATTTTCTTTCATCACCAAATACAAGATAGACCGTAGATTCTAGGCCTATTGTTAGATTTATCATTCAGGTGTATCCATGGCCATGGGGGGGGGGGGCTAGGAAAAAAAAGGGGGGGCAATGGATGGCCGACCTGATGACCAACTGAACCCATGAACTTTTTTATATAGATTTCTGGTGTCTAGAACGTTCTAGACTCTAGGGCCTATGCTTTGCAAAAGTCCCACCCTCCCCCCCCAAAAACAACAACACAACAATTAAAGACCTATTTTCAATTTGAATTATATCTAGAGCTACACCCCCTTCCTATCACTTATCACACGGCCAGCTTGACATGAAGGAAAAATTGATGTAGGCCCTAGGGCCTAGATCTAGGCCTATACTCTGCCTGATCTGCCTAACTTAGATCTATCATCCAGATCTAGGGCCTACCAAAAATCTCAAATTTCAATTCCCCCCCCCCCTTCATGAAATCCTGGATCTGCTACTGTCATGAGTGACAGCCAAATTTTAACCAAATGGGGTAAAAAGGATGATAATAATAATAATAATAATGATACAAGCCTTAAACATTCGGCCTAGATGGGTGTAGGCCGAGGCTGCTGTGACTTCATCGTGTATCTCTCTGGGATTACGATGAGGACAGAGCAGCCTCGGTCTAAGATGGGTGTAGTATTAGATCTGAATTTAGATGCAGACTAGACCTAGATCTAGGTCTAGATCTACCCCCCCTCCCTGCTTTGTCTGGTCTAGTTTAACATTAATAACCTAGGCCTACTTTTTTCCTTGGCTGGCCTGATGATAAAAAGATGGTATCGAATATCTACTTCTTCTTCTTCTCGACTCCTTTCTCTCAATAGTTGTTTATTTATGTCATGAGAAGGACTACGACTGAATTTTGAAGCTTGGTCCTTTGGGTTTTCTCAACTGTTCTACTTTTTGCAATGCCTAGCGTATCTTCTAGTAGATCTACTAGGCGTATAGATCTATAAGATCCCGATCCAAACGTTAGTCTGGCGTACATCACACATGTCTAGGTAGGATATGATATTTTCACATCCCCCCCCCCATCTCCGGATCAACGCCTGCAAAACTAAGTTCTGTTCATGTAATTTATAATTTATGTATATAAAATAAAGATGTTAATACATTTATCATTTGTTTTATATATTTCCAGAATTGACATGACACGAATAGAGTGAACAACGTTTTCTAGACTGACAACGCAACCACTGAAGGTATCACAGATTGGAGAAATCAAAGGCATAATGATATCAGGTGAGTTGTGTTTAGCCTTTGTTTGGTCGTTTTTTTGGGGGGGAAGGATATTTAAATGCCAATCCATCAAGGTTGGCAAAATTAGAATTTGTTTTTGTCAAGCATAAAAATACACTACCTCCTCACTATTTAAATTTCAGCAATGTCGGGGGTGGGTACTAATAGGATTAAGTCAATTCAGGCCAATTATCCCCCCCCCCCTTGAGTCAAAAACCCTGATTTCCCTAAATTCTTATATTTTTTCCCCCTTTTTTTTTCATTCTCTTGACTGAATCTTTAGATCTTATTTAGGGGAAAGGGGGTCTGTTTTTTGCTGTTTTATACCAAGCCATCTTTCCGCATTAGAGGCAAAAGCAGCACCTTTTTCATGAAAAATGAAAAATTACAGACCTTTGCTTTTGTTTGTTTTTAATGATTGTTGGAGACAGTGCTGCTCAAAGCACTCTTTTAGATAGAATTCCTGACTTCCATTATTATAATTATATCCAATATAATTTGTTCATTTCTTTTTCTTTTACTTTCTTATATTGCAGGGACCTTCTTAGTGTGTACAGACTGGAGATCATCCAAGAGAGTAAGAGGGCACATAAGATGCAACAGAAACTACCGCACAAAAAGGGGCAATCCCAGATTATTATGTTGCCTAAGATGTAAGGACCCTCTCCCCCCCCCCTCATCTTATCCCAGTATTTCGGCAAATTCTTTTTCCCTATAAGAATTCATCCCTTTTTTGAGGTGCAGATTAAATAAATAAATAAAAAAAATGTTTCACTTTCTCCCCAAAACTCTTTACAGGTTTGTTTTCTACCTCTGAACAATTAATACGACGAAAGAGGTCTATGGCTGGGAGAAAACCGGCAGCATCCAGATAGATTTGTTTGTGCAGTTGCCAGGAAACACGTAATTCCTTGATTGCAAGGACGAATTATGACTATAAATCAGAATCTAGTCAATTTCTTACACTAAACGAAGTTCTAGTTTCTACAGCAATCAGAATTTTTTGGAACTTTTCATTGTGTTTTACTGTGTAATACTATACTCTGATTTATTTATTTTTCTTAAATTTTGCTTTGTAATGGCTACGGCTTGCAATTCATTTGCAATGGGTATCAAAAACAAACAAAAAACCTGCAACTTTTTTTCTGATAGATATATTTTGTGTGACTAGCTTAGTTCACTGATAATTTTCCTTCTCACAAATTTTTAGTTTTTAGCCTTTATTATTGGTTCTTCCCCTTTGTTCAAAATTACTAAAATCTGGTGTGTTTTGTTACTGTTCCTAAAACTATGAAGAAAATAAAAAGAAAAGAAAAAATAGTCCTTTTTCATATTATACAAAGCTTATACACCCTCTGGTTTAATATACAATCAGATAAAACATTATTGTGAAATAATCAAAAAATACAGGTTATTTTGGATTATACCTGGGTGACCCAGATAAGGAAACCCAAGGTTTAGTATCAATAATTTCAAAAATATACCATGGGTGATTATTAAAATTTTATCATGGGAAAGTGCAAGGCAATCATTTAACCATTAAGATGATACCTCGTTCAGCTCGAACAATGTCACGCATTCACTGAACCCCATGTTTGAAAATGTCTTTTCAAATTGTGGATTGGTTCACTTTCACGGCTCATTGAGATGGGTTGTGTGCATCTGTTGCCTTAAAAGAGAAACCCAACTTTCATCATCAAATCATTTTAAAAAACATGACAGTGGTGATTATGACTTATATTACTGGAACAGTGCCCTCATCATGTTACTTGATATCTCTTTCAGCTCACCATTCACGCATCACTTGAACCCAATTGTTCCTGAAATATCTTGCAAAATTGTGATTGATGCACTGTCATGCTTCTTACATTATCCAAGGGGAGAAACTGAAGGTTCTTGGTTGCCGTGAGCAGGTCATGTTTGAAATTACTCTGGCGATTGGTAAGATTAACTGACTATTAATAAGTAAACATTTTCCAACCCATTTATTTACAGTCACTGGCATGCTTTACTTAGATTTGTTTGGAACCTTTTATTCGCAACTCATCTCAAGGAGCATGAAAGAGAACTTATCACAATTTGCTGAGACAATTTTTCAAACCAATGGAGTTTCAGTGATTGATATTGGTGAGCTGAGAGAGATATCATTTAGAATGATAATGAGGTGTACTTTTCAGTGATATAACTTTATCACCACGAAATATTTTGAAATTATTGTGATCAATTTTTGGATCCTTTCCAGGCACATTCACACAAACAATCTCAAGCGTGCAGAGTGAACCATGCAATTTTGAACACACTTTCAATTTTTACACGACTCCTTTTTTTAGAAAGCCTACATGAGAGGAGCTTCAGCGAAGCAGTGGCTCAAATGGGTGAGGGTGGAGAAGATAGGTGATCATTGTGTGAGATGCGGTAATGAGTTGACTTTTACAGTGCTATCTAGATTTATAATAGTTGATCAATGCTAGTTGTGTTTCCTGTTTTTCTCGTGAAAACACCCGTCTCGCTCTGTATCTATATTTTGACAGGTGAGGTGTAATTTCAGAAATATACGCTAGAAAACAAAAAAGTTTAAGTGATGTATATTAGAGGAAATAATAAATATTAAACAATAGTGGACTTAAGCAAATAAGTCCCTTCTCTCAAAAGTTATTCATTTTTTTATTTGCTGGAAGTTGGTAATTAGACAGAATAAAGTTGAGAGGTGGACTGTGAAGATGGTTAGCGAAGATGATAGTGCTAAAAGTGGACTCTGGGGGGGCTGTGATTCTACTTAACTAAATTAAAGTTCCAATTCAAACCCATGTGGAGCTTTGGGCGGTCACTGAAGGCTACTGGCATCTATAACTTGTAGCTATTGATCCTAATGATTTTAGTGGCAAGTTGGGATGATTTTAGTGGTTTAGTATTATATTATCAGGAATAATCTCGCAGGATGTGTTTGACAGATGGTGCATGGTGCGACGGTAATTGTTTCTATTGTTAGTGTTGATCATGCACTCTGAAAATAAAATGTCAAATTTCACCCATTCCGGGGCACACAAATGGAGTGTCAGATTTGACCCATAATGAATTTGACCATTATTTTTTCAAAGTGTAAGCTTTTATTCCCCCCCCTTTTTTTTTAGTCGAAAGAAAAATATAGTGGAATAGATATAAAGGGCAAATATTCTGATAAATGAACTACCGGGTATTCAAGATTCTGAACAAGAATCTACACTGTAAAAAATATTCGTATCTTTTCAGCAAAATGCTGTCACCAGAAGTTGCCGTATTCTGTTTGTAAAATTACACAAATATTGTTTATTTTTCTCCTACACATACTTTACAATGCAAAAAAAAAAAAACAAAAACAAAAACAAACATCGGGTCTAACTGATTTGTTGTTTTGTTCTATCCCGTAAATTCATGGAAAGAATTAAGAAAACATTAAAAGAAAGAACAAAAAAAGCAACAACAACACTCTCATTTCATGGCGACTCTGCTAACATCACTTTGCGGGAAGATTTTTTTACAGTTTAGTTGTAAAAAAGATACATATATGATTGGCAATGGGAGAACCCTCATGAGAAGGAGTTTGAAAGTTATGAGATAGAGCTTGGTGTGTGCTCATATTGAAACAGAGATGTAAGTATATGGATGAAAAGTAGATCGAAGAAGGAGAGAGAGAGGAAGAAAAAACGTTCCACGTGTTAGAAATAAACATAGAAATGATGGGTCTTTGATTTATATGCCACATTTTAAAGTAATCCTTCTTCAATGTAAAATAAAAAATGTGTACAAGGCGAGATTTTTCAAGCAGTAAATTAATTTGATTTAATTATGGCATTCAAAAGACTCTTCATTTCAAAGATAATCAGATATATAAAAAGGGTAGGCCTACAATTTCACTTTAAAAAGGAGTAATAATCGACAGCAATCAGATAAGATTTACAAAAGATAATTGATTTATAACGTTGCATTGTTACGTCATAATGCTTCTTAAGTTAGCATTATGACGTAATACGCATGTCCCATGCATAAGCGCGAAGAGCATGCGCAGTTGCGTTAGTTTATTAAATTTGCGCATATGACCCAGGATTTTTATGAGAGCGCACCCCCGTTAATCCAATCCACGGTTTAAACCATGGACTAGTTAGTCCACTGTTGGTGAATACCGCCGGGGTTTAAACCGTGGTCTAAAGTTTAGCCCGGGCTAGTTAAACCATGGACTAAAATTTAGCCTGGGCTAACTAAACTTCCTTTGTAAATTCGGGCCTTTGTGTTCCAAGTAACCCTTCACTAATATTCGCCCAACTGCATTCCACTCCTCAGCGCCTAACTCGGTGCATAATGCTGGAATCCTGACATCTTCCCCATCAGAGTAAGTACTGAAAAACATTTCCCCAAAACATGTGTAAGCATCTCTGGATACACCCTGTGCATCTACCCCCAATTCATCCACAAAGGGAAATGCTATTGATGCATGTGTTATATTGGGTGCCTTAAATACACACATGAGTTCATTCAGGATATTACATCTGTGAAGCTTGATGTCTTGCTGGCTGTCATGTGTTG
The DNA here is from genome assembly GCA_940671915.1 of Paracentrotus lividus. Taxonomy (NCBI): domain Eukaryota; kingdom Metazoa; phylum Echinodermata; class Echinoidea; order Camarodonta; family Echinidae; genus Paracentrotus; species Paracentrotus lividus. The sequence continues at coordinate 40,518 of CALNVZ010000789.1, forward strand.
CTGCAGAAGCATCATTTGCCAAGTTTTCTGGTGATCCTACTCCCTCCTGCTGGCTCTCATGTGTTGCTGCAGAAGCATCATTTGCCAAGTTTTCTGGTGCTCCTACTCCCTCCTGCTGGCTCTCATGTGTTGCTGCAGAAGCATCATTTGCCAAGTTTCTGGTGCTCCTACTCCCTCCTGCTGGCTTTCATGTTTTGCTGCAGAAGCATCATTTGCCAAGTTTTCTTGTTCTCCTACTCCCTCCTGTACATGCCTACTGTGCTGAGAATCTTCAGAAGGCTGAGTATTCAATGAGATAAAAGGAAGTGTCTCATCCAAGACAATGAAGTCCGAGCTGCCATTTTGCTGCTCTGGGAAAGAAACCACATCACTCAAATCATTTTCATCTTCACTGTCCATTATAATGACACTGTCCGGAAGTGCATTCAAGTAGTGCGCACCTGACATGGGTTTATTTGATTCCTTCTTATCCTTGTGTCTGGTGCAAACATACAATCGTAGCATTTTAACCTCAGTTTGAAGATACAGATCATTGAAAGTACCGTTCGCAACAATTATTCCCCTGAAATCTTGGACATGAAAATCAAAGTCATCTTCTTTTCCTACAATGGATCTTCCATCTGGAAAAAAACTGTCTTTTCCCCTCTTTTAACACTTCTTCGCTGGATGCATCTTTACTCAGTTTCAGGTGACGTGTTCCACCACCTCGGTGGATCCTAACTTGTTTATAGATTTGGAGATTTTCATCATAGTTCATCCATCCTAATTCAACCCGTCTTTTGTTTTTGCTGGCATTTGTATTGCCTATGCCTTTAGCCCTAAAGACACTGTGTAGCCAAGCTTGAGTCTTTATAATTTAAACACTATGTAATTTTTAAAAATCATTAAAATTAATTAGTGTAAGAAAATGTAGTAAAATTATATATCAAATGAAAGATGATACTCTAAATTTTCTTTTTATTCTATTGTTTTTGTCCCAAGGTCACTCTGAAGGTCAAATAATTTACGTAACACATTTGCATAAATCAAAGAAAATAATAAAACATTATGTTTTTCATTGAATTTGACAGGGTTGTACATGCAAAAACACATTTTTATTCAATAAAATCTGAAACCTTGATATAAATGAGACAAATGAAACAAAAAATTATGACTTTATCTTACATAATATATTTTTATATTATTTTATTATAATTATGCAAATTTTACAGTTTTCGCACAAATCAGAGGATTTTGCACAATATGCCAACATATTTAACATATATATATAACATATATTCATATATTTTACAAAGTGAATGGTGAAATAGTAATACATTATTTCAAATATCAATAAAAAACATTATGTGTGACTGAATTCTTATGCAAGTTATTATATCATCTAATTTGCATAATACAATAGAAATAGTAAACAAATTCATAAAAAAAGCTATTTTCGAGCCATAAACTGCAATTTTCTTGCAAATATTCATTCCAAAGCATATCTTATCATGAAAAAAACATGATTTTACATCCACACTTCATCAATAATGTACCAATCACATCAATTATTCTGAAGACTAAAGAAGATTTAAAAAAAAAAAAAAAAATAATAAAAGCAGGAAAATTAACAAGTCGTACTAGTTTCTACAATATAGCAAGTTCAAGAGTGAAGAAAAGTTTAAAGAAGTCGATAGGTTTAGAAAGACTTGCTACTTGAAGGCGGGTAAGTCTATCAAAGTAGAAGCCTGGATTCCTTGATGGTTTGAAGAATTCTTGCTCCTTGGCAGTTGGTCCAGCAGGGTCGTTATCTTCATCATCATAAGACTAGAAACGTCTGTGGAATATGATAAGAATAATAAATTAAAAGAACATCAAGTTAGCTACATTCATGTTTTCTGAGGATAGTAGAAAGATGATATACACTCTATTATGTATATTTCTTTCCATTTTCAAAGTAATCATACATTTTGTTTTCATCTAGCTGTCTGCATAAGTTTTATGAATAAATAAACGTCAAGTGATGTGCATAAGCGAAGAAGTAATATACACAATATATGTACTAAAAAAATTAATTGAAGTCAATAACTTTTGATATGAATGCACTCATATTTTATTTATAATGTATAGAGATAATACATTGTCTCACCCCTGTGTAATTGGGCAGTCCTTCCACCCTTCGAGCAGCTCCTCTCTCTCTCCCACGCCACGGGCCCTGCCTCGAGTTGAGTTCAGAGATGATGACCACTGATTATTAGTGTTAATGTAATGACATATGTACATAAGGTTCTAACAATTACCACCCCGGACAATTACCCCCGGACCAATTACCCCCGGACAATTACCCCCGAGACAATTACCCCCCCGGACAATTACCCCCGGACAATACCCCCGGACGAATATGACTCCGGAGACATACCGAGACATACCCCTGGACAATTACCCCGGACAATTACCCCCGAGGCAATTACCCCCGGACAATACCCCCGGCAGGGACAATTACCCCGGACAATTAACCCCGAAGGACAATTACCCCCGGACAATTACCCCCGGACAATTACCCCGACAATACCCCGAGGACAATACCTTCCGGACAATTACCCCGGACAATTACCCCTCTACAGGCATTGATGTTGGTATCAAGGCGGCGCTATTTTGAGTCCGCCCGGTGTCGCCAGGTTTTCGAATTATTTTCTACTTGATCTTATCTTAATGCTTCCTCTTCTCTTCCTCTGTTTATATCTATCTTTTCCTTTTCTCTTTCACTCTTTCACTTTCTTCTTTTTACTTTGCTTTTTCCCTTTTTTCCCTTTTCGATTTCTGCGCCTATGCATCAGAAAATATGTTGGCCCCCATATATCCTTTTATTTTCATAAAAAAAATAAATTGAACATCATGAAAGTACACGATACCAAAATATCACACAATGTGATATCTCTGATTCATCTCTGATTCCAACTGATCTTATTTCTATTTATTTTTGTTTCGCCTGAACGAAGTTCGGCAAAGACCTAGTAATCAATTTTCCTGTTAGTCTCTTGGTCTGTTAGTCTATTACGAAAACGTCAAAGTTTTTAGTTTTTGTTTAACTTGCTCTGATTTCTTTATTTCTGCATCATTTGTCTTCACACTTGGTACAAATGATTCTTGGGTAATACCACATGTGCCTTGATGAGGATGATGAGATCAAAGGTTATATAGGGGTCAAAATGTCCAGTTAAAGGCCGTCTTTTCTTAAACTTTTTGTTCAACTTTCACTCATTCTTTTATAGCATCAGTTTTGTTCACCCCTGGTATAAATTATCCTTGGTTAATACAACGTATATGTTGATGAGAATGATGAGGTCAAAGGTCATATAGGGGTCAAAAGGTCAACTTAAAGGTCAAAAGGTCATGTTGCGTGTTTTGTTGATAGCGAAATCGGGCGAGACTCGTGTTTCGCGAACCATCAGGCAAATAGATAAAACCGTGGTCTGAGCCCATGGTTTCTAAGGGCGGCAATAAAGGCCATAATTAATAACTCCATAATTTTACAAATAAAGTGCAAATATAAGCGAAAGCCCAATATCAATATATGAAAAAATAAGGTTAATCGTAAAATTAAATATCATACATAAGTTATTTTTCACTTTATTTATTCATTCTATGGAGTCCAATTAATTATGGCCCTGATGACGCCACGGATTTTGTCGAATCCACCGTCGGAATATAACGGCCATTACATATTTTCTGATGCATTTGTGTATCCCAACGGGGCTTCGGGCGCAAGCCCCCCCCCACCCCCCATTTTTTCATGGCGCCAGAAGGTGCCGCCCTAAACAAACAAAAAGGGGGAAAGGAGCTGGGGTGGAGGTTGTGTGGTCGAATGGATAAGTCGGTGGACTGACGATCACAAGGTACGCGGTTCGAATCCCCTCCATTACACTAATGTCCTTTGGTTAGATATTAATCTACAATTGGCCAGACTTGACCCAGGTAAGGTAAATGGGTACCGGTAGGAAGAAAATTCCTCGAATGCCTGAAGCGCCTTTATTAGGGCAGCTATGGCTATTGCCGAGAAATAATATTAGCTGCGCCACAGAATAGTTTATTAGAGAGTCGGCACATTATAAATGCTTAATATAGGTTTTCCCGGCCAATTTCATTGTTTTGTCAATCAATTGCAAATATAAAGGCATTCATTCGAAAAAAACGCTGCTGCATCGAATGTTGCCAGTCAAAATCGTATTCATCATCAAAATTAACGATTGATGTGATTGATTTCGTATTTGCGCATTCTACTTCTCATAATAAGCATATGCATTCGGCAATAGCTATTCAAATTCGTCTTCATCCTGTCGACATTTCATTCTGTATACTGAATTCGCACAAATTTGAAAGCACAAAATAATGAAATTAAATGCCTATATTCGAATTTGAACTTTGCAACCATTACTTTGTGTGCCTAAAACGAATCTGAGAGCATGAACACGAAATTGTTTGACTAAAGTCAGTCTGTCGCATCAAACACACGAATTTGAATACACATTAAATGAAAACGGATGATAAATGTATGAAATTGGCCGGGAAACCTATATTATTATTGTTAATGGAAAGGGGGAAAAAGGGAAAAAAGGGAAAAAATAAGAAAATGAAGAGAGAGAGAGAGAGAGAGAAAAGGAGAAAGATCAATATAACAGAGAAAGGGAAAGGGAAAGAGAAAGCCATTAAGATAAGATCAAGATCCGGGGTAATTGTCTGTGGGTTAATTGTCCTGGGGTAATTGTCCTCGGGGGTAATTGTCTGGGGGGTTATTGTTCGGGGGTAATTGTCGGGGGTAATTGTCCGGGGGGAATTGTCCGGGGGTAATGTCCGGGGGTAATTGTCGGGGGGTAATTGTCCGGGGGGTAATTGTCCTTGGGGGTAATTGTCCGGGGGGTAATTGTCCGGGGGGTAATTGTCCTCGGGGTAATTGTCTCGGGGGTATTGTCGGGGTAATTGATTCGTGGGGGTAATTGTCCTCGGGGGGTAATTGTCCGGGGTAATTGTCCGGGGGGGTAATTGTCCTGATACGGTTACATAATGATAAAACATATATATATGTATGTAAATAACATTTATAAATATAGACTCTAGTAGTTGTACATGGACATTGTAAATCAGTATCAGCCTATGTAAAATTATTGAATTGGGATGCTCTTGCATTGAGCTGAGATATCAAGTGTGTATACAAATGGCAGCCATTTTGAATCCAAATTCCCCATGGCAATGGTTGCTAGGGAAAATGCAATGCTAGTTTCTATGAAATCACAGGATATTCACAATTTTTTTTTTTATAAAATGGAACAATGGTTCAAAATATGAGGACTTTGTGTAGAAACTTACCTTGGTCCAGGTTGTTGAGGGTCAGAAATAGCTTCTTCATCGGTGAAGTTTGTATCATCGCTCCTATTTTCATCAGATGAGGTGTCCATATATGAGGTTGTGACTGAATAGTCATCATTTTTACTGGAAATCTCACTTGCAGACATATTTTTATACTTAGAATGTTTCTAAACTAATAAAATAACACTCTGAAATGATTTATTCCAATCATTTACTTAAAAATATGAACATTTAACAGGAATCTTGTATCAGTATTGCACGCTCTCATCCATTGAGGAAAAAATCCAATATGGCGACCATGAACTTCATAAAACAATGTATCCTCTGTGATTCTTTCAAGTTTGTTTACATATTTGGGCAGCTAGGCTGCCTCTGAGGGGTGATATATCACCCACAGACATAGTTTCACTCTCAATACCACCTAACTTCATGAAAAATAGTTCTAACCATGGTAACAGTGCTGTGAACCTGTCATGTACCACCGGTGGTACATCTGGCGGTCGCCAGTGTTATTAGGGTAATGGCAATTTGAGAATGCCTTCTGTGAGGAGGGAAGTTTAATTTTTGCCTCAGTCTATCAACAAGACCTGGTCTTTTGCTAGATGATGCTGATGTTGACTCCAAGTTTGAAGATGACTGTGATGTTGATGTTGATGCTGATCCAGAATGTCCAATTTCCTTTCTGCAATAGGCTAAGGCTGAAATTCTATCCCCATATGCAGGAATATACTCCTTCAACTTCTGATTTTCAATGGAAGCAAGAATATCAAAGTCGATCTGGGTAGGGAGAGAAAAATACACATATTGAATATAAAATTATTAACATTGTCAGGAAAGTTAGGGGTCCTTTGGAAGACCTAGTCAATTTACAAATTGTGCAGGGAAGTGTGCTGAACACATTGATACCCAACCTTTCACAACATTCCAGCTCTCAAAAACATGTTTTGCCCCCCCCCCGGTACAGTTATCTTAGGCAATAGGTTAATATAATATCAAGTAAGCCTGAAAGATTTTGATTAATAAGGGCAATTTTTAAAGCTAGTTTACTTGTTTTTATTTCACTATACTGTGTCTGTATTTTCAAGAAAAGGGAAATGAAAATAGTAACATACAATTGCACAGTTTTTAAAACAGATGTACCCACTGGCGGAAATCTATAATGTCACCCTATTCATCAGGGGGGGGGGGTCTATTCATTCGTCCCCCCTTGATGAATAGGGTGATGTCTCAGATTAACGCCCATGGATGTACCACACAAGATTTTCCTGCATATCCTGAAATACTCACCAAAAATATACAAAATTAATTAAGGGAATGTCTGCCATGAAATGGATTCAGTACAGCCTACAGGAACCAGTTCTCTGCCTAAATTCTCCAGCCCCTCATTCAAGATTGTAGGTGAAATGCAGACCAAGATCATTCAATAACACAATATCTGTTATGAAAAACAAACAAAAAAATCAATTTAAAACATCGAGAACTGGAATTTATAATTTTCCAGTCAAGTTCAATTCACAGAAGGTCCAAATTTCATCGTAAGGCTTAATTATTACACAGATACATTCTTGGGCCATTTAAAAATGGTTATAATATAAAGCCTACTGCCTTTGACAAAAGGCTGCCTTTATCAATAACAAATTTGCTTTTATGAATTATGTGTACAACAACATTTAAAAAAACATAAATGACCTTCTCACCAGTCCTGCTATTAAAAAGTGCTAACCTGTTTGCTTTTGTTTTGACACAATTTTTTGTATGTGGGTAGACCCTAGCTAGGCTATAGGCTATAGACCCTATTCCGTAATATTTTCAAAATATGGCGACAAAAGACACGTGCAAAAGAATAGGCGACTTTATAACTAGAATGCCATTGTGAACTTACCCATAACACTACATTCATTGCCTGGATAGGCCTAGGCCTACTAAAGTAGCCTGCAAGGGACCGGGCCTACGGCTACGGCTACGTGACGTCGGCCGGATCCGTTGGCCCGTACTCGACTATTGTTAGGTCCCTGTATTTTACCACCAATACTAGCCCGATTCCATATACCATAATATTCGTAATATTTGCAAAAAATGACGACAAAACACACATAATATACAATAAGGGAATTTACTAACTAGAATGTCATTGTGAACTTACCATAAGCTACATTTTAATGGCTGAAAGGCAACGGCAAGTACGGCTTACGCTACGCAGATTGTCACATGTAACAGTTAGGTGTACAGTAATCGTACTCACGATCACTCGAGCTGAGCTGAAAAAAATAAATAATGAGACTTCAGTGTTTATTTGTTTATTTTGTTTTGCTTTGTTTTTTTTGCAGTTGCTACTGGCGGGACGATTTCTTATGTTTACAGATATGGAGTTAAACATTTTTAATGCAAAATATATAAAATAGTGTTTCATATAATCGGTTTGACATTATGGGATGGAAAAAATTTGATTTGCATTAGTCCGAGTATTAACAATATGTACTTTAAATATGTACTGAAACTTGTTTTTAAAGAAATCTAAAGATAGACTATTAAGGCATTGATAAACAAAAATACATTTAAAGTGTGTGACTCTTTATTTTTGAAAGAAAGAAAATCTAAAATGATTAAATAATCGTATGAAAGGGGATAAATAATTTGTTTCAAGGACTATACTGGCAGCAAGTTTTTGAAGCTTTCTTACCGGGCTTTACTGGGGGAGTAAAGTCGTAGTCCCCTGACTTCACAGCAATAATCAATTTTACTTTGAATGATAAAATATTATAAACACAACACAAAAAGAAAGTTCCCCCTATTTTAGATATCAATCATTTTTGAACCAGGAGGAATTTTAAAAAATCTAATTATATGTCCATGTAGGGAATTTAATTAACTACAATGGGAGCGAATTTTAGGAAAAATCATCAAGTCATGCTTCAGTGAGTAATGGTTAAATGTAAAAATGTCATTTTTTGAAGTTCGCAAGCCTAAAATTGCAACTTTGATTCAATGATTACGGACCCATTTTTTTTAGATTTTAAACATTTTACACGTTAGAATGTATCCAAAACGTGCTTCCCAATATACGGAAACGAAAATTGCGTCAAATTTTACGGTTGAGTGAGCATGCAGCAAAAATTGCCCAAAGTGCGATTTTTACTTCTTTGCCATGGTATAATCGATCAAATATGATGGAATTCCTGTTGTGGAAGTGTATGCAACCAATATCCACTCATTCACGGTTGAATGAACCCATCAAACAACCAAAAAATAGGTCATTTTAGAATTACGAAAATGCATTGCAGTAATTTCATGCACTAGAAAGCATTTCAATAACATTTTTTGCATTGCATTTATATTCTTTGGGCACGTGTCAATGATCCTATAGCATTTATTTACAAATTCATGCTTCAGTGAGCACGTGAGACTGGAAAAGCCCTTTTCTCACGTACGAACTAAAATTCAAATTCTTACTTTGATTGAATATAACAATTCTTTTTGGGGAGTACCATTGATTTTATTTTCATAGAAATCCCGAAGTTTCACGCCTCAGTGGACACAAGATACAAGAAAATCATGAAAATGAGAAGAAAGTTTGGGGCTTCGTCATGGTTCAGTGACTTTTCGACGTAATTTGAATAAAGATCATGTTAGTTAGAGACCAGTTGAAGCTATGTGCAAAGTTTCAAAAAATAATTCACAATCAAATGGACAAAAACTGACAATTAAAATATGCTAAATTTCACTTTTGTTAAACTTTTGTTAAACCTCTGTACATAAAGTCAATGGAGGAGGAAATCGATACCTGACAAATGTGAAATTCGGCCAATTTTATTGATGATTATTGTTAATTCTACTGTGAGTTATACCACGAAAATTAGCACACAGCTTCAACTGATCTCTAGCTAACATGATCGTGATTCAAATTACGTATTCGAAAAGTCACTAAACCATGACGAAGCCCCAAACTTTCTTCTCATTTTCATGATTTTCTTTTATCTTGTGCCCACTGAGGCGTGAAACATCGGGATTTTTGTGAAAATAAAATCAAAGGTACTCCCCCAAAAGAATTGTTATATTCAATCAAAGTAAGAATTTGAATTTTAGTCCAAATGTGAGAAAAGGGCTTTTCCAGTCTCACGTGCTCACTGAAGCAGGAATTTGTAAATAAATGCCATAGGATCATAGACATGTGCCCAAAGAATATAAATACAACCCAACAAAGTTATTGAGATTCTTTATATGGCATAAAATTACTGCAATGCATTTTCTTAATTCTAAAATGGCCTATTTTTTGGTTGTTTGATGGGTTCATTCAACCGTAAATAAATGGATATTGGTTGTATACATTTCCAAAATTCCCTCATATTTGATCGATTATACCATGGCAAAGAAGTAAAAATCGCACTTTGGGCAATTTTTGCTGCATGCTCACTCAACCGTAAAATTTGACGCAATTTTCGTTTCCGTATATTGGGAAGCACGTTTTGCATACATTCTAACGTGTAAAATGTTTAAAGTCTAAAAAATGGGTCCGTAATCATTGAATCAAAGTTGCCATTTTAGGCTTGCGAACTTCAAAAAATGACATTTTTACATTTAACCATTACTCACTGAAGCATGACTTGATGATTTTTCCTAAAATTCGCTCCCATTGTGGCTAATTAAATTCCCTACATGGACATATAATTAGATTTTTTAAATTCCTCCCTGTTCAAAATTATTGATATCTGAAATAGGGGGAACTTTCTTTTTGTGTTGTGTTTATATTACTTTAGAAGTAGCTATTTCAACATACTGTTTCGCTCTTTTTAATACTGCAATTGCATCACACACCTTTTTACAAACATAATAAACATGGTCATGCCAGAGCAATTTAGTGATTAGCTTAACAAGCTAATAAGGAGGTAAAATGTATGTCAAATACAATGCTAAATATTAAATATTATTTTTGGCGCTGGCAAACTTTTTCATTAGTTTCTGCATAATGTGCGAATTTTGAGTGTATTTTTTTTTCACTTTTGGGTGTTTCCGTCCCACCCAGTCGTGCATGAAATCGCCGCGCTTGTTAATGTTGGTCTTATCTACACTGAAAACCTAACCTCGTCCGTCAATGGACCGACTAGCTTTAAAGCTAGTCGGTCAAGACGGACTAGTACTAAAGCTAGTCTGCCATGTTAGTCCGTCAAGACGGACTAGCATACAACTGAATCTACATCTCTCAACTTGACGGACGAGCTTTAAAGCTCGTCCGTCAAGCTTGATGCTAGTCCATCGACGTGACCGACTAGGTCAAAAAAAGTAGGGGATAGGACAGTTCACCCATTAGAATGACTGACTAGCTTTTGATACAAATAGTTGCAATGTCGTTTTAATGTACCTTCTCTATTTATTCTGTTTCCGAGCATAATCAAGTTGATACATTCTGAAACAAAGGTTGTTTTCGTTTGACAATCTGCCCTGATAGCAGAGTGACGTCTTAAAGACGTCTTAAAGACGTCACGTCAGACGTCTTAAAGACGTCAGGAAAAGACATCTTTATGACGTAAATTTGCACCCACGTTTGACGTCTTTAAAAAGACATCGTATTTTTACGTCATTATTACGTCTAAAACTGACATCTTTATGACGTAAAAATACGACGTCTTTAAGACGTCAAACGCGGGTGCAAATTTACGTCATAAATTTTTTTTTCTGACGTATTTAAGACGTCACTGTGCTATCAGGGATGTTGATTAATACTGAGTCCTATCCTATCCTATCCTAACCTATCCTAATATTATAACCTATGCTGTCCTACACAAAGGCCCTATTATACTGGCAGTGTGTCCGGTCCTGCTATATAAAGTGCTACAGACAAATGTTTGAAGAAAGACAGTTACTTATTATTAAATTACACTTTTGTTAATGAAATATGAAGAATTGTCACTATGAAGCACCTTGAAATTGTGATATACATAATATGATAATAATTTAAAACAATTTTGATTATGTCAATAAGCCAAATGCCGGTTACATGGCTTAAAATTGCATATTTCTATTCATTTTCCCTTTTTCAAATCTCAGAATACTGCTTATGAATATTCATGACCAACAGAAACTTTGTATTTTGGTCAAAATGAAAGCAAAAAATGAAAGCAAAGTTGTCTTATAAACGTCGTAAGACGTCTTAAAGATATCGTATTTGGGTAAAAAATAGACAAAAAAGTTGTCTTATAGACGTTTTAAAGACGTCTTAAAGATGTCGTATTTTGGTCAAAACTGACAAGAAAAGTGGTCTTATAGACGTCGTAAGACATCAAAAAGTTGTCTATAGACGTTTTAAAGATGCTTAAAGATGTCGTATTTTGGTCAAAAATGACAAGGAAAGTGATCTATAAACGTCGTAAAGACGTCTTAAAGATATCATATTTGGGTAAAAAATAGACAAAAAGTTGTCTTATAGACGTTTTAAAGACGTTCTTAAGTGTCGTATTTTGGTCAAAAAATGACAAGAAAAGTGGTCTTATAGACGTCGTAAAGACATCAAAAGTTGTCTTATAGACGTTTAAAAGATGTCTTAAAGATGTCGTATTTTGGTCAAAAAAGACAAGAAAAGTGGTCTTATAGACGTCGTAAGACATCATAAAGACGTCAATTACTGTCATAATTTTTGCTCCAAAAATAGAAAATTAACGTCTTTGAAAGTCATTACCAAAAAACATAATCACATCGCAAAGAAACATGTAAGATATTTAAATATCAGATTCTATTAATCGTTTGAAAGAGTCATTAAGACATCATAAAGATGTGTTTTACGACGGTATGACGAGTTGACAGTTTTGACCAGTTTAAGACGTCTTTAAGACGTCAGTCTGCTACAGGGTGAAAGCTTACGAGACATAACATCTATCATGACAAGTATGCAATTCACGAGTACGGTAGATTCCAAAATTTGTTCTCATTCTTCAAGTACAGGCTAATTGAAACCTGTTACTAATAGAACTCAAGAACCCGTATTCCTTAAAGACTGCTGTGGAATTCCCGCTTAGCAACAAAAGTGAATAGAAGTTGGATACAATCAACATTCTCAAACAAGGTTGTTTTGCTTGCATATGAGGAGCATACGATAGCCGAATATAACATAAATCGTGACAAGTATGCCATTCAGGAGTAGGTTAGAAATATTGTCCATTCTTTGGCCGTCCACTGACGGAGGATTAATTGCGCATGAGTTCCGTATACAAATTTCGTTCATCCGCAACAAAAACAAAAACAAAACAATCCGCATTCATACGCAAATCATCCTAAAGAGCCAGTGGACCGCGCCTTTAATTACAGGCTAATTGAATATTTGTTACTATAGAAACCATGACCGTCTATTCTTATAGATTGCTGGTGAATGCCTGGCTTAGCAACAGCATGAATAGAAAGTGGTACAATTGATGAATAACATGCGCATTGCGAAAGGATACCATTACGGCATAATCTGTTATAAGTACCAGTACAATTCGCTCCCGTTCATTTCGTCGGTGGCGGAGACATCGTTCCACGCCATTGACTTTGTACACAGTGAGTGAGCAGAGAGGAGACAAATTGGAGGATATAGCCACTATTACATGTATTAGTTGCATTATCTGTATGTGAATTCAATTTAATGAGCAAACTATACAGACGCACACTGGATATACCCCGTAAAGCTTAATATTTTGATTATAATGGCGATCTCCTTCCTGTGACATGAATGTGTGAGTACTCTTTTTTTAATTTCTTATGTTTCAGTTCACAGATAGCGTTATTTTTTTCACATAGATTAATGCTATAATCACCAACGCGAAAAATTATGTCTTGCCAAATCAATTTATAAATTGTGTGTATTTACAACGATAGTAACAATCACATTAAATTATGAAAATTGAAATTTAATTCTAATAATAAATATAGGCGCCACTTTTCTTTTATATTACTTGTATCTGAAAGAAAAGAATATTGGATTAGAGGCGCGACTTCGGGATTCTGAAGTGGCTCTCAACTACAAGTGCATATGCAAAAGCAGGTAGGCCTACAACAAAAAGTCATGATGATGCAAGCCATGGCGGCGACTCCTGGGCCCCGTGCCTCCATTATAATTGCCATAATGTTAACTAATAATATGTGCCTCCTGTATTAATTCCTGCCTTCTGATTTATATCATCATAATAAAATGTTTATTTATTTATTTCTTTTTTATTTATTTATTTTTTTAATAAATTCTTGTGACAAAATCCATGTTTTTAATTGTATCTTTATAATGTCTTCTAATATTTCAAATTTGACGTCTCTGACAAGTGGTGAAGCCATATTAACCTCGTCCGTCATGCTAGTCTGTCAAGACAGCAGCAAGAACATCGCGGCAGAAAAGCGCGACGGACTAACTTTTACACCATGACCGACTAGCTGTAAAGCTAGTCCTGCTCAAAAGCTCGTCAGTCTGGGCATCACTACGACTAGCTTTTAGGCTAGTCCGTCAAACTAGTCAGTCACGACGGACGAGCTTTAAAATTAGTCCGTCGTGACCGACGAGCATTAAAACTAGTCCGTCTTGACGGACTAACTTGACGGACTAGCTTTCAAGCTAGTCCGTAGAGACGGACGAGTTTTAAAGCTAGTCCGTAATAACCGGGTTGTGTTGAAGGAAAACTAGTCCGTCGTGACCGACTAGCTTTAAAGCTAGTCAGTCTGGGCATCACTACGCCTAGCTTTAAAGCTAGTCGGTCTACCCGTTTAGGTTTTCAGTGTATACACAACAAAAAAAAGTAAGTCCCCCCTTAATCAAATTGGTATAACTTTTTCACCAAGAAGAATTTTACGAATTTTTTGGCATGTGCTTGTACACTGTAAACATAAATTAGTGACTAATAAAATTTAGTCCTACCACATGTCTGAAATGACTAGAATTAATTAGTCAGATGACTAACGTTTAGTCATTTCAGACACTTTTGGATTAAGTCAGATGACTAGAATTAATTAGTCAATGACTAACGTTTAGTCATTTCAGACATTTTTGGATTTATTCAGAACACTAGAATTAATTAGTCAAATGACTAAAGTTTAGTCATTTCAGACACTTTTGGATTTGGCCAGATGACTGGAATTAATTAGTCAGACAAAGCCAAATATTAGTCAAATGACTTATTTTAGCTGGTAATCATTTTAAGGCCATATTTTATGTAAAAACAAAAGAAATGAAGCAACTTAATCTCTTCTTGATTTAAAACAGATCTATTTCAACATAATCGGGCTATACATAATAATAATAATAATAATAATAATAATGATAATAATAATAATAATAATAATAATAATAATAATAATAATAATAATGATGATAATAATAATAATAATAATAATAATAATAATAATAATAATAATAATAATAATAATAATAATAATAATAATAATAATAATAATAATGATAATAATGGTCTATACTTTTAACTCGATAAAACTTATTTACAAAATTTTTCATTTTTACATAGTACAACATAAATTATAAATATATATAGCATAATAGTTAACATTATCATGATAGCAGATACTCTGAATTGTTGTAATCAGGATTACATAGTAAATATCCTGTCAAGACATCATAGTGTTATTACTGTACTAAAAGGCAAATTTGTGAGGATGAGGGTGAGGAAGACACAGAGTAAGAGTAAAAGTGAAAGGAGAACAAGAGGGGAGGACAGAGGGAGAGAGAGAGAGACCAGGATGGAGAAGAATGGAAAAGTATAATACAAATTTAATTTAAAAAAAAGAAAGTAAATTAAAACGCATAAATGTAAATTCGAAAATATTGGTTTCAATGAAGAAATTCCCAATCATCACCTTCACTTCAAATAATATAATAATTATGTATACGTATTGCTTTGAATATGTACATGTATACGTGACATGTTGCATTTCACTGCATGCAATACATTCCAACAAGGTACAGTACGTGGTACAGTGTAATATAAAGGTTTGAATACAAGAACATTATGCAGAATAGAACCAAAAAAATAAATAAATAAATAAAAATAGAAATGCAGGAAATAGCATGTATCTGAAGTTCAGCTTTTCTGGGAATAGCAAATATTCCCCCAGCTCAACAAAGGTACAACTCCATTCAATACTTTGAGAAAGTCTTAAATCGTCCGATAGCACGTTCAACGTGAATCCTTGCTGATTCAATGCGACGTGTCTTGACTGTGGCGTGTGTGTTGAGTTGCTTCCAATGCCCAAATGGTGGTATGTTTTAGTATTGCTCCCCCTTTTTACTCGGAGGTCTCTTATGAGAAAACAACGATCAGCCATGACGCCATCGCCATGTTCAAAGTGGTTCAAGCAACCATATTCTTGTGTGATCTTTTAATCTGATACACTACCTCCAAAGCTGAGAGAGAAAAATGAAGGTACCCCTTGGAAATGTTGCAACTAAGAGCTTGGGAGTATTGTGATGTTTATAAGATGACCAAGTTATTCTTTGAGAACAAGGCGTTGATGGGGTTAAATATTTCGGTACACTCTATAATTGTTCTAGTGTTCTTGAAATATCTAAAACTCTTCGGAAGACTTGCCCTAACTTGTTCCTTTGTTGGCCATTTGATGAGAAGTGGTCGCAGTTTAAGGTCCAGAAAATTTCAAAATGTTCCAAATCCAAATGTATCTGCCAGTCCACGATTTGTAAAACCACGTCGAAGACGGAAAAGTGTCATAATGAATTCTTCATACACAGTGAATATCCTTGAACGATGTTCCTGAAAAATAAGGCCATTAAAATAAAAAGAATTATTAGAAAGGCATTATAAAATCCCTGGAAGGGCATCTATATAATAATTGAAATATTTGTCTCTCTCATCATGATCTTTATTACTTACATGAATTCATTTGATTTTCAAATTTACTAAATTATTAAAATAGTCATTCAAATTAGCTATTACTATTATTATTATTATTATTATTATTATTCTATTCGGCAGAAAGATGACATACAATATAAATGAAATTGATTCCACATATAAACATATTATTAAAGAACACAAAAATATTAAGACACTGTTTTCACCTGGCTGGGCTGCCAGGCCTTGGGCAAAGTTAACTAAATAACTACAGTCTGCGGACCGCTCTAACCTATTATCCAGCCAGGTGAATTCAGTGTTGCAATATATGTGACATTAACAATTATAACATAACAATTATAACTTTAAAAAATCATTTAAAAAAAAATCAGTTTAAAATGGTACAAATTGTGTTTTAAAAAGGCGTTCAAGCAGTTGTTGAGTCTCTTTCAAGTAGACATGACCACACCATATTGGAAAGCTGTCTTAATTCCAAACATAAAAATATGAGACATAATGTACTATAAGCTAATATATAAGTAAATTGCAATTAAATATGTGAAACAATAAAAAAGAAATACCCTGCAATGACAATAATATTGCAAAGCTCTAATTAAAGAAATGCTAGCATTCAATTGGCGAAATAAACCATTTAGTCCAATAGCTAAAATACACTCCCTCTAAAAGGTGAGATTGTTATTCAAAAATGATTTTCACGTACAGATTCAAGTACAGAATTATAGAACATGAAGTGAAAATACCTCAGATCTAGCTGGAGAAGCTTTCGGTGTTTTGAATCCTTTCCAGTACCTCATTTTGATGTCTTCTCTTTCAGAAAATTGAACAAATAGCTCAGCATGATCACCTTCAATCATGTAAAAGGGGGAAAATATATTATGTTATAAATTAAAATCATAGGAAATATTGTTATTTACGTGTATACATTGCTCATGATCACACATTATTGCAAAATATGTGAACAATCATAAAAACAACTCACCGGTATAAAAGAAGCAGGAATCGTCTGACGAAGAAACACATTCTATGAATCTGGAGCGCGTGAAAGCCGATGGGTCTGTAAGCTGTCTGTCTTCGTAGGTTAGATGCAAAGTGTTTGAGTGATACTTCTGTTTGCGAAGATTCATCTGTGGTTGACACTTTTGCTGTGCTATGTTGAGTGTGATAGAGATGTTGTAGATACCATGGAGATGTCTGGCATTCTGCATGAAAAATTAATGAAAAATAAATATTAAATACAAAATGTTTTTATTTATTTTCTTTTTTCTTTCTTTTTTTTTTCTTTTTTCTTTCTTTTTTTTATTTTTATTATTTTTTTTTGGGGGGGGGGCTGCACCATCTCATCTTTTACAAATTAAAATTCGATTCGGCAAGAGTTTCTTTTGCGACAGCTACCCAAATTGAAAAATATACATGTGGAAATTGTTTATAATAATATTTTAAACATATACTAGGGTTAGGGTTATGGTTAGGGTTATATTAAAAAAAAAAAGATATTTTAATAATAAAAAAATAACAACAAAAATACAACTTCCAGTTTATTTATTCAAAAAACACAAGAGGAATAGCGGGAGTCGAACCCGAGTCACCAGCGTCACTGTCTTACTCTCACACCACTACACCAACGAGACGGCTTGCGCACTGCCGAGGATTTTTTTTTATTTTTGAATCAATTTTGAATAGCAAAAGGTTGACGTCCGATAAATTATAGAGACGCATGCGCACAGGTGTGTTGTTATAGATTTTTTTTTTTGAGTGGCTGTCGCAAGAGGAACTCTTTCCTTTAATTCTTTACATTAATATATTCAATGATACTAATTATCGATCATCATATCACACCATCCAAGTATGGAGCGTGTTCTGCAAATACAAATTACTAGTATTCCATGATATCAGCATACAACTAACGTGGAATGGAGCATGTGGGGCTACAATAATAATTTAACATCAAAATTTCTTCCATGTTCGGGATTCGCGTTAAAAATAGAATATGACATAAACTTACCTTGGTCTTTAAAAGCATTTTCAACGATATCTTGAGATGGATCTACTTATTGGGCGTTGCATTCGATGTCGTTTTGTTTTTACTATGTTTTTTACGATTTTATGATTTTTACTATGTGTCCGTGTGGTTTTACCGCGAATCACTGTTACGTACGCCGTAGGCCTAGCCTCTGACCATAAATAAGTCATTTGTAGGCCTAGCTACATGTCATTTGTTAGTCATTTGACCAATGTAAACAAGTCATTTGTTAAATGACTTGTTTATATTGGTCAAAATGACTTACCTAAACTAGTCTTGACTGAGGTAATTAAGTCACTGAGACTGGACTAATATAAATTAGTCGTTTTGACTCATTTATAAGCACCCATGACTAATTTATGTTTACGGTGTAGGTAAGTTTATAAGCTTCCATTTTAGTGAATATTACTGACATTCTTTAAGTCATGCTTCAATGAGCACAGTCAAAAGGCAAAAATGTCACTTTTCAAAAGTCACAAGGTTAGTTTCATAACTTTAATTCAATAATATCGGAACAAATTCAAACTTTTCAACAAAAGATGTGTTCAGAAGGCTTGTTGTTCTTAATTTCTAACATATCAAATGACTTTTGAATTAAATTTCACGGTTGATGAGCATGAGGTAAAATTTGCAAAAACTGCATTTTTTTACACAAAATTATTGATTATGACGGAATTTGCAATCTGGAAGAGTGTTTTAAACAATATCAATCAATTCACGGTTGAATGAACACTTAATAATAACAAGAAAAAATATTTTAAAGTTTGTTAGGTAAGTATTGTTCCATTTTGGGTGATGAAAATCATTTTATCAACAATGTTTTGTTCCATGTATGTCAAATAATTTTTCTTTTTTAAATCATGCTATGGCATTTTATAAAAATTCACGCTTCAATGAACACGTGATACCTGAAAAGCCATTTTGTCGTTTGTGGACTTAAATTCAATTGCTCACTTTGGATAATTGTCACAGACCTTCTTGGATAGTTCATTCGATTTGAGTTTCACAAAAAATATTAGTGTTTTATGCTTTAGTGAGCAGAAGATATTAAAAAAAATATGGAAATAAGAAAAAATTTCAGAGCTTTAGCCCTACCCTGTGCCTTATTACATTCTCAATTTAGTGTTTGTTCCTCTTAGTTAGTACCACCATGAAGTTGTGTGCCAAGTTTTGTGAAAAAACTCTCAGTAGAATTAACAAAAATCATCAATGAAATTAAGCCGAATTTCAATTGCGAGAAGAAATACAGTTCACACTTGTTATTGCCATTTCTCAACTTTTATTGCCACTGGGGGATATTCCCAGTCATAGCATCATATACAACGTACTTGTCAATCAATTTTTCAACACAACAATATTTATCAAGTCAAAATCAACCAACGTATGCCTCATCTGAGGAGGCCCAATGAAAAGCCGGAACCGGATCACGTGGACCTCATCGGAAGGAGATATCCGACCGGAATTCCAGGACAGTGTTTCCCCGGGGCAGTTCCATTATACATAAATCAATCAACATGTATATAAACAATACATTTCCATATTCATCAATTCAATTGTTATCACAGGGTTACTCCATGTTCCCGCAATAATAGAGGAAGGCTCCAACCGAAGTGAATCTGGGAGGGGAAACCTGGTAAACTTCGGAGGAAAGAATCCAAGCCGGGGTTCCAAGCACGGAACTTAGAAACTGGGTTTCCCTCGCCCATTGTTTCTGCCCAAAAATACCACCCCTGGTTTACAATTCTGGGTCTAATCACAGAAAACCAAAACTAATCTAATCACACCAAAACTCAAGCAAATCAATCAAATCAATTCAGGCCCAACTGGTCAGTCAGGAAACGTAAAACAAGCCCCATCCAACCACCAAAGTAAAGTATGTGTAACTTACAAATATATTGTGGTCATAAATTCAATTAAATTCAAACCCATCAAGCGCAACTAAAACAAGTCAATCTCAACCAACTACAAATAGAATATGTTGAACACTTACATATATAGAAATAAATCAATTCAAGCTTATCGCAACCAACCAAATTAACATGTTCTGTACAATTTAAATGATAATGTAGTCATCTATATTCAATTCCAATATGTCAAGAGCTCTCATTCTAGCCTACGTACTGAATATTTTGAACACTTTAATTTTTGTCAATAAAATTTCAAATTCAAGCCCATCCAGCCAACAAGCCCATTCCAACCAACCAATATGAAATTTTGGTACACTTACCTGATATGTCAATAGCTTTCAATTCAATCAATAATTCAATTGAAATAGGTCCCCCACGAGATAAAGTGTCAATAATGTCAAATTCAAGCCCATGCGCAGGCAGAACACAAACAAGCCGCATTTCTCACCATCATACTCAAGAAATATCTTATACACTTACACGAGGTTCCAATAGATTCCAATTCAACCAATTAATTTAATATTTTATTGTGACAGACTTACAGCATAGTGTAGTGGTCATGAATTCTTATCACTCAATCAGACCTCATCATCCTAGCCAACGAGAAATTGAGATTTTTTTGACACTTACCGATAGTGTCATAGCTTTGCAATAAACACACCAATTGAAAAATATAACACTGGCAAAGATATATAAGGTGTCAAATAAAATTCAATTCGTAATTCAAGCCATCCACCTACTTAAAACAAGGCCCAGTTCGAACCACCAATGAATAAATTGTACCCTTACATAATTGTGGCTAATAGGTTCAATTGCTAACAACACCAATTTAAGATATTGCGTAACACTTACAAGATATATAGCGCAATAACTTCAAGAAGATTGCAACGTCAAGCCATTCATACGCACCAATACTCACACATGCTGTCAGCATACAACCAAATTAAGTATCATTTTGTTACCGTACATAATAATGGCAATAATTCAGTCAAAATTCAAGCCCATTCCAAGCCAACCAAAAAACCATCAGACCACCAACATAATATTTTGGTTATTGTGTACAACTACACCGATAGTGGTCCATTAGTCAATGAAAGCCCATGCCACCACTCAAATTAAAATGTTTTTGTTAATATACAGATATATAATGCAATAATAAATCTAATTTAAGCCCATCAGCCCACAAAAGCCCCACCAACCAATTAAAAATATTGAAACAACTGTACATGATGTGGTCAATGAATTCGATTCAAACACCAAATTATCAGTCAAAAAATTCAACTCAACACATTCCAGCCACACCAAACGAGTCCAACCCACCAACACCATGAATATTTGTCACTTACATGAAGTTGTCAATAGATCAAATTCACCAAGCAAATGAAATATTATGTACACTACAAGAATATATAGTTTGGTCAATAATTCAATTCAATTCAATTTCAAGCCCATCCAGTCCAACGCGCAAACAAGCCCGTCCAAACCACACGCCAATTAAAAATATTTGTACCTACATAATATATTGGTTCATAAATTCTCAGGTCAATTCAAGCCATCCAGCCAACCAAACAATGCCATCCACCAACAAATGAAATATTGTGTAACACTTACACGATAGTGATCCATAGCTTTTCAATTCGAAACGACCAAAATTAAAATATTTTAAACACTTCAAGATTATATAGTGTTAATAATTGAATATCAATTGAAGCCCATCAGCAAACAAACAACCCATCCAACCAACCAACATCGAAAAATATTTTTGGAACACTTACACGAATAGTGTCATTATTAGTTAATTCCAAAGCACCAACCAACCAATTATAATGTTTTGTACAATTACATGATATAAGTGTCAATAAATTATAATCTTTCAAAGCCCATCCAGCCAAACCAAACAGCCCATCCACGAACCAATATGAAATATTTTGAACACTTACATGATTGTGGGTCAATAGATTCATATTCAACCAACCAAATTATTTCAATTCAAACTCGAAGCCCATCCGAGCCAACCAAATTTAGCCGCAACAACCAACCAACATAAATATGTTGTACACTTACATTGATTGTGTCAAATAGACTCAATTCAACCCAACCAGAATTAGAAATATATTGTTAGCACTTACAAGATATAATAGTGGTCAATAAATTATCAATTCAATTTCAATTCACAAACCACCACTGCCAACTCAAACCAACCAAAACGTTCCACTACAACCAAATTAAAAATATTTGTACACTTACCTCATATATTGTCAATAAATTTCAAGGTCCATTCAAGCCCATCCAACCAACGCAAAATGAAATATTGTGTACATTGACACGATAGTGAACATAGTCATTCGAAACGAACCAAATTAATATTTTACACACTTCAAGATA
This sequence comes from Paracentrotus lividus, assembly GCA_940671915.1. Classification (NCBI taxonomy): domain Eukaryota; kingdom Metazoa; phylum Echinodermata; class Echinoidea; order Camarodonta; family Echinidae; genus Paracentrotus; species Paracentrotus lividus. Next base: position 63,008 of record CALNVZ010000789.1, read on the forward strand.
TTATAAGTGTTAAAATTGAATTCATTGAAAGCCATCCAGCCAAACAAACAAGCCCCACCAACAACAATGAAATATTTTGTACCTTAATATATGTCCAGTGAATTCCAATTTAAAGCCCAATCCAACCAATCAAATTAAAATATTTGGTACACAAACGTGAATAATGGTCTCATTAAATTCAATTCAATTCAAGCCCATCCAAGCCACCAAAAAGAATATTTTGTACACTTCCATAATGTCAATAAATTCAATTCAAGCCCATCCCACCAACACAAAAAAAATATTTTGTACACTTGCATGATATATAGTGGTCACTATATATTCAATTTCAGATAATGCCCATCGAGGCAAAACATAACGAGCCATCCAACAACCAAATTTAAATATTCTGTATTTACATGTATATTGGTCAACAATATTCAATTCAATTTAGCCCCAATCCTGGCCAACATAACAAGCAT
>CALNVZ010000790.1:0-18570 GCA_940671915.1 Paracentrotus lividus
AGAGAGAGATTGACCAAGCTAAACACCATGTTAAAACAAACATTGTTCAAACTTACGATGCTTATTAGAAGCAATTTTTTAGTTAGTTAATTAGTTATAGTTCCTGTCAAAGTTGTTCAAACTCGTTGTAAATAACAATACTTCAAAATTGTGCCAATGTGAACTCACCTTGAATGACTTCTGGTGGTAAACTCTTGACTAGTTTGAGTTTATTAGAGTGGTGTTCACACTGCTCACAGGGACGATTCTCAAAGAATCGTTACAATTCCAGTACACCACATCTTAGCCTCATCTTCTTCCTTCATGCAACATTCCTAAGCCCTGTTCAGAAGAAAACAGAAATGATTTAAATATTGTCTCCTCAAAAGATCATCTTGTAGAGAAAGACAGAAGTGTTCATTAACTAATTTCATTAAACACCAGGGGCTCAACACTAGTAGGGGGTCCAATACACACTGGGAACCCAAATTGGATTACAGACTCCAAACTTTTAAAATACTAAGGCAGGATAATATCAAGACCAGTGAAAACAAAGGTTGTGGTGAAAGGAAATATTTGAAAGAACAGATTCCAATTGGTTAACCTTCATCAATCTTTTGAACAAAACGTGCATACAACAGCCGATCCTCAATGGCCATTGCCATTTTTGCCACAGATTGGCAAACACTGGTGTTCCGGAGAACTGGACACCCTACAAACAATTGAATGATTCATTTATTTGGTGGCAATAATACAAGTCCCTGCCCAGAAGTGTAGATTACTTTAATTATGTACATTTTTTTGAAAAGAACATAATGACTTTGTGTGTGTGTGATTTTGTAATATATTTGTATACAAATGGACAAAAAAATAAAGTGAGAGGCAGAATCTCATAATTCTGTGACAGAATTACGACTCATAATCTTTCATTCCTCTCTGTGGTTGAAAACTCCTAATAAAAAGGTTCTAAACTAGTAGTCATAATGGAGGGTCCCAATTTCATTTTGTTCAAAATTGTAAGAAAGACACAATTTTCTGTTGTATTGATCTCTTCTTTGGATTTAAAAAAAAAAAAATTAATTTGTGCTTTGTACTCACCATACAATCGGCTTCATCCTCTTCTTCACAACTATGGATCGATTCTTCCTCCTCTTCTTCTTCTTCCTCAGACAGATTCCACCTGACATCGGTAGACGTACTTGGAGCTGCACAAGACATGCTAGGACTGGACCGAGAGGTGCGGGCGCTTGCCGATCTGCGTCTGTTCAATGGTTGTCTCTCTGAAGATCTCAAAGACATACTAGGACTAGACCGAGATGTTCGTGTACTTGCTGATCTACGCCTGTTCAGGGCTTGTTTCTCTGAAGATCTTGAAGACATTCCTGTGTTGCCTAAACAAACTGAGTGGGACCGTTGCTTCGGTAGATGCCTCTCACATGGAATAAGTGCTGCGAAGGGTTAATTGATAGAAAAAAATAATTATCAATGGATTGGCACTTGTAGTACATGTAGGGTATTTGAAAGGCTCGAGGACAAAGTGCTGCAAGCATGAGAGATACGCTAAAGATAATTGATCATCAATGATATAACTGACAATTAAAACTTCATGCATTAAAGATTTCAGAGGCAAAAACTCCTTTGTCTGCGATCACAATAGAAAGGAAAATTTAAACAACAATGGAAAATATCAAATTTTGAACTAAAACCAAATATACATGTACAAAAAAAACTTTTTAAATTTGTTTTCTTTCAATTTATAAAATAGTTAATACATTGTACAAAAACATGAACATAAAACTATGTTTCACATTTTCTCAATGCATTAAATTCTGAATGTGCTTTGCCACAAACGTTGATCAATAATGTTCAGAAGAGTAAATATGTACAATGTATATATCATCTACACAAAACACTTGAATCTCTAAAATTGGGTCATGTGTATCATTTTAACCCCGACATCCTTTGATAAAGAAGTATTTACATTAAAGACAAACAGGAACATGAATTCAAGCAATTGATGACAATCTTACATCATAAAAAACACAGAAAGTCTCTTCCATTCAGTATATACAATGCATAAGTCTAAGAAATTGTTCCTTTTTTCATAATTAATCAAATTTCTAACGTTTTATGGACTTTGTTTATGTTCCCCTTTTTTTTATTGACATAGAAATCAAGAAGAAATGTTGTCACTGTCGATTGCACTGGAGCTATTAACCAGCTCAGTACATGTACTAGTCTAGATTCTATCCGTTGGTAGTTCATTTCTCTCCCCTCTCTCTTCACTCTCCACCACTACACGTTAAACCTCATTGATCCCGATATCCCCCCTTCTTCACGCCCTATAATTCGTGGGGTTGTTTCTATTTCGGGCATAGAGGTCAATTGTGTGTACAGGGAAGGAAAAAAAAAAAAAACAAAAAAACATAACAGTCCTGACAAAGGACTATACATGTACATGCCATTATCAATGGGGGGGGGGGGGGGGCAGTTGAAAACTAAATCTCTAAAATAGACGGATCTTAAAACTGGCTGAAGGACTATTTAATCGTAGATGAAACATTAATTCCTGAATTTCTTTCATTGGAAATCCCATTGTATAGTTTATCATTATTGCATTAGGATGTTATCAATGTTATGCATTATGTTATCACAATTGAAATCGTTATCAAACTAGGGCAAACCTTTGAACACTCCCTCTTCTTAAATTACTGCAAATATTTTCAGACCGGTAAAGTTGGATGAACTTTGCACTAGATTTTCATTGTCTCACTTTGATATTAACGAAATAAAGCTGAGAGAAAATACTAGAGAATATGACAGCTAAACCACTGAAACAAAGACAAAAAAAAAATAGCATCTTTTTTTAAAACTTTGTGTTCTACCTTAAAATATATTCTTGTACTAAAGTGAACGCATTATAAATAGCAAACATTTCTGTTATGAAATTTCTCTTTCTTCTTTGCACATGTTCACTTTACATTTGATTTCAAGCATTGTATAGGCCTACATCTTTTTTTTTGCATACTAATATATTTGGTGGTTGTAAACTGTTTTGAGAAGTTTGCGAGGTGTAAATTTGAGTAAATGGCCATGTATCAAAGCAGAAATTTTTGTGAAATTTGCAAAAATATAATTATCGGAAATAGATTATCTAACACTTTATTTAGCATACATGTACATTCCAGTGTAGTTGTGATGAGGACTAACTAAGCCTTAAAAGTTGTCCCTCCTTTTTTCCCTCTTTTTTCTTCTCTTCCTATTTCTGGGTCGGTTTGACATTTAAGTACAATTCATCTTGGCAGCTAGCTGTATCTGTCAGCCAAACTATCAGGATTACCGGGCACTAGTGATAAAGCTGAACAAATATTTGAATAGTGACCAGAGCAAAAAAAACCCACATGTATGACAAAGCAAGAGGGAGTAAAAATACATTTTTACTCACAAGAGGCCTTTTCGTTTTCTCAAATAATATTAAAGGACTCCTCCGGGCTGGAGATTTGCATTATTAGAAAAATAAAGTAAAATCTAAAAAGCACAACATTGAAAATTTCATCAAAATCGGATCACAAAAATAGCAAAGTATGAAATTTTCTTAGGTTTTGATTTTTTTTTAGGAAACAGTTTTTGCCATCTTGCAAATTGGCAAACTGTGAATGTCTCAGTCCCCCTACTTCTTGTATTATTATTGTATGAAATCCAATTAATCAAGATTTTTCCCCCAAGGACAATAAAAACAGGAATTAATTGCCTTGTGAATGTTCAAGGTCACTAGTGCTTTTAGCGCTATTTCAGTATGTAGGATAGATTTTCTGTATATGCAATATATGAAAAATGAGAAAAAAAAGATTCATATCAATAAAAACACAAGAAGTAGGGGACTGTGACATCTCATGTTTGCTCATTTTGAATATTCAATATTAAATGAGACAATGAGACAATGCCTCAAGAAACTGTTTTAAAAACGAAAAATTTCAATACCTAAAAATAGCATAACTTTGTTATTTTTCATCCGATTTTGATGAAAATTTTTCTGTGTTGTGCTTGTTTAATTTTATTTTTACTTTTACAGAAATTTTTAAATTTCACCCGGAGTCCTCCTTTAATAAAGAAGTGACGTGAATAAGGTAAATTAAAGAAAGGGTAGATTTTCATCCGCAGCATCGGCAGCTAAACAAAACGAAGAAAACTCTATTGTCGGAGAGAATACATTTTTTTTGCAAGTTGATGTATAATGTGCTTGCTTCTAGGTCTACATGTATGCGGCATGTGATATTCATGCCCGAGTTAAAGTGTTTTACTACCAGAACGCCACAATTAATGTACTGTTTAGAAATATGCAGTCAAGTGTTTGATTTTCCTGTAATAAAATATGTCATACAAGCATTGATTGTACTGGCAAAGGAATATGGCAAAAATGTTGCTCGTATTTTTGGTACAATATTCAATGTGCAAACCTGGAAAGTTCATCATGGCAAATGTTTACCGCTTTGGTCTCAGTTTGAAAAGTAGCGTGTGAAATATGACTTTTTGTTTAGGCTTTCGCTATTATGTTTGGGTTTTGTTCCTAGGTAATAATTGATTTTATTCAACTTATTTCTGTGTGCTAATGCACTCCCTGTCCAACCTGGGTCCAGATAGGCCTAAAGGCCTTACTTGTAATGTAAGCTTATTTATTAAGGCTACTACTTGTAACCTGCCAATTGTTACAACAGGCAAATTAATGAGCTCGTTCATCATGTCAAATGTGCGTTTGAACATCCATTTTGGTTTAAACGAAACCTACATTTTGTACATACATAAAACATGTATTACATGCAAGTTGGGTGTTTTTGTCGAACATCCTCACACTAAAACCTAGCCACTACCTAATATAACCAGAACATACAATACAAAAATTGGTTTTCAACACAACTGAATAGCTATATTTGCATTGTACAATGTATATGCATGTATTTCTGTATTTCATCTTGCATAGACATGTACACTTTATAGTCCTTATATCACTATTTATCTGCCTGCCTGTGGTCAACTCTATTGGCTTGCTTGGCTTGTCACACTAAACATGTAAGTAGTGTTACAGGTTCACAGCAATGCAATATTGGAGTGATTAGCCAAGTGAGGTTATAAATACATATAATACTCCAAGTTGAAGAGCAAATGTAGGGGCGGTCATGTGATCTTAAAGGGACTAGGATGTTAAAAAAAAAAAGAGGAAGAAAATGTGAGTGCAGCTTACATTTTGTACATTTGTAAAACACACATAAAATGTTGGTATATTGAGATTCCTATCTTTTATGTTTCATCTTTGCAGCTTACTAAAGCTGATATGGATACCTGCAGGCGTTAGTAAAAAATACGCGCAATATTCATTGTATGTCATATTATAGCACAGGGTTTAAGATGAAAATGTCTAACTCAATAAGCATCCATGCAGAGGTTGCAATATTTGTATAATGAACTGGATGAGAGGGACTACTCATTGTTTGTTTTCTATGACTCCCTCTCTCTCTTCTCTCTGTAGCTCTTATACTTTTGTTCATTTGTTGTTTATTTGTCTTTTGGTTTATTTTTTTGCTTTCTTTCTCTCTATTATTATCTTTTTGCAGCATAGCAACTCTAAAAACATTCCTTTTTTTTCAACGCTTGGCTACGAGGCATAAAGAAGGAATAATTGGCTTTTGTTTCCTATGACATTTGGAATTGCAGGCCAAATAGCCTGATCGCTTTTTCCTTACTTTATATCTCCTCCATGCTATTTATTATACCTCACTTACAATGTACCTAAACTTACATATTATTCATTCGCTCTCTTCCCTCTCTCTCTTTTGCTCTTCTCTCACTCTCTCTCTCATCCTATTTACTAATATAGTTACCCTTTTTAAATCCCCTTTGTTGCATAATAGGCAATTTGAGACACATGCTTAATTCATTGCCTACAACTGTTAAAACATTATCCTTTCCAAACATCTTAGGCAAGGATAATGACTAGCAATCAATGTAATTAACTTTTTTGGTTTCCCCTTAAGTTCTTTCTGTCACTGGATGACTTTTGGTAAAACACGGTGGGGACTCAAAATGAAATATTAAACTAGAGTTCTTGGCAGAAAATGTTGAGTTCTCTTAACTCCTCCTTCTCTCTTCCTCTCTCTCTCTCTCTCTCATTCTGCCCCATTAATATAACCAGACCTGTCAACCCCATAAAGTCACAGAATACAGATAATGTTTAAAGAAAAAAAATTCCAGTAGAAAAACATAATGTCTTTACAAAAAAAATAAGTAAATAGATAAATTAGAAAAATAACAAAAAATAAAATAAAATTTAAAAAAAATTCCGTCCTACACACTAAAATAAGATTTTACATGTATTTCAATAAAAATGTATACAAGCTTATAAAATCAAGGATGAAAAAATATCCTTTATTTTCCGAAGAGGAAGGGACTGTCCCAATAACCTAGTAAAAGTATTCTGATTAATAGACTAACCATCAATATAACAGAGGCCTTTGTTTCTAATGGCCTTGGATACTGCCAAAATTTCTGAATGGCTATCTTGAAAAGAAATTGAATCATGTTTGGTTTTTCAACAGAGTATCTGCATGAAATACTTGATTGATTGTGAAAAGGGGCTCCACCAGATTAGGCTGGGCAATATTAATGTAAAACACATGAAAACATTAACATGTTTGTAACACGTGAAACATCAAGGAGGGGGGCAGACAGTGCATGAAAGTTAAATGTTATGGACTTGAGAATGCATAAAAAGAAAAAACAAAATATTATTTTCAGATAATGGTTGTGTAATAATAACTTCGAGGAGAGTGTGAAATGGAAGAAAAGAGGCAAAAAAGTAAGAGAGGGGGAGAAAAATTGAAAAAAAGAGACGAAGGTTGGGAGAAGGGAACAAATGAGAGGGAGGGGAAGAGAAGTGAAAAAGAGAGAGGGTCAGAGAAGGGGAGAAAAGAGAAACGACAGGGAGGGGATGAGAGTGAAAAGAGAGAAGGGTATGAGAAGAGGAGAAAAAGGAAAAGACAGGGAGGGGTGAGAAAGAAAAGAAAGTGAGAGAGCAGGGTAAAAAAAAAATGAGTAAGAGGGAGAGAAAGAGTAAGGAAGGTCTCGTGTGAGAGTGAGAAAGAGAAGGGGAAGGAGGGATAAGAGAAAATGAAATAAGACAAGGGAAGAAGAGTGAGAAAGAGAGAGAAGAAAGGATAAAAAGTGAAGGAGATAGTGTGAGAGAGTGGAGGATAAGGAGGAGGGACACAGCTAAGGAGACATAGGACAGGGTAAGAGAGTGATAAAGAGGGGAAGGGAGAGAACTCACTGTGGGTTTTGAGGTAGAGTAGTGCATCATCAAAGCCCTGTTTTACACATTCTGCTAAGAAGGCTGGGTTTCGCGGTGGGATAAAAGAGCTCGCACATGTTCTATAAAGGATTACTTGGAGTGATTCTACATCAAGAGAAAGAAGTAAAGAAAAAGAGAAACAATGCATATTTAATATAACAACATATCATTTAGCGTTTGAAAACCTGATAAATATAATCATCTAGTGCCATCCCCCAAAAGGGTCGCCTGCTAGATGTTTATCTCCACCTACAAGCAAGTCATAAAGACCTATCACATTTGTTTGTTTAGTCTTCCATCTTCCATTTCTTCCAAATAGTATATTTAACATTTTAAAGACATATTAAATTCAAACCATTTAAACAATTTGAAAATCCTGGAAAACCATTTAAATTATACAATTCACTAATTCCTATAAAATTGGCCCGTCTACCGGAGAAAAGGCAGACGAGGAGGAAAAAGAGGAACAGGAGAAAGAAAAATGGCTTCGACTTTTCAAAGTGAAAACTTTCTTTTATATTACATAAATAAAATTAATAAAATATAATAAATGACAGACAATTGATGGAGAGTAGAGCAGAGCAAGAAATAAAGAAAAAAAGAAGAGAAAAGAGCAATAAAGAAAACCTGCTTTACTTGAACATAGTTATTTTGAGATAGTAAGTTGAGGTAGTCACCTGAATCATCCTGATCTAGGACATATATCAGCCTCACCGGAGAGAGGAGAAACTGTGAATCGTCTTACATGTCCCTTGTCAATGATGGGTAAAATTATCAGATAACTCCAATCTACATACCTCTGTAAACAAGAAAAGAAAGAAAGCAATCATAATTTAATGATTGAGATAAGAGATTGGCAAAATTTGATAAAAAAATCATTTGTAAATTTATTTATGCATTGTACATCTCAGGGACTACATGATAGAGACGAATTATCTTCATGCTTGGATAGATGTTCATCATGTTATTTTTGAGTGGGGTAATGAATAGCAACATCCGTTGTAAGTATAGTTGTATTCTAACTGGGAGAACCGTTAACTCTCAAGAAACAACCGGAGCTACCAGATACATTATATAAAAGAATTAGATATTGGAAAATTGTCAGATCACTAATTTAAAGAAAAAGCGATTGAAACAAAACTGAAACTAGAAAGCTTAAGAATCAGTCCCTTTTGCATGAAACCATTGAGTATTCTTTTCAGTTTTCTGAATGAAAATCAGGTACTATTGGTAGATGTTTGCCAAGCCAAGTTGACCAAAAAATACAGAACCAAGACAACAAGCTTACAAGAAGTTATCTTTAAAGGTAGTTGTCATCTTTGCGGCAAAAATATTAAATTCTAGTTTTTTAGAGGATATAGTAGTATACCAATGACTAGGTATATTCTTCCCAACATACATGAATTTGTTGAAAAAGGATGATACTAACGCTTTAAAGCCTGTTGTTTTTTTCCAAGTTCAGATAAGATGTGATAAAAATGTTACAAATTCCAATGCCAAGAAATTAAAATGTTTACATAACAAAAAAAAAAAAACAATGATTTGGGTAAAAGGGATTAAAAATATAATAAGAATATTAGACCTGCCTGTGATAAAACAAAGGCTATTTGTTTAATTTTAAAACCATGCAAGGATAGAGCAGAACATAATATTATCTTGACGCATGGTCTAGTCATGCAAGCATACTTGAACCCGTTATATTTCCCAGTGGGGATGAGTTTATGTTTTGTTTTACAGAGGCCGTACAGACCATAGGTGAATAGACATGGTGGACACCAAATCCAACCAATCACATGATGATATTACACTGAAAAACCTATTTAAGACTATGTATTTCTAATCATTATTAAAGTATAAGAGTGTAAGTAATTTTGGTCTTGCGTCAATGCAGCATAAACCAAACATAGTAAGGTCACATTTAAATGGTCACGTATTGCATGTAGATAATGATTGGGTTGGCTCAAAAATTAATTAATAACAAGTGATAAAATGTATGAAAGAAATACTCAGAAAATTTGTTTTTAAGGGATGGAACAAGAACTTTGAATATAATGTAGCAGTACGTGCATATAGTACAAGTATATGTCTGAAAGTACAAGTAAAATGAAACATGAGCGAGCATGCTGATCTTTCAAACTGAAATCAATATCCTACAATCTCTCACGAGAGAATTGGCTTGAAATGACTCATGAGAACTAAATAAAGAAAATGAGGACATTTCTCTTGCTAAAATATCCTACTACTTTTTGGTGTTTTTTTTTTTCTTGATCATAAAGTTTGGAAAATACACATACCAATGAGAAAGTATTTTTTACAGCACATGTGACTTACCGTTCGCTTGATACGTTTGGTGGCAAAATCCAGAGTAAAAAGGTGGAATGGAAGCACTGCATAGGATGGCCTGTAAATAAGGAAATATAAACAGTGTAAATGGGTGTGTAGATGTCACAATATACAATGTTAGAAATAAATAAACTGCCACATAAATATAGTTTTAGTAGAAGTTCATTGTTTAAAAAATGTATGTAAATGATGTCGTTTCTACTTTAACTGTTCAGCAAGGTATAAAAAGCCTGTGAAAGATGGCTTTGTAAAATATGTAAAAGCACATGCATTACACAGCACATTTATAAATCATAAATGCACTGCCAAATGTCAAGCAATAGAGATAATAATATAGTATACATAATAGAATGCACAGTTCAATTTGTCTAAAAAATATATGCCTATACTGTAAAAAATATGTTCATTATAGAATAGCAGGAAACCATAACTTTGCTGGTATAAATGAAGAGTTGGTTTCAAAAAGGTACATATTCACTTTTTGATGAAAATTAAGTATATTGACATCCAATCATTATTTTATAGTACAAGTACAACTGTACATGTAGGTTCAGTTCCTTTGAACAAGCAAATTTTAACCTCAATGTTGAAAGTAATGATTAGAAAATTGAACTTTCGATTATTATAACTTTCCTATGGAATGCCTTCATGTACGTGTAGCAAAATATGTTTTTTTCTGAGGTAACAAAGAAAGATTAGTACTTGTACCATTTGAAAAAGAAATGCAGCAAGAGCTCTAAAAAAGTTTGTTGACATTCAAACAATGGTTTGTAAAGGGCTGAACCTTGAAAACAGAGCTGTAATCCTGAATGACAAGTCATATGACACAAAGATTTCCTTTCTATTGTCCATAATTTCATTCAGTTGGACAAATGTCAGGGTTTGTAATAATTGTCTTCCATTTTCATGGATTGTATTACATTTTTCGGTAAGTGAAAACAATATAGAAGATGAGGTTAAGGGATTCAGATATGCTGAGCTCTGGAAAAAATGCAATCCAAATAAATGCGCAAAAAAGTTCCCTTTTACATAATGGGACAAATTAAAAAAAAAATTACGAAATCATATTTTTTTTTACACTGTGAAAATGATGTTACATGTAGAGATTGTTTATAATTCACATAAACATAATAATAAACCTGCATTTTTATAATGAAAGTTTAAAAAGAATTTAATTTCATTAAAAAACCTGAATCTCTGCAAAATGGAACTTACATCCATTAGGTCTTGCCTAGTCCTCAAATTCAGACACCATGACAATTTTGTCGATCGCATCCTGGGTGAGTGAAAGATATGGAGTCTTCCGCTGGCCATCTTGTGGATATCTTTGAGGAGAACCCGCTCCATACCTCAACGCAAGGATCTGGATGGAGGTTAAACCCCGGGAAATGAAAATGGCCCAGGGACCCGGCGCCCCGGGCCTTGGCCGGCTGTCTAAGCACATCCTCTGTATTTTACCTGGGATTCAGAGAGAAACAAATACATGGGTTGTTTGATAAAAAAACGCATCATGGAAACTTTATTCAAGATATAATGGATGCCATCACATCAAAGTGAGAGACAAGTCGCAGAGCAATATTATCGCAAAGGGTCCACGGAATCAGTAAAATAAATGTCTAATTTTGGGGAAAATATTTTTTTGATTTTTTGGAAAATCTTTAATGTTCATGTGGCTCTAAAAAATTGAGTCAATAAAAAGATAAAGTGAAAAGTGATATAAAAGGAGGGATCTTATTTGCCAATTATCTTTGACTCTTTTCTGGCGACTTGTCCTCTCATTTTGATGTGATGCATTGCATATGTATTTTGTTATCTTCACAAAAGATTCTTTTAGCTAAATGCATGTTGATGAGTCACAATCGAAAGCATTTGCAATTCGAGACCAATTGAACGATTTCAACACATAATAAAGAATTATTGCTGTCTTGTTAAACCCCCACATTTTATAAATATTTTTACATGTACAGTACTTGTCCGTAACATGTAGTATGCAAATTATGTCAAGTGAATCTTCCTTTAATTAACAATCAAGCTTATGGGATAGACCATATGCCTTTTATTGCCTTCTGTATCAGAGGCCGCTAGATAAATAATCTTTCTGGACTCAAAAAAAAAATATTCGTTTAAATTATCTCTGGTATCATAGGTTTAAGGTTATAACTGCTGTACGGCAGAGGTTGCCACACAAGACAAACACCTGATATGTCCAACGAGAAACTGAAGGCAACTTTCTCCTTGACAAACTTAAAGCCTTTTCCCACATCTATACAAATTGATATTTGAAAAAAAATATTCAGGTCACGTTTAAAAACATGTTTCTAATTGTTGCATAACAGTTCAAACCAAGGCCAGTAAATGTGAATGGTTAGCATGCAAGTCTTTAAATTCGTTTTGTCAGATGTTATCTTCGCTAGAACCAAATACGCTGGACAGATTTCACAAATACCTATTTAAATAGTGCAATTCAATGTAAACTAAAATGTGATTAGACAGCTAAGAATTATCAGCAGAACAATGACCTAAGAAAAAGAGTTGGCTGCAATATTGCATGTGTTTGTGATACTGGTATGATGGCTTGTGCCTGTTTTCTGTGAACCTACATAGTAAATTTCAACGTAAATTTCAATACAAAAACGTATTTTTTAAAATATGTTAGGGCCTACATGTAGGCCTTCAATGTATATCATGATTCAGTAAGTTATTGCCATTCTCAAATTCTCAATAATTAAACTAAAAGCATTGTAGATTATTTAAAAGACCAAATATTTTTCATCAATTTTTATTTAAAGGCAGGCTTTCTCATTTTGTGTTTCAAAACATGGAAAGTGCCCTGCTGCAAACTATTTTTGGCACACAATTTTACATGTACGCTAATAGACTTTAACTTTGGTAAAACTTGCTGAAAAGTAGGCCGACTGTTCATTCATCCTTTTTTTCAGTTTTTTGTATCAAAATGGAATGGCTCAGTTAAGATTGAACAACTCATGTTTGTGTGTGTTTTGTCAAAAACATGTAATCATGCATATTATGTTGGATGCGCAGACATATGGACACCTGAGCAAACTTGGGGCATCTCCTACCTACAATGGATTCAGAAAAACATTTTAGATCTAGAAAAAATGTAAAATTTAAAAATGTATCACGCCAGAGTAGAAACATAGATCTAGAAAATTACATCTGTTTAGATAACTAATCACTGAAAGTTTGAAAGGGAAAAAAAAGCAACATTAAATAATGTGAGTAGAACAATTTGATCAATTGCACAATTTATAGTAGGCCTATAATAATCTGATGTCCTCTTTGAAAATCTTATATAATTTCTGGTATCGAAAAAGGTAATCATAAAAATATAGATTTGAGTCTAGATCTATATAATAAAATTATAGTCTACACTCTATATATTCTTTATACCAGAAAAATCATTTCAGATTCATTAAAGACATCAAGGCAAACCTGTTGTCTTTCAATAATCTTGTTCAATGAATAAGCCCACACAAAGAAACAAATCAAACCAGTCTCAGGTGAGCGTTGAGCAGGCATGTGTTCTGACTGCAGTTTCATGATGATTGAGTTTACCTCATGCACAAGCTAGGCCCAAGCTGAGTGGGCAAATTAGAAAATAGATCAAAAACACTTTCCGATTGGCTATTCACATACACGACCCCCAAACTTGACCCTCAAAATGCACCAAGTAAGAACGCCACAGATATCCGAGGCACGGCACTCATGGCAATTAAGTCACCGGCTCTAATTCGCCTCATACTTTAAAACGACACATGGTACAATAAAATGCATTAAATGGACGCAAAGCAATGAGTATTTCACAATTAAACCTAATTTGCTTATATTTTTAAGATTATAAAGTTCACTTGGAAAGATAAATATTGTTCAAATACAATCACTTTACATATAAAACGTGATCTATTTTACAACAAAAACTAAGCGATGCCACCCGGCGAAATCGCAAAAAAAGTGAGTCACAGTTCGAGAATAGAAAAAATTACTAGCCGAATAATTGGATCTTCATATTAGCATTAACAATATTTAAGATATGATTCTCCAATATTTTCCATACAAAAGTAAATCAAGATAATTCTCTAGACTAAAAGAGAGTGAATTTGTGATGAACTTACCCAAAGTCTAATTCCTCAAAAACCAGCACAGTTCCGAGGAGTGCCCCCGGCAGACGCTCGATATTTTGTTGATGATGTGCGGTTGCATGTTCACGAAAACAAGCTCGGCAAACTCCGATGTGGATAATGGCCCAAAAATCCACAACCTGCGACGATATATTCATTTTCATACAAATGAAGAGTTGCTGATGACACAATCACAGGATGGAAAACGCAAAAGACTGCAGAAACAGGGCAAGAAAATGCGGTTTAAATTCATAAATGTTTTGATGTTCGCACTGCTTTCGAACACTCCGCGATGCAGCTCGATGCTCACAATCATTTGATCCACCATCAAATGCATTATGCACCGGCGTACCGCGGCGTTGGCGCGGCCGCATGTATTTGCAATTTGCCAGGCCAGAGAATAAGAGAAGGAGGAAAAAAAGAAAGATACTACGGTTTGTTTTGTCCACCGTGATTCATCGTGCCGATATGAACGGGGGTTATCTGCTCATTTTTTTACTCTATAACAATTAATTAGGATAAATAAATACAAACATTGACCTTGAAAAAATCAAGCAAGATACTATATATAATGAATCTGATGCATTACTAGAAGTTTTAAAATACACTACGTTATGTATAAGGGAATATCTGAGTATTGGTAGTTAAATATAAAGAATTATTTGTGTCAATTAAAAGTTATGCATGGCCTAAGTATAAGGTGTGTCAACCCGGCACCGTATCGGAGGTGTGGCTGCGTCATCATTTCGTGTCAAGGCGAACTTTCCTCTCTTTATGAGAATAGCAAAATAGTTGATATGGAATCGAGTAGAGTGTTGGCAAAGTATACGGTACAAACTTACAGAAGCTTTTTTTTTATTTTTTTTTTTTATTATTTTATTTTTTTTAAACATGATTGATTTGTTACGAAAATCACGGAGGCAGGAGTTCTCTCCTCCAAGTAAAGACGGGTGCTTACAATGATACTGTTTGTATTCTGAAGTATATATATATCAGATTAAAAATTTCCAAAGTTTCGGCTCCTCTTGCATGAAAAGGGGCGCGATTATTGAAAATCACGATTTTCTCTCTTTCTCTTTCTCTCTCTCATCCTTCGTTGTTTTAGTTGTTTTTTTACCGCTATTATTTGTAAAATTTGTGATTTCATTTGAAACTTTAAAAAACTGTATTTCAAGGTGGGGAGAAGAAACATGTCTCTATAAACCGGAAGGGGTTTCTTATAATTTTTCCGATATTAGCGCTCATTATGAAGTTAGCATCTTTGAAACTAAAATACAAGTTTCAAATAATTAAGTAAACCAATCAACACCTTGCAATTATTTCGAGGCACAAATATTTCCGCCCCGCATTTAAGATGACATAAGCCTGGAAACACTCAACTTTTCGTGTTGTATTATTACGACAGCATAAGTCTTAAATTATTTATTAGACGTAGTCCTGACAGTCGTCAATTAAAAACAAAAAAAAAAAAAAAGGCTCTATCCTCACTTTAAAGGAGCCACTTTCATACAAATAAAAAAAGAGATATATTTAAACTTATTTAAAGAGTAATTATAGGTATAGAGAAATATTGTTTTGAAAAATACACCTTAGCTGGATATCAGAGGTTCCCACCCCCCATCTTTATATTACTGCTTTATTTATTATTATTATTTTTTTAATATAAATAAGTAACAAGTATAAATATAAAATTTCCGTTCGGTCATGCTAGGGTCACTCGGCCGACCTCGCATCTAGAAAATCATTGATATGATGAGCTTCACTACCTCTGTGAAGTACTAGGAAAGATTTTCTTCAAAAATTGGAACCCCTTTTCCTATGGTGCCCAAATCCAAGGGGTGCGGCGGAGTCCGGGGGGGGAGCTCCCAACACTTTTTTTTCAAAAACAAACGTGTACAAAAAAACGATAATAGATTACCATAGATTTGATGACTTTTATCCTGTTAGCCCCCCCTACTTTCGGCTCAGCCCCTCCACTTTAGAAAACGCTCCTCGGCCCCTGCACCACTGCTCTTGCCTTCACACCGATCATCGACCAGACACGTTCAAGAGGTAATTCAGTTTCTTGCTAAATTTATTAGGCCTATTGACCCACTTCTCTTATATCCCTTCGTCTAAAATCCTTGGTCCACGGCTGACTTGGTCCCTTTCTCCTGATCTCGCTCCAAATGAGTGAAAGACTATTTGGTCTCGTTAACAAACCCTTAATCATTCCTCAACTACTTAAAAACCCATTGGGAGGAATGAGATATAAAATATTCCTGTGTTGAGCCTTCGAGTTTTCAACTCAATACACAATAGATGAAATCTGAAGGGAGAAAAAAAAAAAATGTCCGCGCATTTTCCTATCTGTCGCGTGTGTGTGTGTGTGAGGGGAATAAATAAATTCGGGGAATTTATAATTGGAGATGGTAGAATACGTCGCTGGACCTTCGGGTGGGAGCAAAATTCGATCGCGCGATCAGAGGGGATTGCGGCATTGCGTGGTGGATAGTAGTTAATTTCGAGGGACAGCATCTGGACTAGTTGAAGCGCCGAACAGGTAGCAGCAAACTCCAAATTTTTACCGTCTTTTGGTATATGGCGCGGCCGGGGAATTCGAGTCCAAGACTCCCGATTATGAAGCTCTATCCATATCTTTCTACCACTGAGTCGTAAATGCCCGGGGATGGGGGGGGGGATGCATCCCACCCCCCAGATTGTTGAGGAGGGGGGTGAAGCAGGCCCGTAACTAGGGGGGGTTTCGGGGGGTTCGAACGAACGCGCCGCGCCGCTGGCGGTAGAGGTCCGCTTTTGACCCAAAAAAAAAAAAAAAAAAAAAAAGCAGAAAAAAAAAAGAAAGAAAGAAAGAAAAAAGAAGAGGAAGAGGGTGTGAAACCCCCACTGGTTTATGCAGCAGAAAACGCTCTGCGATTCTTACAGACCTACAAAATGTTCAACGGAGCTAAATTATAAAAAAGTGGACAAAATCCCATTTTCGATAGGTGTGTGCAATATTTTCCGCTGGCGCTCGCATATTTTATAGACGCGGTGCGTTTTTAAAAAGTGTTTGGGCAAGGAATGGGCAGGGGGGGGGGGGGGAGAGGGGGAGCGGGGTACAAAGTTGATTCGCTGAACACATGGAAAACTATTAATCTTTTTCGCATTTTTGTAAAGCGTGTCTAAGATAGAATTGGAAGGCCTACGCCCCTCCCCACCGCTTATCCTTCATACCCTGGTTTTTTTCAAAGAGAGATTACAATAAAAAGATGAAGAGTTAATGAGTCATTTAATAAGAGCTCTTTCCTTTCGGGCTTCAATGGCTGCGCATTTTCAAATTCAAGGGAGGTGAATATCATGCTTGTTTGTTAGGAAATTTAAAAAAAAAAAAAAAAAAGCAAAATGTCTTTAATGGCTGCAGTCACACAGACGCTTAGCGTATAGTATACGTTTGCCTTGTTTTAATCTCAATTTCTACTTCTCTATTCTATCATTTTTTTGTATTTCTTTGTTTTACTGAATGAACGAAATTATCAAATATTTCCACTGTGACTATGACGGGTAGCATAAACCGTGGGGATCCGCAGAAAAGAAAATAATTTATTTGGACGCAAGCGACGTAACTCAACGTAAGTGTCTGGTGTGAGGACTGGTAGCAATTAAATGCACAGCATCCCATGTATAGTTTAAAATGGAAGCAAAAATTTTTCGGCTCGCGCTTGCGCGCTCGCCATGTCGACCTCGACATCCGGTTGATGAGGCCGTATTATAGGTTATAAAACAAATGTGGCTTCAAGAATTCACGAGCATTCATATGAATTTTGTGTTGTTTTTTTGTCGCCGCCCAATCTTGTAGGAAATTTGGTCATCTGTGTGTGGATGATATATTGAAAGTAGAAATGAGGCAAAATATGCCTGAAATACAAGGCAAAGTTCACGTTTTTAGAAGGGAGTGATCATTAACTTGTTAAGGAATTAAAAAGATAAACAGAAAGATATAGAGACAACTGTGCATATAAACATACCACATTCAGGCGCCATTAAACAGCAAAGATTTTTCCGCGCTCGCGCTTCGCGCTCGCAAAGTTTAATGCTTGCAAAAGGTCCTCTTCTTCACATTTTTTAAACCTTTATGAAAAATCCTAATTACGGATACTGTAAAAATAAAAAGGTTTTCATAAAAGTCCCTTGAACTGATTACTGACTTCCAAAAGTGAAGTAATATAAGTTTAAATTTTTGTGTTCATAACATATTTTGCTAAAAGTGGAGGTTATCATGCACCTCGTAGAGGAATTAAAAAGAAAATCATGAAGTTAAATTAAACTGCCTTCGGGTAGTTAATAAGCCAAATTTTCGGCTCGCGCTTTTCGCGCTCGCAAGGTTTTGCTCTTTGTTAGAAAAGGTCCACTTTTCATTTTCGAACCGCCCCGCCGGGAAAAATCCTAGTTCGGCCTGGATGGCCTGTGTAACAAACATCCCCCTCCAGTTTTCAAAGAAAGAAATGAAAAAAAGAAACGCTAAATAATTGTGTTATTGGTTAAAATAATGCGCTCTAATAACTAAAAATGCCTATTTTCACTCTCCCCAAACCCCAAAGTTTTCTGCTCGGGTCGCTAAATGCGACCTCGCACTAATAACAACAGCGGCAGAGGGCCTGCGGAGCGTTTTTGATAAGTGGAGGGGCTGGAGCCGAAGTGAGGGGGCTGAACAGGGCCTAAGATAATCACAAATGTATGGTGCATTTTTGCATTTTTGTACACGTTGGCTGAAAAAAAGTGGGGGGGGGG
>CALNVZ010000792.1:10466-21405 GCA_940671915.1 Paracentrotus lividus
GATTTAAATACCATACATGTGGTATACATGTGGCATTTGTGCCAGAAAACCATACAGCAATACCATACATATGGTATTTGTGCCAAAAAAACTTACAGCAAAACCATACATATGGTATTTGTGCCAAAAAACCATACAGAAATACCATACATATGGTATTTGTGCCAAAAAAACGTACAGAAATACCATACATATGGTATATGTGCCAGAAAACCATACAGCAATACCATACATATGGTATTTGTGCCAAAAAAAAAATACATATGGTATTTGTGCCAAAAAACGATAGACAGAAGATACGCAATCATATGGTATTTGGTGCCAAAAAAAAAAAAACATACAGAAATACCATAACATATGGTATTGGTGCCCAAAACATAACAGCAAAACCATACATATGGTATTTGTGCCCAAAAAAACTACAGAAATACCATACATATGGTATTTGTGCCAAATAAGAAACCATAGCAGAAAACCATACTATGTATTTTGCGCAAAAAAACCATACAGAAATACCATAATATGGTATTGTGCAAAAACCATACAGCAAATACCATACATATGGTATTTGTGCAAAAAACCAATACAGCAAAACCATACAGAAATACATACATATGGTATTTGTGCCAAAAAAAACATACAGAAATACCATATGGTATTTGTGGCAAAAAAAACCATACAAGCAAAACCATAATATGGTATTTGTGCCAAAAAAAACATACAGAAATACCATACATATGGTATTTTGGCAAAAAACATACAGAAAACATACTATGGTATTTGGCCAAAAACAATAAGAAATACATACATATGGTATTTGTGCCAAAAAATACAGCAATACATAATATGGTATTTGTGCGCAAATACCAAGCACTGCTGTATGGTATTCTTATGGTACCCTTTTCCTGTGTGGTATTTCGCTATGGTACTTCTATGGTATTTGATTGTACCATAGAAAATACCATACGAATACCACAGGACATTCAGAATATCCATATGAATACCACAGGGACATTCCAGAAATACTATAGGAATAACACAGGGACATTTTTGTAAGGGAACGTTCGCTAAAGGATGGCTTCTACGTGAAGATGCTTGGATATTATTTTCAATTTTCGTAGTGTCGATACCTATGAAGAGCCAACCCTACTTCACATCATCAAAGAGAATCATGAGGCATATTTCAATAAGTAATAACAGGTACTTAAACTTTGGTTAGTTACGTTACCAAAAGTAGACATGGTTTTGGGGGGACTGACTTTGACCATGAAATTCCTCGAAACTACGTTCATCTAAAACAAATTGTGACATTCCTGCTATTGCTGATGAGTTAGCAAGTCATGTGATATACTATATTTCATGAAAAGCTTGATATTTTTCTGTATAAACAACAAAAACATGGTTAGTTACGTTACATGTAGTTACGTTACATTTTGTCCTTCACCCCCTGGTAATCAATCAAATATGACAATAGCCTGTGAAATATGGAAATGTGTTCATCCTTTCCCTTTTAGTGAAATTTGCAAGGAGAAATATTAAACAAATATTGTGTAAATTGCATTTTAGTGAAATTTATTGTCCCCAGTCCCACATGTACAATTTTAATGATGGTTTGAGATTTTGAAGATGTTAACGAAAATGACTTTTTTTTTTTTTAACTGAGTACGAAATACCTTTGTTATTCTCGAACATCCATGACATTAGATTAGTGATAAATTTAATTATTAACTTAGGAGACTTACTCCTTTTTTTTTTAAATGTCCCCATAGTTCATGGAATTGCCCAAGTACTTTTCGCACGGAGTATGAAAATGGTATGAAATATCTCCAGAAGTAGATGAAAATTAAAACATCTCGGCATATCAACCAATTTTTCAGTATTCCGTCAGCATATCCGATGAAAAAAATTACAATTCTAGAACATTTGCTGAAACAAGCCACAACAAAACAAAACAAAACCCTTGTATCAAACCCTTGAATATACCGCTTCGGGTAATTTTTAGTCAAAATTTTCGGCTCGCGCTTCGCGCGCAAAATTCATCCCTTCAAAAGATTCATTTTTTTTCAAATTTCGAACCCCTGCAAAA
The DNA here is from genome assembly GCA_940671915.1 of Paracentrotus lividus. Lineage (NCBI taxonomy): Eukaryota > Metazoa > Echinodermata > Echinoidea > Camarodonta > Echinidae > Paracentrotus > Paracentrotus lividus. The sequence continues at coordinate 12,553 of CALNVZ010000792.1, forward strand.
ATCCTAGTTACGGGCCTGACCATTGACCTACACACTCTAAAATCTAATCAGATCATCTTCCTATGGTGATTTAAGATTGAAGTTGATATCTCTCTCTCTCTCTCTCTCTTGACAATAAAATTCGGTTCCAATAGCAGTGCACCTCTACAGCTGCCAATTTTTAACACCCTTCGCCGGAGAAAAAAACAAAAATTGCCAAAGATTTTGTATATCCATGAATGGCTATTTCGGTTTAAAAAAAAACTCCGGGGGAGTTGTCATCTAGGGGAGTTGTCCTCCGGGGGAGTTGTCGTCCGGGGGAGTTGTACTCGGGGGATATGTCCTCTGTGGGACTTGTACTCGGGGGATATGTCCTGTGTGGGACTTTTCCTCCGGGAGAGTTTTCATCGGGGGAGATGGCCTCCGGCAGATGGCCTCGGGGGATATGTCCTCCGGGAGTTGTCCCCGGGGGAGTTGTCCTCCGGGGGAGATTTCCTGAGATGTTTCCGCGACAGAAATAACAATTATTGGAGACGTTCTGGAGTGAGGTACGAACTTTATGGTGGTTTTTCAAGACATTTGCCATAAGACGGACTAGTTTGGGAAGAGTTTGATACGGGTTTGATACGGCTAGTCGCGGAAAGGTCTCAAAGTGGTCTCAGACTGGTCTCCTGAATCTCCGCGAAATTTCATGAGTCGCGGAAAAATAGAACCTGCTTACGAATATGTTTCAATTTAGAAACGAGCCGAATCCCGCCACGAATTTTTGCTCATTGGGGGAAAGAGAACAGAATGCTCCCGATCGGTTTTCGACATGTTCGTTGTGACAATCGGCTTGTGAACTTCCAAAAATGACATTTTTGCATTCAACCATTACTCACTGAAGCATGACATGATTCTTCCTAAAAATCGGTCACATGGGAGCTAATAAAATTACCTACACAGAAATGTAATTAGATTTTTTTTTTCAATTCCTCCTGGTTACAAAATTATTGATATCTGAAATAGGGGAACTTACTTTTTGTCTTGTGTTTATTTACATTATTTAATTTATAAAGCTGTCGTTGTGTGTGTGTATGTGCTTTTTTTTTTTTTAAAAGATACAGCCTACCAGTTCCGTTTGACTATTTCAAAGTTCATAGGTCTAATAAAAACAACAAAATTAAATAATAAAACATAACAAATTGTATGATATTTGTTGCTATATATAGATCGAGAAAGTCCCGTACCATCATGCCCGATGGTAGATCGCCAGTTACCCGTTGGTGAATCATCGGTCAACGTGACTTACAATGTGTCAGCAACGGACAATGTGGATTCCTCACCAGAAATTGAATGCAGTCCTGAATCTGGTTTACTGTTTCCTTTCGGTCAAACAATTATTACATGCGTCTTTACTGATCAATCTCAGAACAACAACACGTGCACATTTCCAGTCAGTGTTACAGGTATCAATTATTTGAGGATAATGTTTTTATGGGCAAGTGTAATTTAAATATTAAAATCATAATACGGTTTGCTTGTTGAATGAATAATTATTTTATATATGGGAAAATTTGAATTGAATTGAATTGAAGGTTTTATTATCATTTCATCGCAGCCAGTGGCTGAATTGAGAAAGATTTACAGAGTAAAGAACATAATATATAAATAATAATAATAATATAATAATATAGAGTATTTCTTAAGCGCTGTCTCCACACTAATCATGTGCTCAAAGCGCTGGAGAGAGGAAAAACTTACACGGAGAGGATGGTGGTACATAGATAAGAATAAATGCACACGCAATGAAAGAAAACGACTGAGAACTACTTGAAGGCAATTTTGAACAGATGAGATTTGAGTGCAGTTTTGAAAAATTCAACATTTGTAATATTACGAGTGTGCTGTGGCAATTGGTTCCACAGAAAAGGACCAGCATGTGCAAAAGAACGATCCCCCCATGATTTCTTAGATTTTGGAACAACAAGTAATTTCGAGTCTGAAGATCTTAGACGTCGAGAAGGATTGTAAGGAATTAACAATTTAGGATTATACTCAGGGGCAGATCCATGTATACAGTGACAAACTAGCAATAACAACTTAAATACAATACGATATTCGATAGGTAACTAATGAAGTGAGGACAAAATTGGAGTTATGTGAGTAAAGCGTCTAGTAAGGGTAACAATACGAGCTGCAGAATTCTGCAATTTTTGTAATTTTGAAAGTTGAGATTGTGGAAGTTGAAACAACAGTGAGTTACCAAAGTCAAGCCGAGACGATATTAGAGCATACATCTTTTCTGTTACCGAACGAGTCAAATACTTTCGGATGATGCCTAAATTACGTAATTGATACCTTACAGATCTGCACACAGCACGGATCTGGGCAGACAAAGACATAGTGGAGTCGAACAAAACTCCCAAGGTTTCTACATGATTTGGTTGATACAATATCCACACTACCAATTCTCAAAGACGGAAGATTTATCTTATCTAATGAAGCCTTAGAGCCGATAAACAGTAGCTCAAAGAATTACTACTCATCCATATATTAATATCTCGGACACAAGCTTCAAGTTTTTTAACAACATCTATGACAATGGCCTGGCTAGGTAAGAATGAACTATACATCTGGATATCATCTGCATAAGAGTGATAGTTAAAACAGTGATGTCTTAAAATCTGTCTAAGACCACCCAAGTAAAGTGAAAAAAGGGTCGGGCCTCCAACTGATCCCTGTGGTACACCACAAACTAACCTAGCAGGATCAGACTTTGAATTATCAATACAAACAACTTGAAACCTTTCAGCTAAGTATGACTTAAACCAATCAAGGGCTGTTTCATCAACACCAAGAGATCTCAGAGTGTTTAACATAATTGTATGATTGACAGTATCGAATGCTGAAGATAAATCGAGGAGTAAAAGAACAGTAATTCTCCCATCATCCATGTCTCTCAAGATGTCATTTGATAGGTTGACGAGCAGAGTCTCGACACTGTGATGCGGCCGATAAGCAGACTGGCGATTGTCCAAAAAATTATTATTAAGCAGATAATCTGATAGTCTTGAGAAGACGATACGCTCGAGGATCTTGGACAAAAATGGAAGATTTGACACAGGCCGATAATTCTGAAAAGCCTCAGGATCAAGGGATTGCTTCTTTAATAAGGGCTGTATGTAAGCTAACTTCAGTGCACTTGGAACCAAAGCCTGTTGAAGACTCAGGTTGTCAATGCAAAAACTGGAGCACACTCCTTCACTAAGACAGTTGGAATCGGATCCAAGTCACAGGACTTAGGTTGCATATTGCGAAGAAGTCTCTCGATCTCAGCCGCTGTTGTAGGCTCAAAGGATAGCAGAGACGCAGAGGTTTGTCTCAATGAAGGACGAGTAATATCTGTAGGCAAATTACTGCAAATCTTACTTATCTTCAATTTAAAGAACTGCATGAAGAGCTCTGCCAATTTTTGATCATTAACACAACCCGGAAGAGGCGATGACTTCCTGCGATTTAGAAGATGGTTAGCAACACTAAAATGCCGTTTGGAGTCCGTTCCACAATCTTTGATGAGACTGACATAGTAATTACACTTTGCTTTTTTGACAAGGGAATTTACAACCTTCCGTTGATTGCAGTACAGTTGGCGATCAATTTCTCGCTTGCCTTGTGATCGCCACTTCCTTTCAGCTTGTCGACAGGAACGCTTTGCAACAGCAATTCCATGGTTGAACCAAGGGCTGACAGAGTGATTTCTCCTGGAGCGTGTCTTCGCAGGTGCAACGATGTCCAAGATGTAACATAGTTCAGAGTTGTATTTTTCGACTGCACTGTGAATGTCAATAGAGGAAATCGACACCAATGCACGAAGAACATCAGCAAATGCAATTCTGTCAATCCCTTTTATGCTTCGTACAACCTTACGACTGCTTATCGATTGTGGTCTCCTAACATGAAGGTTGCAAGAGATGGCAGAATGATCCGATATGCCAGGTGTGACTTGAACATCCGAATGAAACGTACTCTCAAATTTGCGAAATATTAACACATCGAGAATATGACCTTTTTCATGGGTCGGTTCCTCAATAACTTGTTCAAGACCTTGAGTAGACAGTAATTCGCTGAATTTCTTGGTGTTTGGAGATTGTCAAAATGAATATTCAGATCACCACATATCATGAGAGGTGTTGCTCGAAGTGTTCTATCATCAAGCATTGATGAGAACTCATCGAGGAACTTCGTGAAGGCGGACTGAGTCCCCGGTGGCCTGTAGATGATTATAATATCAATACTGATGTTGTTAGATATAACAGTAGCCGACATCATCTCGTAGCTTTCACAGACAAATGGAGGCTTAATATTTACATACATTTGATTGCAATAAAAGAGTCCGATGCCACCGCCACGCCTTCCGACTCTGGGTTGGTGCTTCAAGGTAAAGCCTACAAGACCTACAAATCAGACTTAGTTGAACAAGCCTGGTCTAGTGATGGTAAGATTATCGCTCTCCTGAAAGCTACCAATGGCAAACGAATAACTAAGTTAATATCTTCTGAAGATGATCTAAAACACATCCCAGGTCAGCCTGCTCCAGGTACTAGCAAAACATGATTTCCTTTGATAGTCTCCATGAGGCATGTACAGTTAATTCGATAATTTCTTTTTTGTTATAGTGCAACTTTTAAATGTTGATACATACACATGTAACTACCGATGTTGTACTAATTAACACGGATGATTGATTCCTGATGTTTCATGCTTCACCATACTTATCTATACATTTGGACTTTTTCAGATTACATTGTTTATATAATTATATTTTGTTACCTGTGATAATTGTTTGTTTGTTTTTGTTATCTCACAAAGCACAAATAATGCATATTGTAAAGATAGTCTACTTTATTTGTACACTCTTATGTACAAATATATACCTCAATGTTTTATATACGATTAATACTCATATAATGTATCATGTAAATAACTATGGATGATGAAGGTTTTAATTTTTCAATAGATGACTATAAGAGCTACTTTCCCCATTCTAAAAATATATTATCTGCGATACATTTGAACTGCAGAAGCCTTTTAAGAAATTATGATGATATTCAAATATTGTTGAACTTGATAAAATATACTTTTAAAGTTATTGCACTAACCGAAACTTGGTTGAATGATGAATCTGCTCCTATAATATTTTTAATGAATACATATTTCTTGGTTCTCAAAGAAATGATAAAAGAGGTGAGGTGTTGGGTTATGTATCTATAAAATATTAAATATATACTTCGGCCTGACTTAAATCTCTTTTGTAATACAATGTGAAACTCTTTTCATAGAAATTCCAAAACCTTTAAAAAATGTAATAATAGGTGTATTTTATAGGCCTCCAGATAAATCACCTAGTGAGTTTAATTCTTTTTTAAGACAAACTTTAGAAATCATTAATCAAGAACGAAAGAAAGTTGTACTGTTAGGGGATTTTAATATTGATCTTAATAAAATGAATGTTTTAACTATGTAAATGAATTTTCAGATATGTTGTCATCATTTTCTTTTAACCTTAATCAATCATCCTACCAGAATTACACAATCAACAGCGACACTGAATGATAATATTTTTTCTAACTCTGCTCCGATTTCTCATATTATCTCTGGCACTATCATCGCTGACGTTTCAGATCATTTTCCAATTTTTTCCCTATTTGACTTTTCTTTTGAAAATGAAAGACACCATGTATACATTAATAAAAGACAAATCAATGATGACAACATAAATACATTTATTGTCAAAGTAGCTGGAAGTGTTTATGATTTTGAATTTACTCATTATAATTTCGAATATGATCCTGATCTTTTGTACGATAAGTTAATCACTGTAATAATGGATCTAAACCCCTCAAAAAATGTCTTGCAATTCAACTTTGAGTCCTCGTATCTTTTTTGTTAATTGTCTATAATTCATTAATTTTATACCATTGGAAAGTTCATTTATTCCTCTTTACACTGATACCCCATTTGTAAAGGTTGTGCAATGCTTGAATGCACAGTATTCCCGAATACAAATCAAAGTCAGAAATGGAAAGTTGCCAAATGAATGGCTATTGTTGAAAGGCAGAGTTTCTATTGAGTATCATTAAATGGGTCATGCATTATTCCTCAATGTTTTCACTTATTGTTTGGAAGATGAAATGTGCCTTATCCAACATTGTATTGAGCGCCTAACGCACAAACCAAACAAACACAAAGAAACACAAAAAACCTTTTATACAGTTAAGAACTCGATGTAAGCAATAGCCATTCATTTGGCAACTTTCCTTTTCTGACTTTCATTCGAGTTTGCGAGTACTGTGCATTCAAGCATAACATAACCATCACAAATGGGGTATCAATGTGACAAGGAATAAATCAACTTTCCAATGATATCAAATTTAACCATCATAAACAATCAAATAAAAAGATATGAGGGCTCAAAGTTGAATTTCAAGACATTTTTGGAGGGCTTTATATACAACTTGTTTTCCACTAAAAAAAAACTAAAGTTCAATTTAAAAAGAACCTATGGTTTGATAATGATTTGAAGAAGATGTATAGAAAGAAAAATAGGTTATATAGAAAATATGTAAAAAATCCAACTCAAAATCGTCTGTCTACATATAAGTCTTATAAAAATAGATACGTTAATGCCATAAGAAATTTGAAAAAGAAATATTTCTCAACAAAATTTCAAAGTATAAAAGGCAATATCAATAAGACCTGGAAAGTAATTAACAATATTATAAACAGAAATTCTAAATCTGGATCCGAAAATATTCCTAATCTTAAAGAAAACGGTGTTGCTATTGAAGATCCAACTTTGATTGCGGAGTCTTTTAATAACTATTTTTGTATTGATTATGATATACTTTTAAAAGAGCTTCAGTTTTATGGTATAAGAGGAACTCCTTTAAAATTAATGCAAAGTTATCTTAATGAACGAAAAAATTTACAGTTTTTAACTCTAAAATATCCAATATGAAAAATATAACATGTGGGGTTCCGCAAGGGTCAATTCTGGGCCCTCTCCTCTTTCTTATATATGTTAATGATTTGCATTCTTGTTCCAACATTTCAAGACTCATATTATTTGCTGATGATACAAATATCTTTTTAAAAAATAGTAATATTCATAATTTGAACCGTGTCATGAACATAGAATTAACTAAATCTAATCAGTGGTTTATTGCTAATAGATTAATATTGAATATACAAAAAACTCACAGTATGATATTTGGTAAAAAGCACTTAGGTATAGATGATATTAGATTATACATTGATAATAAACCCATAGAACAAGTTAAGACTGTCAAATTTCTTGGTGTAATTATAGATGATGATATAAAGTGGAAAAGTCATGTAAAAAAAATATCAAATCAAATTTCTAAATATATAGGTGTTCTTAATAGATTAAAAGAATTTGTACCTCAAAATATATTACTGATGTTGTATAATGCATTGATTTTACCAAACCTGAATTATGGAATAATTTTGTGGGGATCAAGCAACAAATATCTTCTTGAAAGTTTATTTAAATTGCAAAAAAGAATAGTTAGAATAATAACCAACTCTGAATTCCGAAGTCATTCGATGCCTCTTTTCAAGAAACTTCGTATCCTTACTGTTTATAAACTCCATAACTATAATTTAGGTATTTTTATGTTTTTGTACAATAAGAATCTACTACCAAAAATTTTTAATTCCATTTTCCAAAAAATAATACCAGAAAGAGATTGGATTTTCGAGTTAAATACGGCAACACTTCTTTTTCCAGATCAATAGTAACGTGTAAAGGTCCTGTATTATGAAACAATATACCAGATAGTATTTTTTAAAAAATTCATTAAACTCCTTTAAACGTAAGTTTAAAGAGTATTTATTGTTAAATGAAACGTAATATATCATATGCTTTTTTTTGTGCTTAGGGTAGGGTTAGGGTTAGGGTTTGTTTAGTTCAGTTCATTTTTTTTTCCTCGCCAATTTATTCTAAGTATTGTATTTTGTTATGAATTTTATGCCATGTCTATGTTTAATGGGATCATGCATACAAGTTTTTCTTAAAACTTTTTATGATCCCACCACATTTACATTATTAATTTCTGTGTAAATTTGAAATATTGTTTGTCATGCTTTTATATGTTTTAATGATTTGTGGAAATAGAATTCAATTCAATTCAATTCAATTCAAAGCCATCCGGACAGAGATGAGCAATCACCGCATCATCAGACGGAGTGAGCCAAGTCTCACATATACATACTATGTCAAGGTGCCAAAACAAAACATAAACATTGAAATATGTAATGTAAGTCATAACTGCAACAACAATCATGACAATGGGATCAGTATGCGAATATCTAAGAAAGAAATTTCTAATAACAAATTAATATTCTAGTAAACTTTGAAAATATAACAATGATTAAACAGATAAACAATGGGAGTATATAAATGTTTTAGATAGAAATTTCAAATAACAAATTAATATTGTAGGAAACTTTGAAAATATAACAATGATTAAGCAGATTCATCAAAAAAAATTGAGAAAAACAGTATTACTGAAGAGTATATACCAATGAGTATACCATGAATCGTGGGGAAATTAGATTATTGTTATAGAGATAAATACATCAGATTGAAATTTCAGTTATGGAAAAATTACAGACAAAAAGGTTTAACTGAGTACATATTGAGTAGCCTACATGTAATTATTCTCGAAAAGAATACAAGTGTTACAAAATGATTATATGAATTAAAACACAAATTAAAATAATGTATCAATACTTTTTGTTACCATTCAAGGACATAGAAATTATAAGCACATTGGTATCCACACATCCCTGATGTTGCAGGATATTATT
>CALNVZ010000794.1:0-96408 GCA_940671915.1 Paracentrotus lividus
TGTATGAAAACATATAACAGTTTAGGCGCGGATCTAGCAATTGCTCTGACAAAGAACTGGACAGATTAAATTGTCTTGGGACAATAGCGGCTCTATTATGTTTGCGTAAATAGGCCGATACAATCTTTTTGAATTGGCTGATGCTGGATCCGCTTCTGCAGTTTACGTTCTTTAATTAAACTCTATAGACATGAATCAGGTAGGATGTTCTCTGTCTAACGCGTGAACTTGCAAAATGTTAGTTTTACGAACTAGACCTATAAAGACCATTATCACAGTGTAAGTTTCGTCAATAAATAATAATTCAAAGATCAATCCATTTTCAACGAATTCTCATGACGAACCAGTCCGTTTGAGGACAGTATACCCCTACTTGCAACTCTATTAGTTCTCTTCTCCAAGTGTGACCAGGGACGTGAGACGAGACCCTGTGTGACAAACACCTCGACCAAGATATCTATCTAAAAAAACATCTGTTCCTTGACCTCGGTCCAAACAGTGGTCACCCAAGGTCACAGCTGGGGGCCAATATTGTTTACATTAAACGATCAAGATGTCTGTATCGATACATTTTTATTAGTTTTTTTTATTCTTGTACTTTCCTTATTCCGAGGTCGATTTTCTTCGTTTGAAATTGAAAACAAATTAACATTTGATTTCTAAAAATAATATGCCTGTGAAAACTTGAAATATATCAAATACAATCATTTTATTTTGAAGGGCCTACTCATAGGCAGAGCTACTATTACGTAACATCCCAGCTGTTGTTTATCATTTACCCCTGGCTCAACGCTCAAGATGGCCTGTGGAGTTGTAAAGTTTGGTAACAGGGATTATCTGGCCATGCAGGGTCGATAGTGCTTGGAAATAGTTTCACACGAGGTTTTTTGATAAGGGGGTATGGGACCTGAATTCGGAGGGTCAGCTCAGGTCTGCTTGCAAACGATTGGTTGACGTAATGTGACATTATCCAGTAGCGGACGCAGACCGGAGTCACACAATGAAATTACCGGGCCCATGGGTAAACATAATAGAGCCGCTTTTCTCCAGGCAATTTGGCCCCCGAAATGCATTCAATTCGATTTTCTTGGATCCGCGCCTGTTATCTCTTTTTCTTCTAATTATGGTTTTAAAAGGACTCGAGAAAAGCTGTGGTCCAAATTGCAGAATTCATGGGCAAATCCTACTCAGATGATTTGATTGACCGGATTGTTGATGCTTCAAGTTTTAAATTCATGAAGAAGAATGAGGCCACGAACCCTGACATAGCTGGCTGTACGAGAAAGATATGGACAAAACACAAAACAAGACATTCATGAGGAAAGGTAAAGAAATGTTTTTGAATTTGTTGTTGTATCAAAATTCTTGGAATTCCAGGAATATTTTTGCCCCATTATACAGTGCGTCCTAGAAAAAAAAGTAAACCTTAATTTGAGAGCCTCAAATTAAAATGTTGTAGCTTGTGTGACCTTGATATTTATTTCATGATAAAGAGTAACTCATATTATATTCAATGATACCACATTTATACCTATGCTTTGACTGAGCACTTGATCTAAAAAAAAAAGCGTCAAAATCAAAATGTTTCAAGTTTGGTCAAAAGCAACCATTGCATTTAAATAGGCCAAGTAATCCTTTGTCTCTTATGAATGGACTCAGGAAGGCTAACCTCAAGCAATGAATGAATGATCAGGTTAACTGCTTCTGAAAAAAATTGGAACAATGTGCTTTCGACCAAAGTTTTTAAAAAATCAAGTGCTCAGTCAGTACTGGTATAATTGTGGTATCACTGGATAGAATATTAGTTACTTTTTGTCATAATATAAAAATTAATGACAAATAAGTTATAAAATATGGGGCTCTCAGAGTTGGGTTTCCTTTTATTTGGGACGCCCTGTATAATCCCATTCACACTGGCATTTTACATCAGTGGCCTCCATTCCTAGTGGCGAATCCTAAATAATTAATACCAGTATTCATGCCTTAAATATGCAAATCCATAATTTTGGTAGACAAAAGGGTGATTATAATCAACTTCATTGAAATAAAACGTCATAAATGGGGACATAAGCTCACAGTTACCGTGGTCAAGCTCTTTTTGTTCCCTATATATGCATCAAAGTTGTGTTGTTTTTTTTTAATCTTTTTGATCAGCAAGACTATCATGTATTATTCCATTCTAGTGTCTGTTTCCTGAAGGTTATTAATTCATAATCATATATATTCTCTCAGTATCACATTTCAGAATTTAAATCATTATTGAATTAATGACCTCTAATGATCTAATATAGTATTGTGCAAGATTATTAGAATACATTACATTTTACACGTAAAATGTCGAAATTAACCAAAAGTTATTTGTTGAAAGTCATGTTTTTTTCGTTATTTACATTTGTTTATTCAGGAATTGTAGGAGATTGGAAGGGCTACTTCTCAGAAGATCAGAATCGTCGATTCGATCAAATCTATCAAAAAAAGATGGCAGGATCTGGATTAGAACTGAGATTTGAATGATTGCCCTCGTCATCACCATAGAAACGTCATAAGAATATTAAATTGTACAATCTGAAGTAATAATAATGATTATAAAAATCATTTTGTTTTAATTAATTTCTAAAGCGTGATTATTACGTATGATATCATACATCTATTAAAGACGGTTGTATAACAAAATTCAAAATGCAAAATTCATGAATTATGGGTTGTAAAAGCATTAAGGTTTGTCCAACCTAACTGTCATGAAGGTGTTACTCTTACTTCGCCATGTTCGCGGAAACATCTCTGCGACGCGGACACTCGAAGACGTCTCCGATTTTTTTTCCCGCGATGGGAACAAAAAGTTTTGGAGACGTCTTCGCGACGGTAAAAAATCATCGGAGAAGTCTCCGCGACGGAAAAAAAGTATTAGAGACGTTTATATGTGTCCGAGTCGCAGAGACGTCTCCGCGAAGTCAAATCATATCAAATCAAGTGAGATACGGATAGCGGTTAAAAAAATAATTTAAAAGTGTTTTTTATAAAACAATAAAAATATTTGCGCACTTCTGCAAAGAACTGTTACATAAGAACAATTTTTATTTCCAAGATAGTACTCTTATGCTCACATACAACTGAATATCTAATGCTTGTGTGATATACGCCTTGTTTGCTGTGTGCACAATCAACTTAATAAATGTGAGTGAAAAACTCGAATATATTTCAAAATCCAAGCAAATGTATACCATGAGGGGGTATTTCCCTCTAAGAATATGGTGATAATCTATCACATAAACTTTATTGTCGTGGTTGATTATTTTAGGTTTTCGTTATATCCCATTCCTTATTATAAATTCTCTATCAAAAAATTCAAAAACTATGAAACCATTTTGTTGGTGTGTGAGTGTGTGTTTGTGTGAGTGTTTTTTTTTTTTAGGACTTCCGTTTCGAATGGCTCATAATAGCCAAGAAAATGTTATTGTCCTTTGTTCTTGTAATCTACTGTCGTATATGTGGCATATATAATGTCTTTATACAGTACATGTGCATAATTATGTATAATAAAATACACATCAACAAAATTACAAACACTGACGATTTCGTGTTAGGAATTTGTACTCTGCATGTACATAATTGCGTCATTTTTTTTAGTGAGAGTTTGTGTAATGATTTTTTATACACTGTTGCTCGTAAAGGTTTTTGTTTTGGTTTGTTTTGTTTTGTTTTTTTGCTTCAGCCACATCTTTTTGCTTTGGTTTCATTTTCTAGAATTATTTTTGTCTCCTCTTTCAATTTTTGGGACCCTTGCTATATTTTGGACGTTCCCGAACCATTCCTGGGGATAGTTTTTTTTTTTTTTTTTTTTTTTTTTTTTTTTTTTTTTTTTTTTTTTTTTTTTTTTCTTCTCTCTTTCTTTCTTTCTTTTTTTAGTTTGTCAACCCCCACAATGCCCATTTTCGTTTGCCCGTCTGATCAAGGCCCCCTCAATCCTACCCCACAAAATGCGTCCGAGGAGAGGGCTGTTATTTGTCTTTACGTTAAATTTAGGTTTATGGTCATAGACTTGTCTAGGGGAAGGGTTAAAGTTTATTTCGATTGATTGAGGTTCAACGCTGATTTTATTCATTTTTAAATCATGGAAATCTTTCCGGAAATGTATTGTAGAATCTCAGCCAAATATAAATCATGATGAAAAATAGATTATAATTAAAATTTACAACCTTATCACTAAGGCTGAAACAAAATTTTTGGGAAATGATAATGGTTTTGGGTTTATGGTTGTTTTTTCCTTGTTTTTATTTCCCTTGTTTTGATTATAAAGGTAGGATAAAATATTTCAATTTTTCACCATACCCTCTTTTTACTTCACCTTTCCTTAGGCAAAAAAAAAAACTAAAGTAATAAACTAAAAACTAAAACTTGTAACCTTAAACTTTAACTTAATGTAAAGAACCATTATGACATCCGTACACTTCAGACGTGTTTCGTTGGGGTATGACTGAGAGGGCCTTGGTCAGCCGGGTGACGAAATTGGCCCCAAAATGATTTTTAAAAAAAATGGGCAATGCGGGGTTGACAAACTTATTTTATTCTTCATTTCCCTGGAATGGCACGGGAATGCTGGGGGACAAACAATTAAAAAAGAGCAAAAAAAAAAAGAAAAAAGAATTCCTGCAGCGCACACACACAAAAAGAAAAGAAAAGAAACCTTTCTGACCAACAAAGTATTTTCAGAATTGTTAAATATATAAGCTCATTTTCAATTCAGACCTACAAAGTCGATATCTCCAACCCACCCCCCCCCCCAAAAAAAAAAGGGAATTGAAAGTCGAAACGTCTTCGTTCTAAGGGTACGTAAGTGATGAAATCGATCTGGAAAACTTGGTAGACAAGACCGATAAACGAAAAAGAGAAGAGTATGATATTTTGGATTGGACTATGGATAAAAGAGACATAGAAAAATAATGAAGAGTTTAAATATATAATATGAGATCATTATTCAATGCATGTAAGAATACTCATCTGCATTATTCAATATGAATTAAAGCTGGTGTATAGTGTTGGGAGAAGGAAAAATTTAATTTGGATTCACAGTTAGATAATATGAAAGCCTGAATCCTATAACTGTAACAAAGAAAGTTATATTACATGGAATCTCGTTTTAATGTCTTTATTTCACGATATTTTAGTATAAAAAGATAAGACGGGGACCCGACTCAGCTTTGTGTGCACTAGGCGTTCACATGGAAAACCAATGGGATTCTCTTGTGTGGGTGATACACACAGATCGCTACGGTCCATTCATGCGGGAAGTTCGGGGGACAGGACAACCCAGCAAAGGTCTCAAAACCGTTACAACTTGTGTTTGGATTCAAACATTTCACTGAAATTCACCGGAAATCGTGAAAGGAATATCACAAAATCTCTCACACATGTCTTTTAACGCAATGTGAACAACATGAGACTATATTTAATCGGTTTTATGCCGATTTTTTTTTTGTTACCAAAACTATACACCAGTTTAAGATAAGAAGAAAAGTAGAATATCGAAACGATAACATTTCATTACTATTCACATCGGAGAGGTTTGAACGATTTTTGTCAAATGTATTTGACAGCACTTTTTTTTTCTTCTTCTTCAAAATTGTATAAAGTCATGATTATAATTAACGTAACGTAAATGTAATTATTAACGTAAAGAGGGGAGGAAACGAAATCCTGATCACGTCAGGAATATGTTAAACCCCAATTAAAAGAAAAATAAAAAAAAAAACAGATTTTAAAAGCATCCGGATGAGCGTGGAGACATTCAAGTTTGTTTTGCACCAAAATATGTTTCCTTTGATTCCGGAAATAACTTCCTGTTATTCCAACTTTCAGGAAGCTGCGATATGACTGATTAGATGCAGAGTATTGTTTTATCAATTAATAAAAAATAAATAAATCCTTCCTAATAAAATAGTTAACATGTTTTGATAACGGAAGGAAGCTATTCAGCCGTGGTTGGATCACGTTCCCTTTCTTCATATTGTTTTTACCCATTCATGACATATACGTGTAATTCATCAATTATATAAAAAAAATAAAAAAATAATTGTAATGCGTACAATTATCGGTGATATGTACTGATATGTATGTGTAATGCAAACAAGTATGCAGCAATAGGTAATTGGAGAGAGAGAGAGAACAAAAGTGAAACGGACAGAGAGAGTGAAATAAACTCTTTGAAAAAGAAGAAAATGAAATGTGTAATGTGATGAATTTACATTTAGTTACCTTTCACAATTCAACTGATGAAAAGCATTTGGGAGAAAATCAACCAATATTTATGCTCATGTTAACTACGTTTGGATTGAAATTTGGATTGAAAAAAAAAAATAAATAAATAAAAATAAAATTTGGGTTTGCATG
This sequence comes from Paracentrotus lividus, assembly GCA_940671915.1. Classification (NCBI taxonomy): domain Eukaryota; kingdom Metazoa; phylum Echinodermata; class Echinoidea; order Camarodonta; family Echinidae; genus Paracentrotus; species Paracentrotus lividus. The sequence goes on from CALNVZ010000794.1 coordinate 6,388, forward strand.
AAATATGCCGATGTTTTATTCCTTAGACTCCACATTTTATTAGTGGATTATATTTACTTTGTCATAAACTTTGAGAACATGTTAAAAAATAAATAGGGTTTGACCTCTCTGCTATGAGGATTATAAAGACGTATGTTTTGTTATGTTTTTACGTTATATGCCCCATTGACGCACGGCGGATTTTGAAATTTGATGAGCGCGTGCGACCGTATGGTAGGCTGGAAACGATTTAAAATATATAGAAACTCCTAAGAGAAGTGTCTAAAATTGCCACTCAAGAAAAAATTCCGAGTTTTACGCGATTTACAAAGAGCGCGCAAAACGAGCGCACGGGCGCTTACGCGCGGAAATTTTCAAAATGCTTGAAATGGCCTGAAACATACTGTGTATGAATATGGGGGTGATTTTGAGCATTTTAAGATTTTGACGCACCGGTTTTTTAAAAAATTTCAACCTGTTAAAAGCATTTATCAAATAGGCTGTCAAATTATTTTTTTTTAGAAACATGACGCTCTTCAATTTGAGACCAGCCACGGCTCATTTGGCGACAATTTTTGACGCCAAAAAAATGTATTTGCAAATGATTGTGTATCCAACTCTGAAAAATAATTGGGGGTTGCCGTTGATCCCGAAGAATTATTCAGGATTTTGTGTAGGCATGTTTTTGGCCAAAAATGGCATATTTTGGCAAAATTGACAAAATTCGCGTGCGCGTAATTCCAACTTGAACAGCCAATTCATTTCGTTATGAATAGTCTAAACATAGTGTTTATGGTGTCAAATTGTTGTGAATATTATCAAGATTACTTTAAGAGCAAAAAAATCGATGATCTGAAGCTGCATTCTTTCCCGACGCGTATTAATGCGCGCAAAATCGTGCGCGTGCATTTTTTCTTGAAATGCTTAAAATGACCTGAAACGTACTCTAATTCAGCCATAAAGTGATTTTGAACATTTTTAATTTTTGCGCGCGCGTAATTCTTCAATTGTGTAAATAAATCAGATCTTGATACAATTGGAGCGAAATCTGTTTATAAAAAGTTACCAGAATATATTCAAGTGGTAAAACAATTTAACTTGATAGATATATGGCGAAAATTGCACGGTGAGAAGAAACAATTTACTTACAGAAGTACATACCACAAAGGTTAGTGGCGGAGAGTTTTTATCAATACGTAAGACGTGCTTGTATCAAGCCGGTTGCTCTATGTCCAGATCACTGTACTGTTACGGTAACATTAGCAATCGATAATATCATCCGAGGTAAAGGATACTGGAAACTTAACAATTCACTTCTATCTAATGATGAATATAAAATACAAATTAAAGGTATTATTCGAAAGCAGCAAGAAATGATGAAAAGAGAAAAAGATATAACGTACGTTTGGGAAATGTGCAAAATAAAGATAAAAGAATATTCCATATATCATGCAAAACAGATTAAAAAGAGGGAAAGAATCGAGATTATTGCTTTAGAAAGAAAATATGAAGAGTTGATGAATGAATTTGGAAAAGAAGAAAACAAAAATGAGTTAATAGAATTAAAGAGAAGAATAGAGCATTATTATAAGAAACAATGCGAAGGTGCACGAGTCAGAGCTCGAGTACAATACTTCGAAAAAGGAGAAACAAATGTCAAATATTTTAAAGAAATTGAAAAGAAAAATGCTGTTAAAAAGTCTGCTTTAAAGATTGGAAGAAAAAGTGAACATGATATGAGTAAGATTTTGAATTATATTCACAAATTTTACTCAAGATTGTATACCTCGCAGAGTAAAAACAGAATGGAGGTAAGAGATTATATTAGAAACATAAGAGTAAAAAAAAAATGAAAAAAGAAGAAGCTGATATATGTGAAGGTAAAATTTCGAAATCAGAAATTACACTGGCACTGAAAAGTATGAAGCCAAATAAAACTCCAGGAGGAGATGGATTAACTGTAGAATTTTACAAAGAATTTTGGGAAGACCTGCAGGACTTAGTATTGGGAAGCCTGAATGCAGGTTTCGAAAAGGGGTGGTTATCGTATACACAACGTAATGGAATTATGACTTTTTTATATAAAAAGGGAGACAAAGAAGATATTGGGAATTGGAGACAAATTACGTTGTTGAACATTGACTACAAATTAGCTGCAATGGTACTGGCTAACAGACTACAAAAAGTAATAAAATCATTGGTTAATGAAGAACCCAAGTTTGGAATTATATAAAAAGGTAGAAATGGAATGTCTATAATATAGCAAAAATAATTCGATATTCATTGATTATGGAAATTTGATAATTTGGAGTGGAATGCCTTCTATTTGTAGATTCTCTACAAACGGCGTTTGGAATACGCTGGAAATGTGAATTTATAGCATAGTGTTTGCGATAGCTATGGTTTGTGTAATGTATTAGTAAATGGATCTCAGTCATTATATGTTACACAGATTTCAATTGTGTTAAGTTTGAAATGGTTGTTTAACAAATATACTTCTACTCTACTCGAGGGAATATAGACAGGTTGTCCTATCTGGCTCTAACCTGTTTTTAATTATTGTCTATTGAAGTTCCTCAAGTAATAATAGAAAATGATTGAGTGCATTAAAGGTATCTGTACGGGGAAAATCAAACAGGATAACATAGGAGTTAGACTGATGAGATATGCGATTTTTGTGGAAAATTTAGTCAGGTAAAAAGCTCTTTGATACATTTAGGATTTTGGGCAGATTTCGGGTGTGTACTATATAAACAAGGATAAAACACAGATGTGGTTAGGGAAGATAACATTAGCACGGATTAGTGGTATTCCATGCGGTTGATAAACTATGTTAAAGCTGTCTGATATTTTCTTTTTAAAATGCAACCTTTGAGTTACTGAATTAATTGGGTCAAAAGAAATCAGGCTAAGACGAAAAATTATTAATAATCTGGTAACAAAATAAATTACGATTATGAGGGGTAATAATCATGTTTAAAACGCTAATATTATCGAAACTGTATATCACAGCACAAATTAATTTTTGTCCTTGTGGATGTTGTACAAGGAAAATCTGATAAGGATTAAAGATGAATTTTCTGGGGATCCTCTGTTGCCAAAAGTAAAAAGATCTAATGCAATTTGGGCGATCCATCAATAAGGAGGGACTTAGTATGTTGGATTTTGAGGTTGGCCAGTTAAATAGTTTAGTTAAAAATGGATACTCAGATTATTTGATGATACAAAAGTGAACGTGAAATGGATGTTGACGCTTAAGGTTTGATAACTTGGAGGTAGCGTTAATTTATAGAAAGATAATTGGCTAAATGATTACCGATTATAATATATACTTTGAAATATGTCATAACACCAGTGCGTTTATCTGGAAGATATTAGTATGTGAACTTTTACTGGAAAAAGAACAATCCAATGAAGAAAGGAAAGTCGATTGACTGACAGTTTTAGATTATAATATGACCACAAGAAAATTGTTATGATGATTTAATGAAATTAATATATACATATGGAAAAATGTTAATTGTTCAGGAACATGGATTACGTTCCAATATATTATTTGGTTGGAGATTTAGTTTAAACCATTCCAGCTTTATCTCAGTTAACGAATTACAAAATAATATTAGTTTTTTAAGAGATGGAAAATGGCTTTCAGAATATCATTACTCTAATATCATCCATTGTCAATAATTGAGCAGGAATCTAAAATGCAATAATAGACCGTTTTATTTAGCAAGATTTAAGAAAATGTGCTAAAGTCAGAAAACATATCTTTAACAAATACCGTTCTTACGTGTTACTGAAGTGTAAACAGATATATATAGAGTTTTTAGAATACAATGTAAAATTTCAAGGGCATGATAATATTTTGGAATTGAAAGTATTCGGGATTAGATGTAAATCTGCATTTCTGGCGTGATCAACATGGAGCAAATTGATATTAAACGGAGTTCGGGTAATATCGTCTTACAATTTATTTTCTAATAATATTGTATACACTTAATTCACCACGCAACATTGAGTAATTTTCAAGAATATGGAAAATTGAGGAACAGGTGAATTTTTGTGAAGCAGGAATGTTGGAAGTATAGGTGACTATTATACATTAGTTGTTATTGGTTTGTACAGAGGTTCAACTTTATTTGGAAGATTATATTTGAAAGTTATATTCAGTAGAGTATTTTGCATTGTTATTTATCTTGCAATATACAATATGTTTGATTTATGGAGGATTTAGTACCTCAGAGACAAGATGATCATATTTGTCTATATAACTATGCTTTTTTTTTCATTGTACAATTTGTTTACAGTAGGTTATGAACTATGACATAAGAAGATAATGGGGTATTTAGAATTTTAAAAATGATGTTTGTTTTGTTTTACGAAGAAAAAGATACGATGATGAAAAATGTAAAAGAAAAGAACATATGTATATGAGTTGGCCAAAATGGAGAAATGTACTGAGTAACGTTAAAAACTAATGTAATTTGATTTTGTTTTTAATAAAGAAGACCAGAGATGGTTTAAAAAAAAAAAATAACGTTGCAATGACGATAAGTAAGAAATGAGGTATGAAATCGCATCTACAACTCATACTCTATCCAACTCTGAAAAGATAATTGGGGGTTGCCGTTGATCCTGAAGAATTATTCAGAATGCTTAAAATGACCTGAAACGTACTCTGCCTCAGCCATAAAGTGATTTTGAACATTTTTTATTTTTGCGCGCGTGTAATTCCCTAGATGCCTTGCTTGTCAGGAGATTGATGGCTAGAAATTATCAACCATAATGATCAGACTGATTTTTAAGAACAAAGTATTTATTGTTCTTGATATAAACTGTCTTATTCATTTATATTGCGTATGATAAAACATTAATGCACATCCAGAAAAATACAAACACTGTCTTGTCTGACGATTTCATATTTTATAATTCGTACGCTGCATGATTGAGTCAACTTTGGTTTTGAGTGCTAGTTTGTGTGTTCAATTTCAAAATTAAAGATAAAAAAATCCAATACGAAACATTTAAAAGTAGAAACTCGATTGAACATTGAGAATTTTGTACATGATATAAGATCACGAAACGGGAGATTATATCCCTCCACAATCTCACTCTTAAAAATTGAGGTGCGTATAATTATGGTCATATTCCTGAAAATTAAAGAGTGCACAAAGAAGGAAATTGAATTCCTAATAAAGAATTTGTTTGCCCCAAAGCACGCCAGTCGCCGTTTCGTTTTAAATTGAATGAACGAATCGTGAAATTGGTGCATGAAATTGACATTTGAATGAAAATATAGTGAATTCGTTTGCACTGAACAAAAATGTTAGTGCCGATAAATGAAATTGAGTACACCAAACGAAAATTTGCGTGCACGTAAATGAAATGCCTTGCTCGAATTGAAAATTTGTATGATCCAACCAGCACGAAAACAACAGCTGCGTGAATTTGAATGCACTTAAATGAAATAGAGTGAGGAAATGATGAACTTGAACGGGAAAACCTATAAAAAAAAAAAAAAAAAAAAAAAAAAAAAAAAAAAAAAAAAAAAGAAGATTCGGACAATAACAAGAGGTGATATGTACATACGTACATACCACCTAAAAAAAAGAAAGAAAAAAAAAAAAGATTCTGACAATAACAAGAGGTGCTATGTACATACGTACATACCACCTAAAAAAAGAAGATTCTGACAATAACAAGAGGTGCTATGTACATACGTACATACCACCTAAAAAAAGAAGATTCTGACAATAACAAGAGGTGATATGTACATACGTACATACCACCTAATGAGGCGGCTTGTCCAATGCAAAATACATGTACACTTCATATGTGATGAAATGACATGCCTTCTTTGATCGCCAATTTAGACTGCAATGCCGGGGGTAAAACCAAAGTAAATGCGCCAATGTTGTAGGGAATCGTCTCAGCTACAACATACTGAACATTTGAAAGAGAAACGGCGCATAATTATTGAGTAACAATCCTCTTTGTACCAAGTTTATGTCGTCATTAAACTAAATCGGTAATTTTGAAACGCAAATCGAAATTTTGAGTTTAGAAGCCATTATGATAATGTTGCAATGACGTTAAGTAAGAAATGAGGTATGAAATCGCATCTACAACTCATACTCTATCCAACTCTGGAAAGATAATTGGGGGTTGTCGTTGATCCTGAAGAATTATTCAGGATTTTGTGTAGGCATGTTTTTGGCCAAAAATGGAATATTTCCGCAAAATTGACAAAATTCGCGTGCGCGTAGTTCCAAATTGAACTGGTGCCCATTTGGTTATGAATAGTTTGCAAATAGTGATTATGGTTCCAAATTGTTGTGAATATTATCAAGATTACTTTAAAAGCAAAAAATCGATGATCTGGAGCTGCATTCTTTCCCGACGTGCAAAAAAGCGCGCAAAATCGTGTGCGCGCATTTTTTTTCTTGAAATGCTTAAAATGACCTGAAACGTACTCTAAATTGGCCAAAAGGGGATTTTGAACTTTTTAAATTTTTGCGCGCGCGTAATTCCTAAATGTGCGTTCTTGCGCGCGCGCATTATGTTCTAAAAGATGCGCTTCAATTTGAAGTTTATGTGTATTAAATATGATTAATCAATGATTATTAGTTATCAAGTTATGATTAATAATGTGATTTTACAAAATGGCGTCTAGATGACGTCACGTGATTGCGATTGATAAGAAAATGAGTTAGTGCTGAGACTTTATGATGATCTATCATTGCTGAACATTTGAAATACTATAATGCATTATTTTTATAGTTATCATCTACACAAGAAGTGTACAGAAAAAAATAAGGAGAAAAAAAAAGAAGATTCTGACAATAACAAGAGGTGATATGTACATACATACATACCACCTAAAAATAAAAAAAAAGAAGATTCTGACAATAACAAGAGGTGATATGTACATAAGTACATACCACCTAAAAAATGGAGAATAGAGAATGGCTCTTTTGAAATCTGTACATGTTGTTAAATTTGAGCCACAAAGTTTGCTCTTCAGATGTTTGGAACTAAAAACGAAAGGGTAGGTGGGAACCTTTCTGCCAAAATATGTCATTTTTTCCTAAATAGCTTTGTTTATTCATTTTGGTGACTTTGCTTTGTTTGTCATAAACATTGCACTTAAAATATTTAGGGTTGTTGTCATTATGTCCTGGTTCAAGTATTCCTTTTAACCAACTGCAGAGTACAATACATGTATCTTTCAGCACTTTCGCTTGTTTGGCAAACCATTTTCTAGTACGGTGATGATCTTCTGTAGATGAAGAATCCATTGAATATTTTATTTGCCAGTGTCTGAGAAACAAACACCCATATCTCTGATGTTCCATGTTGCTCTAGAGGTACAAGAAGCATCAGGGTAGGCCTATTTGTTTTGTTATGTGTGAGATGGACCACTTTTGGATAAAACACATTTAACAAGTATACAAGTATTATGTTGAATTCCCCCAAAGCTCGTCTTCAAACTTTTGAGAGGCAGCAAAGTCTGAACAGTCGATCATGGATGGGGATTACCATAATTACCATGGAATTAATGTTGCACACTTCAGGCCATTTTCTGGTATAATCTCTATCAGATAGAACTTCCAATGTAGTTTATTGATTTGGGATCCTGGAAACTTTAAAGTGGACTGGTAAAGACTTATTATCATGTACGAAACGAATCAGCGGGGTGTGTAGAACAACTTGCTTTTTATTTAGTGAAAAACGGACAACCTGAAGTGGATTTAGAGGACATTATGGTACATGCAGGTAATATGGGCTAGCAGGTAATATGGGCCACCTGAAGCAAATCATGTCGTGACCGTCGACCGGTGACCGATGTGAGTACCTGTTCTAGGACAATTACCCCCTGGACAATTATCCCAACGGACAATTCCCCGGAATTACCCCGAGGACAATTACCCCCCGGACAATTACCCCCCGGACAATTACCCCCCGAGGACAATTACCCCCGGAGGACAATTACCCCCCGATTACCCCCCGGACAATTACCCCGCAGGACAATTACCCCCCGGACAATTACCCGGGACAATTACCCGCCCGGACAATTACCCCCTCACAGGCATTGATGTTGGTATCAAGCGGTGCCTATATTTTAAGTCTCGCCCGGTGTCGTAGGTTTTCGAATTATTTTCTACTTGATCTTATCTTAATGACTTTCTCTTTCTCTTCCTTTATTATATCTATCTTTTTCCTTTTCTCTTTCACTTTCTTCTTTTTACTTTGCTTTTTCCCTTTTTTCCCTTTTCGATTTCTGCGCCTATGCATCAGAAAATATGTTGGCCCCCATATATCCTTTTTTTTCATAGAAAAATAAATTGAACATTCATGAAAGTACACGATTACACAAAATAATCACAAATGTTGAATATCTCTGATTCATCTCTGATTCCAACTGATCGTATTTCTATTTATTTTTGTTTCGCCTGAACGAAGTTCGACAGCGACCTAGTAATCAATTTTCCTGTTAGTCTGTTGGTCTGTTAGTCTGTTACGAAAATGTCAAAGTTTTTAGTTTTTTGTTTAACTTGCTCTGATTTCTTTATTTCAGCATCATTTGTGTTCACACTTGGGACAAATGATACTTGGGTAATACCAACTATGTGTTGATAAGGATGATGGGGTCAAAGGTCATCTAGGGGTCAAAAGGCCAAATGATATGAGGCCATGTTACAAAATGTTACAGTTTTTGTTTAACTTGCTCTCATTTCTTTATTTCGCAATCAATTGTGTTCACACTTGGTACAAATGATTCTTGGGTAATACCACATGTGTCGTGATGAGGATGATGAGATCAAAGGTTATATAGGGGTCAAAATGTCAAGTTAAAGGCCGTCTTTTCTTAAACTTTTTGTTTAACTTTCACTCATTTTTTTTATAGCATCAGTTTTTTTTACCCCTGGTATAAATTATCCTTGGTTAATACAACTTATGTGTTGATGAGAATGATGAGGTCAAAGGTCATATAGGGGTCAAAAGGTCAACTTAGAGGTCAAAAGGTCATATTGCGTGTTTTGTTGATAGCGAAATCGGGCGAGACTCGTGTTTCGCGAACCATCAGGCAAATAGATAAAACCGTGGTCTGAGCCCATGGTTTCTAAGGGCGGCAATAAAGGCCATTATTAATAACTCCATAATTTAACAAATAAAGTGAAAATATAAACTAAAGCCCAATATCCATTTATGAAAAAATAAGGTTAATCGTAAAATTAAATATCATGCATAAGTTATTTTCACTTTAATTGTTAATTTATGGGGTCATTAATTATGGCCCCGATGACCGCCCACGGATTTTGTCGAATCCACCGTCGGGAAAATGAGGGCCAGTTTACATATTTTCTGATGCATTTTGTGTATTCAAACGGGGGGCTTCGGGCGCAAGCCCCCCCCCCCCCCCCCCCCCATTTTTCATGGCGCAGAAGGCGCCGCTAAACAAACAAAAAGGGGGGAAAGGAGCTGGGGTGGAGGTTGTGTGGTCGAATTGATAAGTTGGTGGACTGACGATCACAAGCTACGCGGTTCGAATCCCCTCCATTCCACTAATGTCCTTTGGTTAGATATTAATCTACAATTGGCCAGACTTGACCCAAGTAAGGTAAATGGGTACCGGTAGGAAGAAATTCCTCGAATGCCTGAAGCGCCCTTTATTAGGGCAGCTATGGCTATTGCCGGGTAATAATATGAGCTGCGCCACTGAATAGTTTATTAGATAGTCGGCACATTATAAATGCTTAATATAGGTTTTTCCGGCCAATTTCATTGTTTTGTCAATCAATTGCATATTAAAGGCATTCATGTTCGGAAAAACGCTGCTGCATCGAAATGTTGCCAGTCAAAATCGTATTCAATCCTCAAAATTAGCGATTAATGGGATTGATTTCGTATTTGCGCATTCTACTTCACATAATAAGCATATGCATTCGGCAATAGCTATTCAAATTCGTCTTCATCCTGTCGACATTTAATTCTGTATACTGAAATTTGCACAAATTTGAATGCACAAATAATGAAATTAAATGCCTATATTCGAATTTGAACTTTGCAACCATTACTTTGTGTGCCTAAAAACGAATCTGAGAGCATGAACACGAAATTGTTTGACTAAAGTCAGTCTGTCGCATCAAACACATGAATTTGAATACACATTAAATGAAAACGGATGATAAATGTATGAAATTGGCAGGGAAAACCTATATTATTGTTATTGTTAATGGAAAGGGGGAAAAAAGGAAAAAAAAAAAAAGGAAAAATAAGAAAATGAGAGAGAGAGAGAAAGAGAGAGAGAGAAAAGGAGAAAGATCAATATAAAAGAGAAAGGGAAAGGGAAGGAGAAAGCCATTAAGATAAGATCAAGAAAAAAAACAATTAGAAAACTTGCGAGACCAGGCGAGACTCACCATGGGCGCTACTTGATTCCAACATCAATTGCCAGGGGTCGGGGGGTGGTAATTGTCCTGGGGTGTAATTGTCCGCGCGGGGGGGAGGGGGAGGCGGGCGGGGGGGGGGGGGGTGAGGGCGTGGAGGGGCGGGGGGGGTGGGGGGAGGGGGGGGGGGGGGGGGGGGTATTTGTCCGGGGGTAATTGTCTCGGGGGTAATTGTTTGGGGGTAATTGTCCGGGGGGTAATTTTCCTGGCGGGGGGTAATTGTCCGGGGTAATTGTCCTGGGGGTAATTGTCCTCGGGGGTAATTGTCCGGTCGGGGTAATTGTCCGGGGGTAATTGTCCTCGGGGTAATTGTCCGGGGGGTAATTGTCCTGATACGGTGAGCACCATAGTGTTGTTCATATGTATAGTATACGAAAATACATCGTCGTGAGAGAATCTGATGCCGAAATTTCTCTGAGAAAATTGCCGAAAACCAACTAGGTGGATTAAACTTACGGCATTTTTTTACCCTGATGTAAAATTTGATATTTTACATAATGTGATGGTGAAAGAGTGCTTGAGGGGGTAACCTCAATTGTTTTGTATATCTAGTAAGCTTATAGTTTCATTTTGATCATACTAGCGTGTACATGTCACTTTGTTTTAGTGAAGGGGTGCAATGTGGCATTGAATGCTTGCCTGACACAGCAACATTAGTGCAGGTAATATGGGACATCCGAAATGGAGGAAATGATTCTGGTACTTAGTATTGGGATGAGGCATCAATCTCTTTGCTACGATTTTTTTTTTGGTATATTCACAGTATATAATTAATATAAATAACTTATTGTAGGCCTATATTGACTTGTATAATGAAAATAATATTTAGATAACATTAAAAAAAAATAATATACAAAATACATAACAATGAAATATATAGTCAAAGGACTTACTGAAGGGTCTTATGATTTCAAATTATATCTTAAAGTTAACAATTTTCAACATTTTAAACAAATTCCAGACATGGTAGAGTCAATGTAGTTTTTAAGACATACATTAAATACATGTGCCCATATTACCTGCACATGCAGGTAATATGGGCACTTTGGTAATGACGTCAACATTCCAATATTGCAGACAGGGTGTTAGTGATAATTGTTTTTCTTCACAATAAAAGTTAGAGCAGTAGTTATTGATTCATATAAACAAAGATTAGACTGTGTGTCATTTCGTAATTTTATGCAAATTAGGTAAATGAGAATAGGGGGTCCATATTACCTGCATGTACCCTATCTGTCCCCTCCCTGAAATCTTAAACATCAAGTAAAATTTGGAGGGGTTCTTGATGACGTCATAAGTGTGAGGGAAAGTTGCACAGCTTGAATGCTGCACTATGTATACAAGTGTTATACATGTATTGTAATGCATTACTTTTTATCCCTTTCCTTATTTCATTTATTTTTTTTTTCTCACTTTCCTTATGTTATTTATTGTTTCTCTATTTCCTGATGTAATCCGTTGTATCTCCTTGCATACCCATGGTGCTGATATTTCTGCTTTCCTTATGCTATTCATTGTTTTTCTCAATTTCCTTATGTTATCCATTGTTTTTATATCTTTCCTTATGTTATTAATTGTTTTTCTCACTTTCCTTATGTTACTCATTGTTCTTTTATTACTTTCCTTATGTTATTCATTGTTTATCTCACTTTCCTTATGTTATTCATTGTTTTTCTCACTTTCCTTAAGTTTTTCATTGTTTTCTCACTTTCCTTATGTTATTCATTGTTTTTCTCACTTTCCTTATGTTATTCATTGTTTTTTTCTCACTTTCTTTACGTTATTCATTGTTTTTTCTCTCTTTCCTTATGTTATTCATTGTTTTTTTCTCACTTTCTTTACGTTATTCATTGTTTTTTCTCTCTTTCCTTATGTTATTCATTGTTTTTCTCTCTTTCCTTATGTTATTCGTTGTTTTTCTCTCTTTCCTTATGTCATTCATTGTTTTTCTCACTTGCTTTATGTTATTCATTGTTTTTCTCGCTTTCCTTATGTTATTCATTGTTTTTCTCTCTTTCCTTATGTTATTCATTGTTTTTCTCGCTTTCCTTATGTTATTCATTGTTTTTCTCTCTTTCCTTATGTTATTCATTGTTTTTTTCTCTTACCTTATGTTATCAATTGTTTTTCTTTATGTTATTTATTGTTTCTCTATTTTCCTAAACATAATTATTTGTTGTTTCTATTTTCTTATTCAATGATTTCTCTTTATTCCTAATGGTATTTATTGTTCTGTCTCGATTGTTTTATCTTAATATAATGCATTATAGATATAGTAATAGATATGCTTCATGCATTACTTCCGGGGTTGCTCCTCACACTTATGACGTCATCAAATAGCCCTTAAAATATCCACGGATCTTCCAATTGAACCCGATTGTATATACAATGTTCAAAGCAGCATTTCTCGTGAACGCAATATGCTAAAGGGTTCAACTAAACGGTGTTCTGTTTCTCATGAACTAAACTTGATAATGCAATTAAATTCAACAAGATTGGCCTCTTCTTTAATATTCCACTTTAAATGAGGATGACAAAATCATAAACAAATAAGAAACCAACGATTCCTCGTCATTTTTAGTAAAACATTACACCATAAAGATCCCTGATAACTGTTGTTCCAGTGTTTATTCCATAACAAGTTTGTTAAAGGGATGCAAGATTTGGAGACCATCATGCAGGAGGTTTCCTGTCTTTAGTACATTTAAAAAGTTGATGAAGGTATACTGTTATGTGTCTGGCGTATGTTGCACATTCTTTATAAGAAACTTTGCTACCTCGTCAAATGCTTCATATAATTAAAATTGCAGCTTTCAATTGGAATATGCTTATAAATAGCACTTGATTTGAAGTGGATTTAATGCCGTACAATTATCATATATTATTATTATCATTATTATCATGCTCGCCTATCTGCATTACCTGTCTAAATAGCACATTCTTGACATCTTTGATGCTATAGACATTCTCCAAATGTGCATTTAAAACATTGCAAATGAATAGTCGGTTCATGTTTTTCTAGGTCGGCCATTTTGAATTTCAATGTGGTGGCCAATATTGTAATCCATTATTTTATATGATATAGGCCTATGTATATAATCAAGACATCCTTACAGGTGCCAACGTATTAAGGTTTATTCAACCACAAGGCTGAATGATTTAGCCATGGTGGCCATTTTGAATTTCAAGATGGCTACTTATTGAAATGGATCATAATGACAGAAGAACATGTATCATAATGTGACAGGAAACTTATGTATTCTTTCAAAAATGCCTAATATATGTTAAAATACAAATTTCTTGTATGGCGGCCATTCTGAAATTCAAAATGGCGGCCTAAGACGTGTTTAGAAATAATGGACCCAAAGTTTTTTGGATTCAGCATCCCAAATTGACAAATTTAGGTCATACATACCATTTTTGCTTGAATATTTCACAAGATATAGGCCTCAGTCAAAATACAATTTTCTATGGCGGCCATTTGGAAATTCAAAATGGCCGCCTGAGACGTGGTCGAAAAAATTGGTACTAAAGTTTTTTGGATTCAGCACCCCCGAATTGACAAAATTAGGTCAGAAAAACCACTTTGGCTTGAATATCTCACATGATATAGGTCAAAATACAATTTTCTATGGCGGCCATTTCGAATTTCAAAATGGCCGCCTTAGACATGGTCGAAAAAATTGGTACCAAAGTTTTTTGGATTCAGCACCCCCGAATTGACAAAATTAGGTCAGGAAAACCACTTTGGCTTTTATATCTCACAAGATATAGGTCAAAGTACAATTTTCTATGGCGGACATTTTGACATTCAAAATGGCCGCCTAAGACGTGGTCGAAAAAATTGGTATCAAAGTTTTTTGGATTCAGCACCCCCAAATTAACAAAGTTATATATATTTTGACATAACAGCCTCTACTAACATAACAAAATTAATGTTCAATACGTGTGTTGTTGCCCCCCCCCCCTGATTTTCACTGGAACTGTTTCCGATCAATCTGAAACTGTCTCTGGTTGCTGTATGTTATTAGAGTCTTCTTTTCTCAATTCTGTGTTTACCAGCCGTCTTCTTCCCCCTGCCTCTCCCTGCCTTTGGGGGGGGGGATGTTTAATTTCAATTTGAGTCAAAGACAATACAAATATAGCTCTACAGTACAGTGTGTTTTGCTCTCGATGAATTGCACTGTTCGTCATAAAGGTGGAATATTTTGTTCTGGCTCCAACGATGCTATGTTGCTTCGGCTTGAATTTCTTGAATGTGTTGCACGTTCCCTTAATCCTTTCCAGGGACTTTTCTTCCAAATAGTTTGCAATCCCCAGAAGATGACCATTTTCGTCATTTTATTTTTTATTTTGGGGCCCTTTTTTGTTTACGCGACCCACCAAATCACCCTCAGTCCTACTCAAAGTAAACACGTCTGAGGTGTAGAGTTGTTATTGTTCTTTAAGTTAAATGACTCGTTTGTCTAGGAGAGGGGTCAAATTTTATTTTGATTGGGGTTCAACATTGCTTTTAACCATTTTTACACCATGAAAATTTCTATCTTCCCTAAATTTTATAGTAAGATATCAGCAAAACATAAAAATAAAAATATATTAAAATATCATCAATAGTTACCATTTAAAATCTTGCCATCAAGGCTAAAAAGACAATTAGGGAAAATGATAATAATTAAGGGTTAAAGGTTGTTTTTTGTTTTTGTTTTTAGCATAAACTTTGAATACAATATTCCGAATTTTTATTAATCATACTTTTTGTTTCAATCTCTCCCCCCCCCCCCCCTAGACAAGAGACCCAAGCCTTTCCCCGTAAATCTAGATTTAAGCTAAAAACCAATATAAACAGTACGCCTCAGATGCGTTTCCTGGGGGAGGGGGGGGGGGGGGGGGGGGGGGGACTTGATCGGCCGGGTAACCAAAAAGGGGTCCCAAAATGAGAAGAAAAAAAAAATGACCGAAAATGAGCATCATGGGGGTTGACAAAACTTTTTTTTGGAAAAAAAAATCTTCGTAAAGGGTTTGGAGAATGTTCAAAATATAGCCAGGGTCTCGAAAAGTAAAAGCAGCGACAAAGATATTAAAGAAATTAAAGCCGGAGCAAAATCATGTCGCTATAGCGGCAAAATAAATAAATTAATTAATTTAAAAAAATAAATAATAATAATATTCCATCTTTATGACGGACAGTGTATGATCAGCTATTGAATTTCCCGCGGTCTGCATCTGGTGAACTAGATTTTTATACAATAAGGAGATCACGTGATGCTTTCTTCAATAAAACGTATTAGCCCATGCGCAAACATAATAAAGTCTCTATTGTCCCAAGACAATTAGCCCCACAGAATATTTTCAATTCGGCAACTTCCTTCGGGTAAACTTCATATTACCTTCGCGTGTGATTCATAGTGCCATCGTGTAACCTTTTAAACTTTGCCCGAACCCTTAAGGGCCTGTCCCACAGGAGGCGATCCACAGTGGGCCAGGTGTGATCCAAAGTGCGCCAAAACCGGCATTTGGTCATCAAATTAATTTCTTTTTTATAATCTTTCATGCCAAAATTACAACCATTAGAACATTTAGGTGAAATATTTCTTCTTGAAATTAATTTCAATTCGGTTATTTTGCCTGAAAAGTACCCGAAATTTGAATTTAGCGGTAAATTATGTGTAAATTACAATGTTGTCGTTTTCAAACAATTTTTGCCAAACGGGTCGTCTGATCTATTTGGAATTTCACTTACCTGTTTTGGAGGAGTTATTTTAACTGATCCCAGAGTTTCAAGACAAACCTTTATTCAACTCTGAAGTTATTCTTGAAAAAAATGACCAAATAATTGGGAAAATTCCATGTTTTTTTAATGCGCCTAAATGTTCATCATTGCAGTCGATTGCCGCGCTAAAAATACCACGAGCGTCTTCGTTATGGTGTCTACTTTGCAGTGATACCAAATTTGGCTGCCAGTTTTTGCCTATTCTTTAGTTAGAGCCCATGTTCACCCCTTTTATCGCCCATATCGGCTACAAAGCGAAAATGTACACACACATTGTGATTACAAAAATCTCCACGTAGGTGGCGTAAATAGTCTGAAAAAAAAATATATATTTGAAAATACTGACATGCGTGCTTATGTGGAAGTGGGCGGGGCATATGCACTATGGGGGGGGGGGGGGGGGGGGTACATAGTATTTTTTTTAATCAATCAACTCCATCCTCAACTATCTCATGACATACCTCTATAGAACCAGGCTTATCGATTCGTGATTCGTAGAGATTGTAGGAATGCCGTTTACTTAACCACAATTATCAAGTACAAAATTATTTTTTAAAAAAAGAAAGAAGAAGAAGAAGAGAGTTATTTAAGAAACCTTCAATGTAACTATATTTTTTTTAATCAAAATGTCTATCTAAGCCTGCCGGTTCAATTAAAAGAAACAGGTATTTAAGAATACTTCATTTTTTGTTTCTTTGGTCCTTTCTTTGGTCCTTTTTTTGTTTCCTTTGAAGTCAAGCCTAGTTGCTCTTGCCAAATTCATTTATGACTTTTGTGCATGTTCAATCGTTTAAACATATACAATTGTTTTTATACACTTCTTTTGCCTGTTTTACTCACAATTTATCTACTTTATATGTATGTACTGTAAGATTTCATTTCCTACTTTGTCTTTTCCTTTTCTTTACTGCATTTCCCTAATTTTCCTCATCTTCTCCTATATGCCTCTTGTTTTTTTTTTTTTTTTTTTTTTTTTTTTTTTTTTTTCTCTCTCTGTCCCTTATACGTTTCTACTTTTTAGTGTACTAGTATGTAGGGCCTAGTTGAATGTTTATTTTGTTTTGGCTGATAATCACTTGATATTTTATGTTATTTTTAAATTGTAAAACTTGAAATGTATCAGTCCTTGGACTGTCTTTTCAGTATTTTTAATAAACCGAATTGAATTCAATTCAATTCAATAAAAAAAAGTTATGAAAAAAAACTTACCGAAATTCACTAAAAAAGCATGATTGTCCTTGTCAAATCAGAAAACAGTGCCTCAATGATGTCAGGCAATTTAAAATATACTCTTATACTCTAATTTTGTTCCCGAGAACCCCTCTCCTAAATATCTCACTTACCTAGACAGTACTAATGTTCGTTTTAATATTATTAGGAAAATAATACAAATAAAAACATTTTACGAAGAAATCTGGATAACCAATCAGAAATCGATATTTTAATGACGTCATAGAAACACTCGTTGTGTTTCTTTTGTCTCGAAACGCCATACAAATAACACATGTCAAAGGGAAATGAATATGTCTATGTGTTACCTTTAATAATTGGCTTGACCAATTAGAAAACAGTATTTTGATGACGTCAAATGGATTTGAAAATGTTCTAATCAAATTCTACGGGTCTCAGAACCTTAAAAAGACCTCTTTTACGAACTTAATTAACCGTTCGAAGTGAGAAAAGAGTTTTGGCGCAGTTTGAGGAGATCCTGGCCCACTGTGCGATCGTTGTGGCGACAACCTATGAATGTTAGAACCTGCCAGAATCGTGTCAGAATCGTAGGTGACCGAAGATCATATACGCATCTACGACTCTGTCTTCGATAGGCTACGACAACGACTACCCTTACAAAAATGTCGTGTGGTACCACGCAACGGTACCATACAAAATACCACAGGATTTTCTTATGGTTTTTTGGCACAAATACCCACACAAAAAACCATACAGAAGTACCATACAGCCAAAATACCATAGATTTCCTATGGTTTTTTGGCACAAATACCACACAAAATACCATACAGAAGTACCATACAGCCAAAATACCATAGGATTTCCTATGGTTTTTTGGCACAAATACACACAAAATACCATACAGAAGAACCATACAGCCAAAATACCATAGGATTTCCTATGTTTTTGGCAAAAATACCACACAAAATACCATACAGAAGTACCATACAGCCAAAATACCATAGGATTTCCTATGGTTTTTTGGCACAAATACCACACAAAAATACCATACAGAAGTACCATACAGCCAAAATACCATAGGATTTCCTATGGTTTTTGGCACAAATACCACACAAAATACCATACAGAAGTACCATACAGCCAAAATACCATAGGATCTCCTATGGTTTTGGCACAATACCACACAAAATACCATACAGAATGTACCGTACAGCAAAATACCATAGGATTTCCTATGGTTTTTTGGCACAAATACCATACAGAAGTACCATACAGCCAAAATACCATAGGATTTCCTATGGTTTTTGGCACAATACCACACAAAATACCATACAGAAGTACCGTACAGCCAAAATACCATAGGATTTCCTATGGTTTTTTGGCACAAATACCAATACAGAAGTACCATACAGCCAAAATACCATAGGATTTCCTATGGTTTTTTGGCACAAATACACACAAAATACCATACAGAAGTACCATACAGCCAAAATACCATAGGATTTCCTATGGTTTTTGGCACAAATACCAACAAAATACCATACAGCCGAAATACCATAGGAAACCCTATGGTATTTCGGCACAAATACCACAGGATTTTCCTATGGTATTTTAGCAAAAGTACCCCCCCCCCCAAAAAAAAATACCATACAGGAGTACCATACAGCAAAATACCTAATAGCATTATCCCAAACTAGTACCACACATCAATACCGCACACACTTACCAGGATTATGACATACCGTTACGACCGGAACACCACACGCCGTTAATTCAGGGATACCACACGCCGTTACCACAGGATTGCCGCTAGACGCCCAAGGATACCATACTCTGGATATATACCACTATTTAGCAAATATATTTTGGGTGACAGTTAGTTATTTCTATATCTCTTGATAATAATGCAAATGTCAAAACTATCGCTCTTGATGTTACTTTGTGTTTAGGAAATATATTCCCTAAAATAAAAAAATATTAATATGCAGGCAATTACTAGTAAATGAGGTAAGCTTCACAAAATACTGATTTGTGCATACAAAAACATTGTATGCAAATGAGCTAATTACCATAGTACCACACGAAGTACCACAGGAATACCATACGACTACCAAACTTCAGCAGTAAACTGCCATAAATCCACTTTGACTAATGCCGTTGGTTTCATCCCTGTTGGATTTGTCTTCAATCGGTTCGTCAAATTACTTTGGTCTAATTAATTCCCATTTCGTCTAATCATGTCGACTTGGTCAAACACCACTTAGTCAATTCCTGTAAGAAACTATCCCTTAGAAAAAAAATAGCATGTGACAATATTACGCAACGGTTAGGTATTGGCGGCGTCCCGGGTGGAAGGGGGAAGATCGAGCCCCCCCCCCCCATCGACTTTTGTTTTTGGGGATCGTCCACCCTCGATTTTTAAAGCTTAACAAAAATGTATGTACATATAATAGACGAAGAGGCACAGTGTGCGTAAAATGAACCAAGTTCAGGTCAATAAAAAGCAAAATTTTCGGCTCGCGCTTCGCTTGAGCTTGCAAACAAAAACACCGAGCAATAATTAAACTAATAATCTTCTTCAGGTCCTATATCATTTATTCTCTTATTTGTTACAACGCTTTATTTTTTTACTTTTGCATTATGTGTGAGGTAGGTCATTCTATTGTGAATTTTGGATATTAGCCTATATTATATGTCTCTTTGGGGTGCTTTATTTATTCCGATCTAGTGTATAATTAATTCCTCTCCAAATTTGGCGTCAATCTTTTTGTTTTTATTTTCTAAATAATTTGGATAAATTTTGTATTTGCCCACTTGTCCAAATGTGATGAGAATAAACTTTTAAGTTTCTTTAAATTCTTTGTTTTCAGGTCCGTATCGTTATAAAAAGTGACCATATTCAGAAAGGGATTACAAACATATATATATATAATATATATGTATTGTAAAACGTTGATTAGTGAGATTTTCACTCGCTCTTCGGAATTGTATTTTCTATTAGTGATTATCAGCTAATGAATACAATGATTAATGTTATTATAGAGCAAAAATTTTTAGCTCGCGCTTTGCGCTCACGAACAAATAACAATACAATGATTTAACGATTTAACAATGTCTTCGGGTCGTATTTTGTGGAATATGTTTTATTTGTTCCAACCTTATATTCTTAAAATTGTCATTTAGTTTCTCTGCATAATAAATTATGTGAAATAGATCATTCTATTTTGAATTTTGGGTATACAAATATTTAGGAGCCTTATTCCGTTCGAGTCTATAATAATCCCATTCCGGGGTCTCCGTTCTCCCCCTACGTACCCTGACCGTCATCACATGAAATCGCAGGCCCTGATGGTAGGGAGACGGGGACAATAATTGTAACACGGGGCGATTGTAACAGAGGCTCCAATACATGTGGTATTTGTGCCATACATGTGGTATTTTGTGCCAAAAAACATACAGCAATACCATACATATGGTATATGTGTAAAAAAAAAAAATACAGCAATACCATACATATGGTATTTGTGCAAAAAACCATACAGCATACCATACATATGGTATTTGTGCAAAAAAACCATACAGCAATACCATACAATATGGTATTTGTGCCAAAAAAACATACAGCAATACCATACATATGGTATTTGTGCCAAAAAACATACAGCAATACCATACATATGGTATTTGTGCAAAAAAAAACCATACAGCAATACCATACATATGGTATTAGTGCCAAAAAAGCCATACAGAAATACCATACATATGGTATTTGTGCCAAAAACCATACAACAATACATACATATGGTATTTGTGTCAAAAAATACAGCAATACTATACATATGGTATTTGTGCCAAAAAACCATACAACAATACCATACATATGGTATTTGTGTCAAAAAAACATACAGCAATACTATACATATGGTATTGTGCCAAAAAACATACAGAAATACCATACATATAGTATTTCTGCAAAAACCATACAGCATACCATATATATGGTATTTGTGCCAAAAAAAAACATACAGCAAATACCATACATATGGTATTTGTGCCAAGATACCATACATATGGTATTTGTGCCAAGAAACCATACATATGGTATTTGTGCCAAAAAACCATACAGCAATACCATACATATGGATTTGTGCAAAAAACCTACAGAAATACCTACATATGGTATTTGTGCCAAAAAACCATACAGCAATACCATACATATGGTATTTGTGCCACAAAAATATACGGAAATACCATACATATGGTATTTGTGCCAGAAAACCATACAGCAATACCATACATATGGTATTTGTGCCAAAACCATACAGCATACCATACATATGGTATTTGTGCAAAAAAAAACATAACAGCAATACCATATTGGTATTTGTGCCAAAAAACATACAGCAATACCATACATATGGTATTTGTGCCAAGAAACCATACATATGGTATTATGCCAAGAAACCATACATATGGTATTTGTGCCAAAAAACATACAGCAATACCATACATATGGTATTTGTGCCAAAAAAACCATACAGCAATACCATACATATGGTATTGTGCCAAAAAACCATACAGAAATACCATACATATGGTATTTGTGCCAAAAAACCATACAGAAATACATACATATGGTATTTGTGCAAAAACCATACAGCGATATCATACATATGGTATTTGTGCCAAATACCACAGCACTGCTGTATGGTATTCTTATGGTACCTTTTCCTGGTGTGGTATTTCCTTATGGTACTTCTATGGTATTTTATTGTACCATAGAAATACCATACGAATACCACAGGACATTCAGAAATACCTTATGAATACCACAGGACATTCAGAAATACCATAGGACTACCACAGGACATTTTTGTAAGGGTAGCTTCCACGCAAACAATAGGCTAACAATAGCTGGTATCCGATAATACAATAGCCTCGACCTTCGCGCATCTCGCGGCTCGACTTCTCTTGTCGCAGCTTAAAATCAACCAAAATATGAACTTGCGCACTGGTGGCGATCCTCGCGACTGACACAGGCGATCGAGCGTTTTCTACCTGATGGCGGCCTGTCGCCTTTAGGTTCGTGATAGTCCTCTCAGTCGCGTATTATAATTTGGGTCGTGAGTGATTTTTGAAAGTTTCAAAAATTTACGGCGACTGTACAGTATCTGAATGGGAGGCCGATCCTGATTTTGGTGATTGTAGGTGGCGACAAAGGACGTATCGGCTTAAATTTCACTCGCCGTTCGGTTCAGCGATGCGTGCAACGTACGCTGGAGCGCGGCAACCTACAACTGGCCGCCGTTCCGCTGTGCTAAACACGTTCTATCGGACAAGAGAAGACAGGCTACGGTCATTGACGTCAACCCAACTGACGCTGGCTATTGTTTAACTTGTTGAGAAACCAGCGGCGAACAAAATTTTGCAACGTATTTGTTGGCGGCAGACGCGATAATTCCCGATCTTATAGGTGATTGGACCTGCGCATGGTGGTGATGGGTACTAAAAAGTAGTTCGTAGGTTGTCGCCACAACGATCGTCTTCTGTGGGACAGGCCCTTTAAAATGACCCCTTCGTATACCCATCGCACCTAAACATCGGGACAGTGTGACGCCAGCTTAACAGCAACACTGCATTGTGTTGTCGCCCTCAACGTTCGTTTGTTTGTGTGTACTAAATATGATTAATCAATGATGACTAGTTATGAAGTTATGATTGATAATGTGATTTTACCAAATGGCGTCTAGATGACGTCACGTGGTTGAGATTGATAAGAAAATGAGTTAGTGCTGAGACTTAATGCTGAAAATTTGAAATGGTTTAATGCATTTTTTTTTAAATTATCATCTAAAAAATACAGAAAAGGAAAAAAGAAGATTCTGACAATAACAAGAGGTGATATGTATATTACATACCACCTAAAAATATGTCAGGTAACAAAGGGGACAGGTAACACACGGGACATTATTCCCTAAAATATTTTTCATTAAAAAATTGGTGAAGCCAAGGCGTAGCAACATCTTTTGTTTAAAAATCTCTCGGATAAAACAAAAGAAACTTAATTCAAAACACAAATGTAAAAAACACATATTTTGTAGAGTAATACAAATGCATGATTTTACATCAACTCAGTAACTTTTCTGAGACTATTTCTAAGACCTGAATATTCCAAATTTAAAACAATAGAAAGCTATGTGCAAGGTTCGTGATATTTTCACCAGAGTTAGCCAAGAAAATATAGAAACAGAAAATACATACTTTTTGGTTGTACTCCTTTGACAAACCTCTTTTTTAAATAGTTGAAAAAAGCATTTTTAATACTTTTGATTATTTTTTCATGAATATTAATGGGCCTTGTGACGTCATATGAAATTGAAATGACTTGTTGACCTCATTTGCATTAAGTTCATTTCATACTCTTTATGGTGATGTATGACACATTATGTATATTTTTACAAACCCACTGACACCTGACACAAAAATGGTCAAAAAGTCGAAAAATCACCACCTTTGGAACAAATAGCGTGGACTTGCCCTATGCACATCCACGCATCCTGAAAATGGACTCTGTCGAATTTGTACCCCTATTCGACATCAGACTGAAAAAAAAAGTCAAATGGCGTAAATACCGTGGATTTTAGACCTCGAACATCATATGGTAAGTGACACCCCCGATAATTTTCCTGCTCGCCTATTTATTTAGAGATTATCATAATAGGCCTAAGATTATTACTAACAAAAAAAAAAAAAAAAAAAAAAAAAAAATGATGGACAAATTTCAACTCCCGTTCAAATGATATTCTGATGAGGAACTACACAAAACCTGTAAGTGCTTAAACATTCTATGCTTCCTGGTAGTAAAGTTAGAGAGAGAGAGAGAGAGTTGGCAATACATCATATTTTTTCCATGAACTTACCATTGAAATAAGAAATGTATTTATTACACTCTAAAGTATATCTTTCAAAGGGAGCTTCAATAATAGTTTTACTAAAATCCTTCAATATGCATTTAAACCGTAGGCCTATCTATGTATGCCTGAAGGGGGGGGGTGGGAGTGCCATTTTTTTTTGGAGTACAGACTGGGGCGCCAAAATCACGTCTGGCCCCGGGGGAAATTTTTTAATAATAATAATAATAATAATAACATTTATATGACGCTTAATACGGTTGTTTCTAACCGTTCTAAACTAACTTAGTTTAAATACCAATAATTCTTTAAAAAAATAAAAAATAAAAAAATAAAAAAAATAAAGAAATAAGAAACAAAAAATAGTTGAAGCAATCAATGGGGACAATTTCCAAGCAATAGGTAAACCTGTAGGCCCGTATTCTGTTCCGGGGTTTAGAGTTGTGCTGTCGCACGAAAATAGTAAGGGTAATGAAACGAGAATGCAACGCTGATTAGAACGCTTCTCTATGGAGCGTCAGTGAAGCGTGCGTCTAATCGTACGAAAGTAGATTCGGATGACGTCATTCGGGATTAGAGTTGTACAAACATTTGTAAAGAATTCTAAACTAGGGGCATAGGTGGTTTAGAATTTGATATGGCTTTGCGAGTTTTATGTCGGAGGAAGCTAATTTATCTATTTTCTCGTTAACTTGAAGTTAAAGGTTGTTAAAACTTTGTTTAAGAATTAGGTGCATTATTGAACTGTCCACGACGATTAGATTAATTGCATGTTAATCATCAAAAATGACATTTCCGACACGATTGAAGTGTTAGTTTGACCTTACATATTGAAGAAAGGACAACTGACGCGAAAACCAACAATAAACTAATGGTGGCAAGTCACTTGTCATTACACTGGGAAAAAAAACGGATTTGGAACTAGTTTGAGACTAATTTGAGCTAATCACTACATAAAAATTGTTCATTTTTAAAAATCGAAGGGGGGACGATCCCCCCATAAAAAAATCGAGGGGGGGGGGACACGTACAACCCCCCCCCATATATATCGGAGACCTCCTGGAGTATCCGAGTCGCAGGGACAAAGTGAGATACCACCTTTATGGTGGCATCTCAAGGTATTTGCCACGAGACTGATTTGAGACTGATTTGGGACGGATTTGATACGGTTTTGATTTTTGTCGGGGAAAGATCTAAAAGTGGTCGCACAGACGCCTCATGAATCTCCGCAACATCTCATAAGTCGAGGGAAAATAGAACATGCTTACGAATGTGTGTGTTTTTTTTTCTGTCGTGGAGACGTCTCTGATGATACATAAAACAATTATCGGAGACGTCTCCGAGTGTTCGAGTCTCAGAGACATCTCCGCGACGTCAGATACCACCTATACGTCCATAATTTCTACAGAGGAGAAAAACACCATTATCATTTTCAACTGAGAATGTAAACTAATGGTTTTTTTTTCAAGACTACTGAATTATTAATGGCACTTGACATAAAATAGGCCCACTCGATTTCCTTTTTTTGCATATATTAGTGTGTTGCTATGTGAGACAAGAAACGTGTTTGTCAGTCATAGAAACAACTAGTTATGCAAATTGGATTCAAAATACTAAACGAGTAGTTCATTCAGGCAATTGGTTCCGCCCTGAATCTGAGACCTTAATTGTCCGTTGTCATTGTGCTATGTCGGCCATAACCTGGAACCGCTAAGCTTCTCAAAGAAAAGATAATCCGTGCTTTGATAATACCTCGTTAAGCATGGATTACCTTTTTCATCACAATAAAAGAATTTCCCGCACCATTTTAAATATAGCGAGCATACATACATACAACATGTACAAAAAAATACACACAAAAAGATTGGAAACAAATTCCACCATTCTTCAAAGGTCCATATTATTTATTATTATTTGATAGATGTAGGAATTTCGAGGCCGAGTGGATATTGTTAATGAACATTGACGTTTTATTGTTTATGTGTATGGCTCTGTAAACAGTTGAATATTTAAATAGTTGACAATTATATTTTACCCCTTCCCATTATTACAACTTTTGCCCCTCCCAATAAGAAAAAAAAAAAGAAAAGAAAGAAAGACAGAAAAAAAAAATGGTTATAAGAAAAAGATTGATGCGCATGCACCTAACGTGAGACTTTTGCGCATGCATGTAGCGTGATGTCGGAATCAAATTCAACGTTTCATTGCTTTTGGCCAAATATGGACACTTCACATTTGTGAAAGAAAAAATTCGTGGAGCTAGTTAGGAGATCAATTCAAAAGCATAAAACTACGAACAGATAATTTATTATATTATATATTTAATATAAATTTATATCTATCTTTTATATTTTACATTGTTAGAAAAAAAAGTAAACTGCAGCAGTAGGTCAACCAATTAAAATTATGGCAATGCTTTTCTGATCAGAGCAAGTTTCGATAAGAAAAACACAAAAACACACACAAAAAAAACACAAGAAAACAACAAAACAAAACGAACAAACAAAGCCTCCCCCAAAAAAAAAAAGAAGAAAGAAAATTAAAAAACACAAACAAACAATGTTCAAAACCAGCCGAATACCTCAAAAACACTCCCGAATGTGTCCCCCTCAAAGTGAGATACCATCCGTAGGGATCATTATGTGCCTTTAAGGTATATAATTTATCAGAGGGAATAAAACCATTGTCCTTTTTCAGCAAAAATTCCAAGCCTGTTAATTGTTCCCATCCCAGGCCACTGAATTTGTTAATGAATAGGACGTGATATTTAATTTAAAAGTGCATTACAAGCGACAATGCACAACACTCGGTAGTCAAAGGATAAAGCAGCTACAAACAATCATTGTTGCGTCATTATTTCAATGGATTTCCGGTTTTATCTTGGCGTTCAGTGGAGCAAGAAACTTCCAGCTGTACGAAAGTTGTACACGTTTGGGAAGGTGTTTTTCGTGCTGGGAGATTTTTCTCGTACGGTTCCTATTGTCGAATCTATTGTCAATTGCCGTACAACTCTAAACCCCGGAACAGAATACGGGCCGTACCCTGATAGCAGACATGGTCGTAATATCGTCGTAATGCAGTCGTAAACTAGTAATACTGGTCATACGTCGTATATACGACGTCTTCTAACGTCATATTGACCACTTTCAACAACAAGTATATTTTTGCATTTTTAAATGACAAGATTATGACGTGATTTTGACGTCTACTATTTACCAATCTACGACGAGTAAATTTGCGTATTTATATCTCCAGATTATTACGTCATTATGACGTAATTTATTGACCAATCTACTACGATTAAATTTGCAATTTATATGACCAGATTATGACTTGTATATGACGGCATTTATTGACCAATCTACGACGATTAAATTTGCATTTTATATGACCAGATTATGACTTGATTATGACGTAATTTATTGACCAATCTACAACGATTAAATTTGCAATTTATATGACCAGATTATGAATTGTAAATGACGTCATTTATTGACCAATCTACGACGATTAAATTTGCATTTTATATGACCAGAATATGACTTGATTATGACGTCATTTATTGACCAGTCTACGACGATTAAATTTGTATTTTTATATGACAAGATTGTGACGGGATTATGACTATTGGTGATAATTTTGTAATCGATTAT
The DNA here is from genome assembly GCA_940671915.1 of Paracentrotus lividus. Classification (NCBI taxonomy): domain Eukaryota; kingdom Metazoa; phylum Echinodermata; class Echinoidea; order Camarodonta; family Echinidae; genus Paracentrotus; species Paracentrotus lividus. Next base: position 34,343 of record CALNVZ010000794.1, read on the forward strand.
AAAAAGAAATAGTAATGATTTTGGGTAATTAGTCGAGTTTTTATCATGTTTCTTTCATAAAACAATGTTAAACTCTTTACACAAGTATTTTTTTACTAAGAAATAAATAAAAAACGTCAGAATAAAGCGGTAAAGTAGAATGAAATAAGTATGCAATTCATTAAAGAAGAATTAAGGAAACTTTAACCATGAAATAGTTATATAATTTATAACATGAATACATGGAACTATCTCAATCAGGTATGACTAATGTTTCCTAGATATAATACAGGCCATGAACCATGCCTTATGAGGAAGAACCGAGTAACTCGACCTCTTGCTCCATAGCAAAGTTAAAGCTATCGAGACCCTTGAGTTCAAAATCAGTTGATAGTCAATAAAACTTCTCTAGAAATATTTTGAATTACAAACGATCACATTAAATTTGAACCACTATAGACGTATATATCACGTCATAAACCATACGTCTTTATGACGTCTTTAATCACATCAAATAATCATGTCAATATGACGTCTTATATACTGGTCAATAATACGGTGTAAAGACGTCATGGAGACGTCGTAGTTGACTATTGACGACGTCATAATCACGTCAAAATACGACGTCAATATGACGACGTACGTTGGTGCAAATCTTTGTCTTTAAGACGTATTTTTTCAACGACAATATGACGTGAGACACGTCGTAAAATGACGTAAATAAAACGTCTTTATTACAAGTTTCTGCTATCAGGGTAGTGTTTGGTAATATATATCTCGCCTCCTCCCCTGGTTGAAAAATCCTGGATACGCCTCAGAAATGGTATATGAAATATGACGCACGCCAGGAAAATAAGGGGAAAAAAATGTTTTTACGTGTTGTACGTATTATATCGAGACCGTAAAAATTTCAAGCCATACAATCTAAATTCATTGACACGAGCGCAAGCACTACTGCTTCTGATTCTATTAAAGTCAGTGTGATAAAGCGTTCGTTCTTCTATGACGCGATGCTTCTTGAGTATTTGCCTGAAGTTCTGGAGTCTTATTTAGTTTAGAAGAAGATCTTATCTACCTCCAGCTTTGTGTGTGATCGGCTTTGACCTAGTACAATCCATCCATGGTCTAAATATGTATGCATCGATAGAATTCACACCAACAGAAAGTCCTGATATAGGTGCAGGTAAGGATTGATAATTACCAAATCTTATACGAAATGACACAACGGGGCGTTTAAAACAACTTGCGTTTTATTTATTCAGCCTTATAAAGTGGACCGTGGAGTTAAAGGGCATATCATTTATACGAGGTGTTTTTTCGTGGCAACCACTTTCCATATTTGGCCATGTGTTATAAGTTCGCCGCCTATTGCGTTACATGCCAATTTCACTACAAATGGCACTTTTTCACTCCAAAGACCTGTATCTCGAAAAGTATACACCCTAATACATCAAAACTATACATTTTCTGAAAGGAAATTCCTCAAAGAATCTAAATCTGCATTAAAAAATTAAACCAGTTGCAAGATAAAAAAAGTTATTAGGAAAAAATTCAGGAAATTTAGATTTATTTAATTTTTCATTGTTTTTATTGTCAAGTCATCTATAATCACCCAAATATTATTATACTCTGGTAGTGAATTATGAGACCTTTCAAACAAGGTATAATTCATTATGGTTTACAATTTTAGAATGAAAAGTATAATGATCTGAAATTTAGCCCTGAAAATATAGCTTTTTTTCAAATTCATGAGGGGGTTGGGTCCTGCCTAGTCCTGTTGCACCATCAAACATATTGTTAAAGTGATATGATAGTATGAAGCAGTTTAAAAGCTTCAATTTGGTGCTAAATTCACAATCATAGGCTAAAATTTGGCAGAGATATTGCAGTTTTCCCAACGGTACTACAATATATCTAATTCCCGATGACTTTGTACAGGAGGCATGGCCTTTTTAAGTCAAATTACAATTATTGAGTCTTCCTGGGTACTATTATAACCTCAAACCTATTGTTAAGTGATTTCATGGTATAAAGCAGTTTATAAGCTTCAGTTTGGTACCACATTCACAGTCATAAGCCAAAATTTGGCAGAGAAATTCAAGATTTCCCCAAATCAACCACAAAATGTGAAATTTTCCATTGACTTTGTAGAGGCGGCGCCGCTTCCAGCACCACCCCTACTGTCCCAAACTTAAACCATTGTAACTCCACCAGATTGTTACCTAGAACAATAAAACTTCACAGGGAGCTAGCACAGTAACATAGCTTCAAAATGAGATCAAATTTTTTACATAAACCTTCTTACTTTGGAAAATATTGACAAATGAATGCTGAAAAATAGCAAAAAGCGTAACAGCACACGACCATTTTGCATTCTCAGATATTGCAGCGGTCAATATCGTACCATAATTTCTCTCTGATCATCTGGGTCCTCCCAATTCGCGAAATCCAGTTGGAACCAGTTTGTGACAGTGACAAGCAAAGCAATGTAAATAGTGCGCGGCTCGGCTCTATAAAGTTTGACTGCTGCACCATAGGGAAGTTTTTTTGAGCACTGAGGAAAGTAATATCTTACATTACCCATTGTTTTTCTTCTGGACAAATACGGCTGTCATTTTTATACATTTAAAAATTATGTTCTTTGGCCGTATTTTGCTAAAGTTTCAACGATGAATACCTAAGCTAAAATAGAAAAAAAAAATCTCTCAAAATATGGTCACCCCTCTCAGGGGCAATTGTAAAGCCCGCGTCACACTGTCCCGATGATTAGGAGCGATGGACACACTATGGCGGAAAAACCCCAATTTTGCTCTAAACACGAAGGCATTACGAAAGCATCGCAATAACATCGGGCCATTTTGGAGTACTACAGACAGTTTCAAAAAGAATGGAACAATGGGGGAAAAGTAATTAAATTATGACATCTTCTGAAATAATGTTTGTATTTGGTACCACATTTAAAAAAAAAGTGTGCGGAGAGGAGCTGATCGATATTACACACATTTATTTTTCCGGAGTAATGAATTCGTGGCAACTATGCGCAAAACCTTAATATAGACCATGGAAAAGCATGCCCAAAATAGATTTTCTTGATTATAGAAAAGTGATCATATCTCAAGATCTACAACACCAAATGAGATTTAAAAAAAAAAAAAAAAAAAAATGCTAAAGAATGTCTGATGTTCCTCCTTTATAGAAACATTGAATACTATTAGATTGTGATAATTTTTATAATTAAACAAAATGTTTTCCAACTTGACCATTTTAAATGATCTTCTTCTTCTTCGGTGTTCTGACTAAGGGCAGGTCCACACACCAGAGCCTTTAGTAGTTTCTCCATTGTTCTCTGGCTTGGGACTTCCGCTTCATGATTTCATACGTTTCTGCCTCTTTCAGTTCCGACACCATCCCAATCCTTGGTCTACCTCTTCCCCTTTTGCCTTTCATTTTCCCTTCCAGCACATCTCTGAGCATGTTATTCCCCCTCAGGATGTGCCCCAGCCAGTTCTTCTTCATGTTCTTTCGTCTCCTGATTGTTTCTCTCAAGATCCTTACTTCATTCACTCTGTTCAGTACTTCGTCACTTGTGACGATCTTTCCAGCTAATTCCTTCCATTCTCCTCCACAACCACATTTCTAGGCTATCAATCCTCCTTTCTTCTGCTTTCTTTATCGTCCACGTCTCTGATGCATATAAAACAAAACTCCAGACCAGACACTTGACAAGCCTCTCTCTCAGGCTTTGTTTTAGCTTTTTGGCTGTCAATGTTCTGCTATGTTTTGAGAATGTATTCTTGGCTAGTGCAATTCGAGTTTTTATTTCTCTAGTGCTGTATGCATCATTTGAAATGACACTACCAAGATATGTGAACTGTTTGACCTGATCAACTTTCCATCCACTGATTGTGATGTTCATATTCAGATCTGTTTCCTCTGATCGCGTTACTTTCATTACCTTAGTTTTAGTGATATTAATCCTCATTCCAAATTCTTCACCTGCTGTCCCTAATGAGTCCATGAGCCTCTGAAGTCCGTCTTCATTTAAATGATACAGCCTGTATAACTAGCAATCTTAAAACCAACATGACCATCGGTGGAGTTTTTTTAGGCTTCGGCAGCAACTTCCGATGCATCGGCAAAATCTTTGGCAGCCAAAAAAAACTCCTGATGGAGTTGCGAAGGTTGACTTCGTTTGAGCATCGCAGCAGGCAATGCGAAGGCAATGCGAGGGAAACGAAAAGTAAAAACAGGGACAAAGATATTCAAGAAATTAAAGCCGGAGCAAAATCATGTCGCTATAGTGGGGGAAAAAAAAAAATAATAATATTCCATCTTTATGACGGACAGTGTATGATCAGCTATTGAATTTCCATCGGTCTGCATCTGGTGAAGATTTTTATACAATAAGGAGGTCACGTGATACTTTCTTTAATAAAACGTATTAACCCATGTGCAAACATAATAGAGTATCGATTGTCCCAAGACAATTAGCCCCACAGAATGTATTCAATTCGGCATTCTTGGATTCGCGCCGGCGATGTGGGTTGATATTCGTGTGCCCTTCGGGTAAACTTCAAATTACCTTCGCGTGTGATTCATAGTGCCATCGTGTAACCTGCCAAAATTTACGCAAACCCTAAAAATGACCCCTTCGTATAACCATCGCACCTAAACATCGGGACAGTGTGACGCCAGCTTCACAAGCTGTTACAATTGCCCCTAAGGTTGATATCTCACTTCGCGGAAACTAGTTTGAAACAACTTTGACGGATTTGAAACAACCTTGACGGATTTCGAAACGTCACGGAGAGTCTCATGAGTCGAGGAAACGTATTTGTGACGATGGGGGGGGGGGGTAGTTAGAGATAGATGCCCCCTAAAAAATGAGAAATACATTTTTATTATTATGTCCAATACGTCTTTACTTCTTACGTGTTGTTGTAATCCCAAAATGCAGCTCCTTTGAAGCTATACTGGAATGTCCGTCATGTGCCGGTGGAGGTGACAAGGTGCAGGGTTTGGGTAGACTCAAATAGATACAATAAAATGAGCATCCAAGGGGTGCGAGTAAAAACATTGATTTATTTACAGCATATGGGAACCAACAGGAGGCTGCATCATGCTGATGAAAGGTAGCGCAGCCTCTTTGAAAGCAGTTGGGTTTCCATGAAGAATGATATGTCCTGGTAATTTATTCCATATTCGTACAGTGCTTGGGAACATTGCATATTTGTATGTGTCTATTGTAGCTTTGGGTATGACATATTTAGCTACATGGTCATGCCTGCCAAAGTAGGTAGTTGGTGATATGACCTGTGGCAAAGGCACACGGACCAGTCAATGGTGCATCTGGTAGAAAAGTGGACATTGTGCTAGGAGCCGACGAGTGTGGAGGCTGTTCCATCTAAGGCTGGAGACTAAGGCGGAGGAGGATGTTGTTCTCCTGAAGTCACAGTGAACAAATCGGGCCGCTGATCTTTGTACTTGCTCCAATGATTTGACAGCTGTAACAGTGTGGTGATTCCATGCCTCAGAAGCATACTCAAGTTGAGGACGCACTAACGCAGTGTATGCCCTGGCCTTAACCTCTTTTGAGCACGGTGACAAGGTTCTGCGGATGAGGCCCAGTGTACGACTGGCCTTGCGCCTGATATTCTGGCAGTGGACATTCCAACGTCTTCTTAACAAGGCAAAGAAATATTGATTTTGTCAGAAAAAAAAGTGGCGTAAATTTTGAAAATTGATTCCTTCTCAGAAATGTTATCCCAGTAGCGGACGCAGACCGAAGTCACACAATGAACTTACCGGGCCCATGCGTAAACATAATAGAGCCGCTTTTGTCTCCAGACAATTGGGCCCCCGAAATGCATTCAATTCGATTTTCTTGGATCCGCGCCTGTATCCCTTTATTTGGAAAAGAATGCGTTGAATTAAAAAAGTGTTATACCACAGTTGTCAGTATAAAGATAATATTGGGTACTAGTTCTACAGTTAGTGTTGAAGGGTGAAGCCACAACAACCTGAAAAAAAAAACTATCATAACTTTTGCCATATATCATGCACATAGCAAGTGGAAAATATGATATAAATGAGTCAATCATTGTCATGTTTTATCATAATTAGTTTATGTGGTTAATGTTGTTTAAATCTTGATCTGTCAAGTGCATAGCTTTGATAAAGAAAAACAAAATGCTACAATTTCATGTGTTACATTTTACCCATAGGTGTGTTACAATTGCCCCTGCACACGGGGCAATTATAACACTTGACCTCTTGTTTCAAAATGATAATGGCTTCAAAATAAATTGTTGTACTTAACGCAAACCTATTCAGGTGTCAAGATAAGATATGCATATTTCATTTTTATTTAGTTTTAAGCAAGTATTTAGCTATAATAAAGTATAAGATCAATCTTGAAAAAAAAAACCTGTTACAATATTTGACGTCCCCCTCGTATGTGAGGGGGAGGAGGGGGGGGTCAGTCAGGATTATCATAATAGGCTTAAAATTATTACTAAAACAATTCAAACAAACAAACAAAACAAAACAAAACAAAACAAAACAAAACAGCTTACAGGTACAGTGGTTTGCTTTCAAATCGTTTTGATGGACAAATTTGATATTTCAAATGATATTCTGATGAGGAACTACACAAAACCCGTAAGTGCTTAAAATTCTATGCCCCCTGGTAGTAAAATTAGAGAGAGAGAGAAAGAGAGAGAGAGAGAGAGAGAGAGACAGACAGACAGACAGACATAAATGGCAATACATCATATTTTTTCCATGAACTCACCATTGAAATAAGAAATGTATTCATTACACTCTAAAGTATTTATCTTTCAAAGGGAGCTTCAAATAATAGTTTCTCTAAAATCCTTCAATAAGCATTTGAGCAGTAGGCCTATGACTATGCCTGCAAGGGGGGGGGTGCCATTTTGTTTGTTGGAAATAAACTAACTGGGGCGCAGAAATCACGTCTGGCCCCGGGGAAAACTTTTCATTCCCAAACAGTTAAACCAATCAGTGGGGACGATTTCCATGCAATAGGTAAACCTGTTGGGGAATAAATATTCCCCCCCCCCCCGGTGAAAAATCCTGGATAGCGTCTGGAATAGTATATGAAATATGACGCACGCCAGGAAAATAAGGGGGGGGGACTTTTTATACGTGTTGTACGTATTATATTGAGACCGTAAAAATTTCAAGCCATACAATATATTCTTTGATACGAGCAGGGGCACTGTACTGCGGCTAATTCCAAGTCAGTATGATACAGCGTTCTATGACGATTGTCACATGGTAAACTCAAATGAATAAACACATACATGCCATTTACTATTAACGGAATAATATCTAAGTTTTATTCCCATCAAACTCGTTATCTCAATGTCTGCTGGAAGCAGGACATACATTTACCAAAAATAAACTCTTCTTACGATGTAAGGACCTGACTTGTCCAGCTATGATGTATATAGTCTATGTTCCCTTCCATGCATATAAACCACAAACTATGTACTATAGACACGGATTTATACTGTCCAACTAATGTTCTAATCTCAACTATTAATGCTCAATATTAACCTGTCCTCAAAACCCTAAGTGAACCCGTATTATCCAAATATACTATAATCTCCAGATTAGCCCATCACTAAAATCTCGTCTTAAATTAAGTGAACCTGCATTGTTCAAATATCGCCCAATCCTCCAATAGGGTACTAAACGCCAATGCTAACCTACCTTTGTCCTATAAATGAACCTGTATTGTGGGACCTGTATTTTCTGGGACGCACTGTATGACGAGGGTGAATGTACAAGCAACTTTACTGCCTCTGACTCCCTATCCAACAGTGTCCGCGAGAGGGCGCTATATTTTCTTGATTAATGAAAAATCGAGCTGGCTATGCCTATGTTTTGAGACTATCAATGATAAGATGAGTGAATTGTCTTTAAATTACTACTAGACAATAGTTAGCCCAATTTTCACTCTTTTCTCTACAAACGTTTAGAAATCTCAAAGGGGAAGTTCACCTTGGAATTCTATTGGTTTTTAAAAATGCACAAAAATAAAAGAACAATATGAATGAAAGTTTGAAGAAAATAGCGAAGTTATGAATATTTAAAGTTTTGATTATGTGACGTCACGTGCGAGCAGCTCTCCCATGTGTTGTGTATGTAAATTCCATAAATTTGTTTTTTTTTATGGATTTAAAAAAGGGAATGGGTCAATTTCATAGAGGCATGTATATTAACATATGTTTGAGGATGTATTGACCGCACAGGTGTAATAATTAATTTTCTTCTGAAAAAAAAGACACTTTATGGAATTTACACTACATAACACAAAGGAGAACTGCTCGCATGTGACGTCAGAAAATCAAAACTTTAAATATTCATAACTTTGTTATTTTTTGGTCGATTTTCTCCTAACCTTCACTCATATTTTTCTTTTATTTTTCTGCATTTTTAGAAACCATTTTAAACCCAGGGTGAACTTCCCCTTTAAATTAACACACAAGTCAAAGGGGAAATATTTACCACTGTGAAACCTATAATATGATATTTAATTTTACGATTAACCTTTTTGCATAATTAGATATTGGGCTTTAGTTTATATTTTCACTTTATTTGTTAATTTATGGGATTATTAATTATGAACTTTATTGCCGCCCTTAGAAACCATGGGTTCAGATCACGGTTTTATCTATTTGCCTGATTTTTCGTGAAATAAAAAATTAATAAAAAACAGTTGCACTGTTAGAACGCGGATTAAAAATTTCGTTGTTTAAAAAAAATGTAGGTTTAAAAGTTAAACATTCTTGTTTAATATTTAAAAATTGTTGTTTAAAACCGGAAAAGCGAGGTTTTATAGCCTTAAAGACAGGGAATCTTCAGCTTCCATGGGTAATCTGACACCATGGATGTTTACCCGGTAACAGGTGTCATCCTTCACCTGACCACTGCCAGACCTTAGTAATGCCTTGTTTATTCCTCCCATCCCTCCATCTGGTAAAGTCATTAAATCTCAGTTTCCCTGGCCGATCATGCCCGAAGCTCTTCGGGGTGGGACAGATTGTTTTGCTGTGGTCCAGAAATTTAGCTTCAAGGTGGTTATTTCCAGTGCTTTTCATTGAAGTCTGGGATCAGCAAATTTTGATCCACTCCCCATGAAACCTGAAGATTCTCCGTCTTTAAACAAGACCTGTTTAGAGACATATTAAACTGTTTTAAACAGGTTTTGTTTAAAGAGGCAGAAGTAAATGTCACGTGATAGTCATGAGCTAATGGCGTCACTCGTTACATGCAAGGTAAATCGGCGCAACATTTCAATCATGGCGAAGGACTTATGCCTCACACATTAATTAAGTGTTTACAGATGTGTAGGCTCAGTGGATAGAGCGTCTGCCTTATAATCAAAAGGTCGTGAGTCGATACCCGGTCGCGTTAACCAAAAGTTGGAGCGTTTTTATTTTTGGAGAGAAGCGTTAAACAATACTTTTGATATTTTAAACAACGGTAAACAACAGGTTGTTTAAACTTTTAAACAACAAGAGCGTTAAAGTTTTAAACAACTACAGGTTGTTTAATTTTTAAACAACGCTGTGCGATTCACCGGTTAACACGCAGTTGTTTAAGATTTTAAACAATGAGGGCCAGTTTACATATTTTCTGATGTATATATGCGTATCCAAACGGGGGGCTTGGGGCGCAAGCCCCCCCCCCCCAATTTTTCATGGCGCAGAAGGCGAAAAGGGGAAAAAAGAAAAAGCAAGGAAAAAAGAAGAATGAGAGAGAGAGAGAAAAAAAAAGAGAAAAGGAGAAAGAGAAATATAAAAGAGAAAGAGAAAGAGAAAGTAATTAAGATAAGATCAAGTACAAAATAATTCGAAAACCTGCGACACCGGGCGAGACTCACAATGGGCGCTCCTTGATTCCAACGTCAATGTCTGTGAGGGGGGTAATTATCCTCGGGGGGTAGTTGACCGGGTGTAACTGTCCGGGGGTACTTGTCCTCTTGGGTAGTTGTTCTCGGGGGTAATTGTCCGGGGGTAATTGTCCGGGGGTTATTGTCCGGGCGTTAATTGTCCTCGGGCGGGTAATTGTCCATGGGGTAATTGTCCGCGGGGTAATTGTCTTCGGGGGTAATTGTCCGGGGGTGATTATCCAGGGGGTAATTGTCCTAGAACCGCTTTGTAATGCTGTGAAAATACCAAAACAGTATAATTTTGAAACGAAATTCATGTGAATTTATCACATTGTACAGTTTATAATCAGTACATACCACCGATAATTTTACGTATTACAATTATTCAGATTCGGATTGACATTTATTCGGTAAAAGATAAAAATCAAGATACAATACTTAATATAACAAGGTGGTACATAAGATACAAGATACAAGATACAAGATACAAGATACTTTATTGGTCCATGCAAATACATAGAAATGTGACTTTCAATGGCTTTTTCAACAAGTTACAGACATAAATAAATACAATATGACAATATGATATAAACATAAAAATATAACAAAACAGAACAGATCAAAGCATTGACTGGTCATAATTTGAGAAATAAGTTTATAAATAGTTTGGATAATTATTTCATGTATATTAAGCTGACATGAACGACTTATTACTTTCGGAAATTAATTACCCTCTCAAGTGTTTACTTTTCTCATCCCCCCTCCCCCCCCCCCAATCGAGTCCACATGACTGGATGCTCTAGTTTTAAATTCAAATTTGAGTTTTGAGAAGTATAATAAAAAAACATGAATTAAAGTCTATTTTCATCATTTCATACAGAGAATACAAAAATAATTATAATTTAGCACGATCAGCCATGTCTAAAACTTCAAAGAATACTCCGAAAAGTTGACTCTTTAGCGCCTCACAGTTGGAGTTGAAAGTATGTACAGCCCCCCCCCCCCCAAGCATAATTATATATGCTGTAGTTTCAAATTTTGAGAGTTTGATAGTTTGGAAAAGAGAAATAAAAACAGCATATTCAAGCCTATAACCAAAAACTATTGTCGTCATTTCATACAGATTTCAAATTTCAATATAGGATGTATCAGGCCATATCTAGAGTGTTTGGGTCTCATCGCCTCACATTTGAATTGAATGTAGTATAGAGTTCGGATGAAGGAATTTCGGAAGCGTGACAGCGCGAGTGCGGGAGGAATAATCTTATCCCAGAGCGTTAAACTTGAAACAGTCCATGAAGTGGATGAGAATTGTCTGCCATTATGTCCTGGATTTTTGCAAGAAGACGTTTTCATAGATTTCTGCACAGGAGTCAAGTTTGAGCCTATGACCCTCTGCGCACTCTTCTGTTTCTATCTACTTTTCTTCTTTGCTCGTTTGTCATGTTGCCGAAAAAGCCAAGGAAATTGAAGGTTATTACACTTTGATAATTGATTGGTAGAAGAGGGTTAATATGGTTTTATCAATGTGGAACTTCTTGAGCTTCCTGAGAAAAAACATTCTCTGGTTTGCTCTCTTTGGACGGACAAACAATTCTCTTTCCAACCAAGTTTATCATCTATTATGGTACCCAAGTATTTGTACTCATGAACCTGTTCGATGACGTCCCCATGAATAACGTAGAGGTACGTGTTGTATCTTATTCTTTCGGAGTCAATTACAAGTTCTTTTGTTTTATCAGTGTTCAGGGTCAAAAAGTGACGGTCACACACCAACTAACAAACTATCGACCTGTGAGATGTATTCATGGGGTCGTCACCAAACAAGTAGCCTGTAATCACGAGGTGTCATCGGCATACTTTAAAATACTGCACGATAATTCCGTAACCAAACATTTACTCGTGTACAAAGAGAAAAGTACCGGGGAAAGTACACATCCCTGAGGAGCGCCAATATTGGTGACAATTTGACTCGATTGACAGTTCCCAGCTTTGACTGATTGAGTTCTTAAGCTAAGAATTATGGATACATAGAATTAGTCTCGGATTACATTTGCGTCAATTAACATACGTATTAAACAATGTGGTGCGATCGTATTAAACGCACTTGAGAAGTCTACAAAGAGAGATCGGGTGTATGATTTAGCATTGTCAAGATGTTCATAAATCTTATGCAAAAATACAAGGGTAGCATCTTCCACACTTCTATTTGGTCATAATGCGAACTGATGTGAATCGAGTAAGTCACGTGATTCGTTCAAAGTCATTTACAAGAAAAAGCCTCTCAAAGCATTTCATGATGTTTGAGGTTAACGCCACTGGTCGAAAATCATTGGGTTCCCTAACCTTCTTTCTTTTTGGATGGGTATGATAGTGGAAAATCTCCAGATTTTGGGTATTACACCAGTATCAAGGCACATTTGATAACATGACATAGCAATGGAGCTAAATGTTGGTTACAGCACTTCAGTATCTTATTGCTAATCCCATCCGGCCAGTGGACTTCTTTATCTGTACCTTTCCTAGTACCCTCTTACTTCCCTCTTCACTTACACATATTCTATTATTGTTACCAAGCTGTGAGATTAACGATCTAAATGACCCTTACATTCATGATTCTGTGACTAAAGTCATTAACTTCAAATCTTCCAAAGAAATTATTGAGTTCTTCAACAAAGTCTGATGAGAAATCAACGGATTTGTTCTTTCCTTTGTATCCGGTAATTGTTTTCCAGTGCGCGCCATGCTGCTGAGTGTTGTTTTGAGAGAATTACGCTCAAGTTTCCTTTTAAAAGCCATTTTACATGACTTTATCTCTCGGTCGATCTGTTTTGTATTTCTTTCATTCTCAAACGATCGCGCTAGAGAATATCTCCCTCTTCCCGAAGTAGTTTCTTCAACGAGCTACTGGCCCATGGTTTGTCATTTGCGTAGAACCTTTGTTCCTTCACAGGTATTATGGTATCGGAACAGTAGCGAATATAATCAGTGAGCGCGTCGACCCCTCGTCTATTGTGTTATTGGATTTCAAAAAAGAGATTCCAATCCGTAGATTCATAACATGCTCTTAGCTCATCAACTGCGTCGTCGGTCCAGGACTGACGAAGTTTTGTCACCGGCTATACCCTTAAGCTTCTGTCTGTATGCTGGTATTAACAAGACATTGTTGTGATCGGATGCACCGAGCTGTGGACAGGCCTTTGTTTTGTACGCCGTGGGAACATTTCCATAGCAACGATTTAGCGTCACGTCGTTACGTGTAGGTTGAGTTACGTACTGTTCGTATGTAGGCAGAACATTTTCAAGCGTACATTGATTGAAATCTCCCAAAACAAATTTGGGGCTATCAGGTGACATGGCCTCCAAACCATTTATCCTGTTAGCAATAATTTGACTAGCCTCCCTTACATCTGCCCCAGGGTGAATATACACAACCATCACAAAAAGTTGGCAAAATTCTCTAGGGAGGTAGAAAGGACGAAGTCCGACGATCATGAATTCAATATCAGGGGTAAAAGTTTCTTTGATTGTCCAGTCATTACACCATTGATTGTTAATATACATGCAGACACCACCACCCCTAGATTTCCAAGATTCATCTGTTCTATCTGATCTTGCTAGGTGAAAGTTTGCCAAGGTTAACTCTTCTCGGGTACAGTCTGATTTAACCAGGTCTCTGTAAAACAGAGCAGACATGATTCTCGATATTCATATAGGTGACGAGTACTAGTGTGAAGTTCGTCCATTTTATTACATATCGAACGGACATTTCCAAGTAAGATTGAGGGAAGTGGTGGTTTAGACTTACGATTTCGAACCCGGTTTCGTAGTCCTCCTCTTTTCCCGCGTTTTCTCGGCTTTATCTCTCGTGGGAATTGTTCGTATCCATCGGGCTTGAGCTCGGGCATTCGTGGGCGAAGTTCGAGTAGATCAGAGCGGGTGTATATAAGTCCATTTTGAGAGATAGGGTGTGCAGTAATTACCACAAAATGACGTGAAATGAAGAACCACACAAACATAAAAGAAAACACACGCAATACCATAGTTCCACTAGACATGATGACAAACGTATACCAGGATTGCTAAAAAAAAGGTGAAAACTTGTAAACAAGCAACCCTTATCATACAAAGTAATGAGTACAATTAAATAACAATAAAATACGATACAAATAAATAACAATAGAAATGTAATAATAAATTCATCTGAAAATTTAAGAATTATTAACAAACATTAAAGAAATAAACAGAATCATTGTATATGTTTCAATATATTAATATGTGGCAAGTATTGTGGTTTTTAATTTATTTTTGAATGAGTTGTAGTTCGTAATCCCCTTTACATTACTGTTTAGGGAAATCCATCTTTTAGATCCCTGATATCTAATTGATCTATTTTGTAGAAATGAATTTGTGAATTTGGGAAGACGAAAGTCACCTTTTTTCTTGTATTAAATGCGTGATAATCAGAATTCAAATTCAAACTGTCATAAACAGTATCTGGTAACATTGACTGTTTTAGTTTATACATAAATAAAGAGAAAGAATATCTGGAAATTTGACTAATTTCAAAGATTTAAACAATGGAGAGGTATGTGCCCTGAAGGGGGTGTTGCAGCACAAACGAACAGCCCGTTTTTTGAAGTATAAAAAGGGGTTTTAAAAATTTGTCACATGTTCTTGCCCATACTAGATTACAATACATTAAGTACGGATATACAAGTGTATACTATAAAGAAAGCATGGCAGAAGATGGTATTTTTTTTTTCTTAGTTTACACATAACGCCGACATTGCATCGAATCTTCTTAGAAATTAATTCAATGTGTTTTTCCCATGAAAGCTTGTTATCAATAGTTACACCTAAGAAATTTGCATGTTAATCTTGGTCGATATCTTTATCATTCAATTTCAAATTTGTATCTTCAATAAAAGTTTTTTTTTTCTGCAAAAATCTAAAATCATAAATTTAGTTTTTGTTTCATTAATTTTCAATTTATTTGCAGAAAACCAATTAGCAACCTTCTGCAGTTCAACATTAGCTTCAGAAGTCAAGTCTTTTACATTTTTACCAGAATAGAATATGTTTGTGTCGTCAGCATAAAGAACAAAATGTAATTTCTTTGAAGATTCGACAATGTCGTTTATAAACAACAAAAATAATAAAGGGCCCAGGATCTTCTCTCTCTGATCTTCTGGGTCCTCCCAATTCGCAATTCGTTGGGTCGAATGAATATCTTTTGCTCTCTGTCGGTAATTAGGCGTCTGCGACCTGCACTCTGACTCTGTCGAATTTTCACCCCTATTCGACATCAGACTGAAAAAAAAATACCGTAAGTGGCGTAAATACGGTGGAATTTAGAGTGACACCGCCGGAACTACAGCTTACTGTTACCCATTACTCTTTATCATGTTCCTGATTTCATTCATTGCCTTTCTTTTCTCCATAATATCTTATTAATTATTTTATACCACTCTCCTATAATTTCCTAATGTTATTTTTTGTTTTCCTAGTCTATCATCTTCTATCCCTTATGTTATTCAATGTTTCTCTTTCTTTTTATGTTATCTATTGTTGTTCTCTATTTATCTATCTTCTTTTGTTATTCATTGTTTAAACACTGGGCCTCTTACGTGTCTAAAATATAACTTTCCTTCAATCCAATGGTATATTGATGAGTTTCCTTAACAATATGTTTCCACCAAATGATTAAGCTAGAGAACGAGTGCTAATGGTTCTTTCTTTAAATTATTCGATGGATGTAAAGGTGGCTTTTTGCAATTTTTAACATTATTATATGTTTCTCTTCCTTGCAGGTGGAGGAGAATTTTCCATCTGGAGCTCAATAGGTGGTATTGGGGGTATTGTTGGTCTGGTAGGAGTAATAGGTGAGTATACTCCACATTTTAATCAAGCCTCTTAAAGAGAGGATCAGCAATTTTGATTATCCATCCATTTTAGCTGGGTACCTTTCACCTAGTCGGGGCATTCAATTTCATGCAGGTTGATATTACGGCTGCGGCGTGACATCTTTGCTGGAGAAAAGCCTGGATTTTGGGTGGGGGCGTTTCGTGGGACAGTTTGACCACAGTCGGTAGAGAAGGGCTTTAGGCCAGGTGGGGATGATGTATACACACCTATCAAAGGGATAGTGACCGAGAAACATGGGTTTCAGGGTTCGAGAACATCTACCCCTAACATCCACCCCACAGACATCCACCCTCTAGAATAAGGGGGGGGGGGGTCCACGAGTCCACGAGGCCGAGTATTTTTCCTACGAGTTCTCGGTCCCACGAGGCCGAGTATTTTCCCACTAGTCCTCGGTCCCACGGTCCCACGAGGCTGATTTTTCTCATATCATATCATCCCTACAATAGAAAAACCAGACTTGGTACTATGCTAACAAGAAGCAAGCCCTGTAAAAGTAGTACGAGCTATTAAACTGTTCCGTTCGAGCCGAATATCCGTAAAGCTAGGAAACGAAAAGAAGATAGATATGCACAGTTGAAAAAAGACATTGAATCCAAGAATTACGAATCACACACTGTAAACATAAATTAGTCATTGGTGCTTATAAATTAGTCAAAACGACTAATTTATATTAGTCCAGTCTCAGTGACTTAATTACCTCAGTCAGGACTAGTTTAGGTAAGTCATTTTGACCAATATAAACAAGACATTTAACAAATGACTTGTTTACATTGGTCAAATGACTAATAAATGACATATAGGCCTGCAAACGACTTATTTGTGGTCAGAGGCTAGGCGTACGGCGCACGTAACAGTGATTCGCGGTCAAACCACACGGACAAATGCCGACATGGTAAAAACAAAACAACATCAAATGCAACGCCTAAGGATTAGATCCATCTCAGGATATCGTTGAAAATGATTTTAAAGACCAAGGTAAGTTTATGTCATATTCTATTTTTAACGCGAATCCCGAACATGGAAGAAATGTTTATGTTAATTTATTATTGTAGCCCCACATGCTCAATTCCATGTTAGTTGTATGCTTATATCATGTAATACTAGTAATTCGTAGTTGCAGAACGCGCTCTATACTCGGATGGTGTGCTGAATGATTATAGTTATATGATGATCTATAATTAGTTTCATTGAATATATTCATGTAAAGAATCAAAGGAAAGAGTTCCTCTTGCGACAGCCACTCAAAAAAAAAAAAAAAAAAAAAAAAAAAAATCGATAGCGACACACCTGTGCGCATGCGTTTCTATAATTTATCGGACGTCAACCTGTTGCTATTCAAAATTGATTGAAAAATATAAAAAAAAATCCTCGGCAGTGCGCAATCCGTCTCGTTGGTGTAGTGGTGTGAGAGTAAGACTGTGATGCTGGTGACTCGGGTTCGTCTCCCGCTATTCCTCTTGTGTTTTTTGACTAAAAAAACTGGAAGTTGTATTTTTTTGTTATTTTTTTATTATTAAAAATTAATTTTTTAAATATAACCCTAACCATAACCCTAACCCTAGTCTATGTTTAAAATATTATTAGAAACAATTTCCACATGTATATTTTTCGATTTGGGTAGCTGTCGCAAAAGGAACTCTTGCCGAATCGAATTTTAATTTATAAAAGATGAGGTGGTGCAGCCCCCCCCCCCCAAAAAAAAAAAAAATAAATAAAAAATAAAATGAAACAAATAAAAACATTTTTTATTTAACATTTATTTTTCATTAATTTTTCATGCAGAATGCCAGACATCTCCATGGTATCTACAACATCTCTATCACACTCAACATAGCACAGCAAAAGTGTCAACCACAGAGGAAGCTTCGCAAACAGAAGTATCACTCAAACACTTTGCATCTATCCTACGAAGATAGACAGCTAACAGACCCATCGGCTTATACCGGTGAGTTGTTTTTATGATTGTTCACATATTTTGCAATAATGTATGATCATGAGCAATGTATATACGTACATAACAATATTTCCTATTATTTTAATTTATAACATAATTTATTTTCCCCCTTTTACATGATTGAAGGTGATCATGCTGAGCTATTTGTTAAACTCTCTGAAAGAGAAGGCATCAAAATGAGGTATGAAGGGGGTTCATAAAGCTACGCACTTAGTTTTTGACGATTTAGAAGTCATAGAATTTAATAATTCATATTACTATTTTTATACCATCTTTTGCTACATTTTGTGAGGATTAACTTGGTGCAAAAAACATGGAATAAAACTAACAGCAATTACGAAAATCGCGGCGAGATCGAAACCCTCTCCTTCGTTGCCGTCAGAAAAGAACGGTTCATAAGTCTACGCACTCACTTTGAAGTTTGATTTAACACTTTTAATTATGTGTTTTCTTCCAAATTTTCATGATATATTATGAAATAGTTACGACAGTTCAATAATTTTTACTTTTTTAGCACCTTGCTTCTATGTTTAGCCGTAAAAGGTGGAATTTTGAACTTTGAAATGAAACACTATTTTGCTATGACGGCGCCTGTATTATGCGAGTGCATATTTTGGCCCATTCACTTTAGCGCGTATTTTGCAGTGCGTAGCTTTATGAACCGCGTAGCTTTATGAACCCCTACCATACTGGAATGGATTCAAAACACCAAAAGCTTCTCCAGCTAGATCTGAGGTATTTTCACTTCATGTTCTA
The DNA here is from genome assembly GCA_940671915.1 of Paracentrotus lividus. Classification (NCBI taxonomy): domain Eukaryota; kingdom Metazoa; phylum Echinodermata; class Echinoidea; order Camarodonta; family Echinidae; genus Paracentrotus; species Paracentrotus lividus. The sequence continues at coordinate 52,882 of CALNVZ010000794.1, forward strand.
TAATTCTGTACTTGAATCTGTACATGAAAATCATTTTTGAATAACAATCTCACCTTTTAGAGGGAGTGTATTTTAAATATTGGATTAAATGGTTTATTTCGCCAACTGAATGCCAACATTTCTTTAATTAGAGCTTTGCAATATTATTGTCATTGCAGGGTATTTTTTTTTTAAATTATTGTTTCACATATTTAATTGCAATTTACTTATATATTAGCTTATAGTACATTATGTCTCATACTTTTATGTTTGGAATTAAGACACCTTTCCAATATGGTGTGGTCATGTCTACTTGAAAGAGACTCAACAACTGCTTGAACGCCTTTTTTAAACACAATTTGTACCATTTTAAAGTGATTTTTTTTTTAATGATTTTTTAAAGTTATGGTTTATTAAATGGCTGATAAAATGTGGGTCGATTAACATGTTTACATGTTGAAATGGGGCGCCAGGAATGTAATGTACGCATTTATTGTTGACCCAGTTCTATTGAACCGTTGGCGCGCCCGGAATGTAACATACGCGGGTATTGTATCACATTGTTGACGCTTCTGTGTAAACAGGTGGTCATATGCGAATTGGAATGTGCGCGTTATTTCTGCAAGGCTTACAAACAGTGGCTGAACATGCATCATTCTTCGTCGTGGTTTTCTTGTGATCGGACGCTTATATGTTTGAGTGAAAATTTAGCGAAATTTTTCGGAATGATAGCGCTGGAAATATGGATATTATGTGGCTACCTGGTGGTTGTGCATGTATTTGGTGGACTAGGATTTATATCACTGGGATAAACAATAAATGGTACCCGGTGACACTGGACTACAAATGTTTCAGTGTGAAGCTCTGCACACCAGTATTTCAGACATGTCAGATTCCAGACCCCGGAGGGAAAGACGGGGAAGACGAGTTCAGCTCTTATGGCAGGTCAATTGCGCCCAAGTGTCTCTTTTGTTTCTTTGCAGAACCATGCAGTGAACAGAGCTATCATCGGGTTGGGGAACCCAGTGCATGGCAGTGGAGATTGAGTGCTGGTTCGACTAAGCCGAGTGGATCCCTTTTGCCGTGGATTACAGGAGGTTTCTTAAACCTATGGGCGCATATCATTGATACATCATATAGCACAGTGAAGCAAGTCTGCCAGGATGACTTGCTACTACAGTATCAGGTGCGTATCCAGGATTTGGCACCCCGGGGGCCCGATGTTATTTTGATTTTGGCGCCCCCAGTGGTGGATCCAGAAAGGAACCAAGTTCAATGGGAGCCGTTTACAGGAGGAGTCCAGGCTGAAACTAATATACGTAGAGGTGAACGTAGATGTTCAGGGCAAGTTGGACAGAAAACTGTCGAGATGAACCGCCATGCCTGAGCTTGCCTGGCGTCAAAAATATGATTAGGAAGCGGCACATCCCTTCAATATGGTGCCAAATGGTAGAGCCTACAGGACAGCAAGCACCTGCTAGCAAGTTTTGAGAGACAGAATTAAGCAAGAAAGTAGGAATTGGCTTCACCCGTTTGCATAGGCGGGGAGGCTGGCAGGCTACTTATGTTTATAAGGATTCATTAGGTGCGAATATTTTGTTGTGACACCTACAGTGTTAATTTGTAAGTTCTTAAGTAAACCAGAACATTGATACTGGTGGTGAACGGGTTTACTTTGATATGCAAGTAATGATTAAAAGCCACTGTAGGGAGTAAGAGAAAGAGGCAAATGTTGGATTTGTGGGCCAATTTAGCAGTATATTTACATCTTGATGCGATTGTGTGTGAACTATAATCATGTCATGTATGTGAAGCTCAATGTTATAGTGACGTCATATTTGGATTGATAGTGATAATCTGTAACAATGTTGTTAACGGTCAGTTACCCACTGTGTAATTGTGTCGAGCTATGGTGCCTCATATCGAATCAATAGTAGGCCTAACCCCTTTTGGTCTAGATATGGTGCTAATTTGGTCAGGTAGATGGAATACGAGACCGGCGTTTAAATGATGATATGTATTGAATAGATTGGCTCCAATTGTAATCGGCGGTAGTTTTGGAGTAATAGGCAGATAAAGTAAATTAGTTCCATGAATATGGTCTTAAGAACGAAAGTGACGAATTAGTTATTTGGCGGCCGTTCATATAAACCCCTCAAAAAATGTCTTGCAATTCAACTTTGAGCCCTCATATCTTTTATTTGATTGTTTATGATGGTTAAATTTGATACATTGGAAAGTTGATTTATTCTTTGTCACATTGATACCCCATTTGTGATGGTTTATGTTATGCTTGAATGCACAGTTCTCGCAAACTGAATGAAAGTCAGAAAAGGAAAGTTGCAAAATGAATGGCTATTGCTTACATCGAGTTCTTAACTGTATAAAAGGTTTTTGTGTTCTTGTGTTTGTTTTGGTTTGCGCGTTAGGCGCTCAATACAATGTTGGATACTCTTGGTTGAATGTCAAATAATGTTTCAGGTAATTTAAGGTAGTATTGTTGTTAATTTGTTTGTAAAAAGAACTGTTTTAATAACCAGCGAGTGGTTTGAGCATTACTTTTGTTATTGGTTACATACAGGTTATTGCAAGTTCCAGCATAAACAAATTCGCTACTCATCTCTTTTTCATCCATCTCCAACAAACAAAGCAAGCAGTATCAAAACAAACTTTTTTTTTGTCCATTTCAGCACACAATCGTTCTCTGTTCTTGAACCGATCTCAACATTTGATAAGCGCGCCATCCTAGCTTTATCAACGACTACTCATGAAAAATAAGCACTGCCAAGCAAAAAGCTTGGGCAAGGCACATTTCTTCTTCCAAACAATAAGTGAAAACATTGAGGAATAATACATGACCCATTTAATGATACTCAATAGAAACTCTGCCTTTCAACAATAGCCATTCATTTGGCAACTTTCCACTTTTGACTTTGATTTGTATTCGGGAATACTGTGCATTCAAGCATTGCACAACCTTTACAAATGGGGTATCAGTGTAAAGAGGAATAAATGAACTTTCCAATGGTATAAAATTAATGAATTATAGATAATTAACAAAAAAGATACGAGGACTCAAAGTTGAATTGCAAGACATTTTTTTAAGGGGTTTATAAATATATGCTCGTTTGGCGGTAATTTGTTAAATTAGGCCACCAAATATCCACTGCATTGTCGTGTTCAAGTCTAGTGATCATTTGTCATCTGATAATTTTTGACCCCACTCGATTTTTACAGGCGAGGGGGTGCCATATATATTTAGTTGAATTTGTTCGCATGTCAATTCATAGGTTTCCGGCCCAATTTGATTTGAATGCGGGCGGATCGACCTAGTTGTACCTACATATTAATTCTCAAACTCTGTAAACCGGAAGTAAATTAGGGTGTCACGTTTTAATGTTACGGCTTACCTGATCTTACAGGCGGCGAGGCTGGTATATGGGTTTATGATGATTTGATGTAATGTGTTATATCTGTTCTGTGTTATTGCATGGTATACTATGTTTAGGCCTCACTCGATTTCAGAGGCGGGGAGGTCGATATATTATAGCTTTATGTCTCACTCGATTTCAGAGGCGGGGAGATGGTATAATATGCTAGTAATACGTTTTGGCCTGACTCGATTTCAGAGGCGGGCAGGCTGGTAACATGGTTTTATGTCTCACTCGATTCCATAGGCGGGGGGATGGTATCATGTTAACGTATCATGGGTATCATAGGCAATAACACAAACATGAAATGAAATTGAATGATATACGTTTAGGCCTCACTCGATTGCATAGGCGGGGAGGCTGTTATCTGTTTATGATGAAATTGAATGATATACGTTTAGGCCTCACTCGATTGCGAAGGCGGGGAGGCTGATATCTGTTCATGATATTGTATATAAACACAACACAAAAAGAAAGTTCCCCCTATTTCAAATATCAATAATTTTTTTAATAGGAGGAGTTCAAAAAAATCTAATTATATGTCCATGTAGATAATTTAATTAGCTACCATGGGAGTGAATTTTAGGAAAAATCATGTTGTCATGCTTCAGTGAGCAATGGTTGAATGCAAAAATGTCATTTTTTGAAGTTTGCAAGCCTAAAATCACAACTTTGATTCAATAATATCGGACCAAATTTTTAGATTTTAAATATTTCAAGCATCAGAATGTACGCAAAACGTGCATCCAAACATACGCAAAGGACATTTGCGTAAAATTTCACGGTTGAGTGAGCATGCAGCAAAAAATGCCAAAACTGCGATTTTTACATTTTATCCATGGTGAAATTGATCAAATATGATGAGATTCATGTCTAGAAAGAGTGTTTTAACTTTTGCAAAAAAAATAATCAATTCACGGGTGAATGAACACCATAAAATACCATGTGAAAAACACTAAGTAAGTATTTTTCCATTTTGTACACTAAAAATCAAGTGAATATCTGTTTTTGTATTATTTTTATAACCGGTGCACGTGTGTACATGATCCTATTGCATTTATTAAAACTTTTATGCTTCAGTGAGCACGTGGCACTGGAAAAGCTGTTTTTTTTTTTATTTAGAGACCAAAATTAAATTGCTAACTTTGCTTAACCATAACAATTCGTTTGAAAGTATTCATTTAATTTCATTTTCGCAAAAATCCCGATTTTTTATGCTTCAGTGAACACAAGATATGAGAAAAAAAAAGGAAAAAGGAAGAAAGTTTATGGCCCTGGCACCGCCTAATGGTAAGTCCGATTCTCAATTTGACCAAAGTTCCTGTTAGTTAATGACTTCTTAAAGATTTGTGTCAAGTTTCAGGAATTAACTCACAGTATAACGAACAAAAAATTGACAATGAAAATGAGCAATATTTGACGTTTGTTCACTTAATAATGTTCAAACTCTATACGTAAAGTCAATGGGGAGGAAATCAATAGTGAACAAAAGTCAAATATTGCCCAATTTCATTGTAATTTTTTTGGTCGTTATACTGTGAGTTAATTCTCGAAACTCGGCACAAATCTTTAAGAAGTCATTAACTAACAAGAACTTTGGTCAAATTGAGAATCAGACGTACCATTAGGCCGTACCAGGGCGGTAAACTTTCTTCCTTTTTTCATGTTTTTCTCATATCCTGTGTTCACTGAAGCATAACAATCGTGATTTTTGCAAAAATGAAATCAAATGAATACTTTCAAACGAATTATTATGGTTAAGCAAAGTAAGCAATTTAATTTTTGTCTCTACATCAAAAAACAGCTTTTCCAGTGCCACGTGCTCACTGAAGCATGACAGTTTTAATAAATGCAATAGGATCATGTACACACGTGCACCGGTCACAAAAATAATACAAAAACAGATATTCACATGATTTTTAGTGTACAAAATGAAAAGAATACTTACTTAGTGTATTTCACATGGTATTTTCTGGTGTTCATTCAACCGTGAATTGATTTAAATTTTTTGCAAAAGTTAAAAACACTCTTCCTAGACATGAATCCCATCATATTTGATCAATTTTACCATGCCAAAAAAGTAAAAATCGCAGATTTGGCATTTTTGCTGCATGCTCACTCAACCGTGGAATTTTACGCAAACGTCCTTTGCGTATGTTTGGAAGCACGTTTTGCGTACATTATGATGCGTGAAATGCTTAAAATCTGAAAATTTGTCCGATATCATTGAATCAAAGTTGTGATTTTAGGCTTGCCAACTTCAAAAAATGACATTTTTGCATTCAACCATTGCTCACTGAAGCATGACAACATGATATTTCCTAAAATTCACTCCCATGATCGCTAATTAAATTCCCTACATGGACATATAATTAGATTTTTTGAACTCCTCCTATTCAAAAAATTATTGATATTTGAAATAGGGGGAACTTTCTTTTTGTGTTGTGTTTATATATGTGGTATTTTGTTCTGACACCTCAAATGATAATTGGCAATTAAGCGGCCATCACAAAGTTTCAATAAAGCCACGACATAACCGCAAATACCGTGTTTGTTATTTTGTCAGCCTTGAATAATAAAATTTAAAGAGTCAACGACGATTTAGAATGGTTTATTAAATGGCTGATAAAATGTGGGTCGATTAAAATGTTTACATGTTGAAATTGGGTGCCAGGAATGTAATGTACGCATTTATTGTTGACCCAGTTCTATTGAACCGTTGGCGCGCCCGGAATGTAACATACGCGGGTATTGTATCACATTGTTGACGCTTCTGCGTAAACAGGTGGTCATATGCGAATTGGAATGTGCGCGTTATTTCTGCAAGGCTTACAAACAGTGGCTGAACATGCATCATTCTTCGTCGTGGTTTTCTTGTGATCGGACGCTTATATGTTTGAGTGAAAATTTTACCCACCACCTCCCCATCCAACCTTAAAATAAGTTTGATTGTATGATGGTCAGAGCAAGAAATGATTGGTTGCTATATGTGCACATACGGAAATAAAGGTTTGATGTGAAGTAGCGGATGTCCGTAAAAAAATTGACGTTGGCATTGGAGAGTTGGGTGCAGGATGTGTCGTAGTTGAATTATTTAACCACGCTGAGGTCGTGGATTTGGCATTTGGTATAACATGTAATTATGTTCTTCAGTCAATCTGGTCATGCTGGTACTTTTATTTTGCGTTATACCATTTGGTAATGAAAAGCAATACATTGTGTTTCCAAAGACCTAAAGGAAATTTGACATATATAATATATATATTATATATATATATATATATATATATAATATATATATATATATATATATATATATAGAAATGAATTCTGCGTCGGTTTTATGATTAACTAAAAAGAAATACAGTTTAAATGAAAAACCGTATAGCCTAAGGCAAATAAATTTTTCCGATATTTCGGGCATAGCCCTTTGTCAAGGAATGACAAATTTATTGTGCGTCAACTTCATAAATAGAAAATGCAAAAACGCGCCAAAAAAAGGTCGCGTTAAGCAACAAAAAGGGTACGCCCCAAACGTGACGTAACAATACATCAGAGGAAGAGAAGGGTAATAGAAGGACAGGGAGGCAAAAGGAAAGAGAAAGAAAAAGAAAGAGAAAAAGAAACGAGAGGGGGAAGAGAGGCAGAGAGTCAGGAGAGGAAAAAAAGAAAGGCAACAGATAGAAAGGAGAAGATGAGGGAGAAAGAGGAAGGAGAAAGAGGAAGGGGGGCTGGAGGAGGACAAAAGGGAAAAAAGAGAAAGAAGAGAAAAGAAAAGAAAAGAAAAGAAGAGAAAAGAATTACGTGATGGGAAATGAGCGAAACGAAACATTGATCCCTCTAGGTTGGAGGCAACCAAGGCGAAAAATCATACGTTCTTCTTCCTGCTTGCGAACTTCGTCGTTATTGAATGAACTACGGACTACAGATACTTCAAAGTCCTTGATATTGTGATCGTTGGAATTGAAATGAGCAGCGACAGGTAATCCAGTGGTGTTGAGTCGAATAGACCTCAAATGTTCAGTCACACGATCAGCGAGTCTCCTCTTGGTTTCCCCGATGTAGAGTTGCTGACATTTCTTGCAATGAATGGCATAAATGCAATCGTTGGTAGTGCACGTGAACTTGCCGTGGATAGTCCACGGCCTTGAATAAATGAGCCTTGAATAAATGAGGTATGAAATCACATCTACAACTCATACTCTATCCAACTCTGAAAAGATAATTGGGGGTTGCCGTTCATCCTGAAGAATTATTCAGGACTTTTTGTAGGTATGTTTTTGGCCAAAAATGGCATATTTTGGCAAAATTGACAAAATTTGCGTGCGCGTAGTTCCAACTTGAACAGATGATCATTTGATTATGAATAGTCTAAACATAGTGATTATGGTGTCAAATTGTTGTGAATATTATCAAGATTACTTTAAGAGCAAAAAAAAATCGATGATCTCAAGCTGCATTCTTCCCCGACGCGCATGAATGCGCGCAAAATCGTGCGCGCGCATTTTTTCTTGAAATGCTTAAAATGACCTGAAACTTACTCTAAATTGGCCAAAAGGGTATTTTGAACATTTTTAATTAATGCACGCGCGTTATAACTTAAAAGATGCGCTTCAATTTGAAGTTTATGGGTACTAAATATTTTTAATCAATGATTATTAGTTATGAAGTTATGATTGATAATGTGATTTTACAAAATGGCGTCTAGATGACGTCACATTATGCTAATGAGCTAGAAATTTTTTAGTGCTCAGATTTTACAATGATCTATCATTGCTGAAAATTTGAAATACTTTAATGCATTATTTTTTTTAGTTATCGTGTCTACAAGAATTGTACAGAAGAATAAAAAATAAAGACAAGAACTGCAATCGTTGACATAAACGATGTGCGTGCATTGACGCTTTGACTAAAATAATTATATCAAGGATTATAAAAATGTAAACGTATATTTTGAAATATATTGGTAAACAGAAATAGCCTTCACATGTAGAACAAATGTGTGTTAACCGATTGCGATTTGTGTACGTTGTTGAGTTTTTATCTTTATCCTTTTCCTCCATGGCGTTCCATAGTAATCTGAGCACTTGTGGCTTTCTCGATTTCGCGATTATGAAGCAAGCTGGTATAATGGTTTCTACAAAAACTGGATTTACTCAAAATTTTCTGTTGCAACCTATATTATATTTGGTATCAATGGAAAGGCAATTTCAATGCGGTCATTGTGATGTCAATTTCATAAGTAAATATGGAACAACAATAACGATATGCCTTGTTACGTAATGCATTGTAAATTCGCTATTTTTTGTCCATAACTTTTTGATGACGTCATCAAATTTTACAAAAATTGACAGATAGTTGTGAAATGTATTGGTACATATGCCTGCTAAGTTTCAAGTCCCTAGATTAAATATTTGCAATTTTGGGGGGAAGTTAAACTTGATTTCCTGGTATTGATAATTTTTTACGTTCCACGATATTTTTGAGCAATTTGGTCAATAAATCGATATATTTTTCTTTACATTGCTGGAAAGGACATAGTCTGAAGTACCTAATTCCAGAAAAGGGTACGGTTTTAACAACCCACAACGCAGATGCAGCGTCTTGGATTATAGCCAAACTTTGAAACTTTAGAGGGCGCTATTTGCATTTTGCGTATTTTCTGGAGCGTGAAACATGTGGAGTGTGTGCACATTTATTAGAATAACATGCCCTGAAAATTTGAAGCAAAATGAAATTGATTTCAGGAAGTTATAGCCATTTTTGTGTGGTTTTAGTCACAATTTTTTTATTTCATAACGGAGTTGATTTTTGAAATTAATTTAAATATTGAAGATATTTTTTAAATGAAAAGTGATTGGATACATAATAAACGCCAATATATTCATTGGGTTATGTTGAATGTGAAAGTGCGCCATCTGTGGTCGCCCTCTTAGCCCCATCGCTCGAGTAATAAAACAACGTCACCTCAAAGTAGCTTAGTGTATTTCTTTATTTATTTCACAATTAGTGTAATTGTTCAACTAATGGCGTGGTGACAGCTTGGTCTGATCTCACCCGTCGAGTTAACACGCTACCAAAGTAATTTAACCCTATAAATTGGGGCTAGGCTCGCCGTGTTCTATCGGTGGTAGACGAGAGGTTCCTTAATTGTAATACGTTGTTTAGTCCCACCCGCACAGAAATGTGTCAGCCAAGGGCTAGGGCTGTATTGGCCGATGCAGCAGTCGCGGTGCTTGCTACACCTAGAAATAGGGCCTGGCATCCGACTAGCAGGCCATCGCAAATAATTTTGCATGAATCATCTGTACATCTTTGTAATTCTAAATCATCTCATTCTGTACATACTTGTAATTCTAAATCATCTGTACATAAATCTACATGTAATTCTAAATCTAAGCCATGTGTCTGTGCCACTACCGTTGAGAATCATGAAATTTCTGTAGAATTACGAAGTGGCTCTCAAATCAATCTAATCACAGAATCTGTTGCTGATCATTTTGGTTTTGATGTACTTGTTGATGATTTTGGGTTCGATGATTATTTGTGTGATAATGGTGTTCCATTAATTAGTCTTGTTGACCAGACTCGTGTTGTTGGATTGACTGATTTCACGTTGCTATTTAAGGGACGTGAACTGTGGTTCGAGGGTGTAGTTGTTCAGGATGACTACCTCGAAGGTACTTGTGTTGATGTCATTGGTGGAGCCCCCCTCATGGTTGTGAATGACGTGTCGGTTCGTCCCTCCAAGAAACAGATCATGTTTGGGGATGACGTTACCTGTTATTATGGCCCATCGTCCCGTCCATCGCGGACTCCGGTGTTTGAATCAATCATTCAGTGTGAAGAGGAAGTGCGTGTGGATACAACTCACACTAATCTCAAAATGGAAATAGATGAGGAGGATGTGAAGAATTGTAATGCTGGGTTGAGCATGGACACTAATACACTAGGGAATACACTCGCATCATTAGACCTAGATGACTGCTCATCACAGAAAGTGAAAGTGAGGATGGTAGAGTAGTATCTAGTGATGTGAATAATAACAATAACACTGATGTAGTGAATAGCAGAGATGGTGTTGGTGTGGATGCTATTTCTGAATTGAAGTGTAACACAGAGGACACACAGGTATCACAATGGAATGTTAACCACGGTGATGATGAATGCGAGATTGCTCGAACAGAGAGTTGTGATGATGTGTTCATTGTTACTCAAAGTGACAGAGGAGATATGAGAGAAACAAACAAAGATCAGGTGACGTACAATGAAGCGTTACGTAAGATTGAATGTAACATGGATGACACGTGTACATTACAGTGGAATGTGGAGCAGAGAGATGATGGAAATGGAACAGGTGCCAGTGAGGTTAGAATGGAGTCTCTTGGAGACAGTAATCATCGAGGCATAGCGAAAGGAGACGAAAGAGAACGAAAGAAAGACATTGTGTTGTTCAATGAGGGGTTCAATGTGCATGAGATTAAGGTTAGTCAACCCCCCTTGCATGAATATCGTACTGATGTGCATGCGCGTGATGAAAGCGCTTTGCGGTTGTCAATTTCTGCAGTGTACTCAGTGGATAGCGCTAGCAGTGTTCCTCCAGGTGAGTCTGATGATCTAGATAGTACCTTACAGTCCACTCCTATTGTGCTGTGTGCTCCACCTCCTGTTATTGACCTTACCCAGGAGTTCTCACGGGTAGTTGAGTCTGACATTCTTGGCCACTCTTCTGAAGAGTGTATTGTATCGAGCTTTGTTCAGAACTGTAATTGTTATATTTTGCCTGATATGTCTTCACCGGATTTAACTTTGCCTATCGTGTCTTCACCTGATGTGACTTTGTCTATCGTGTCTTCACTTAATGTGATTTTACTTATCGCGTCTCTGTCTTGCGTAACCTCTACGTTCGATATTCCGATAACTCTAGATTGCTGTCTTGATAGCAGTGTCGTAGTTGACCATGCAGCTAGTGGGTTAACTCAAGATCCGTCTTGTCATATTGTCAGTAGCGATAACGACGTTCCCGTTGCGTCTTTGATCGGTCCGCAGCTCGACATTGCTAGTAATACCAATAGCGTTGACACTGGAGGAATCGTTCTGCCTCCATACATGCTAAACGTAGGTGGCGATAGTAATTCCTTAAAGGTGGTCCTTCACGAGCACCGCTAAACTAAAACGAGAGATTTGTGTGCTCGCAGCCATATTGTTCACGAAGCTTAGAGCATGACTTAATTTGCATACGGTTACACGCCAGCCAATCGCGATCGCGCTGTGAGAGCGATTCGCGATATACAACATAATGTGTGTGGATTGTGTGTATATCAGTGCATTCGTGTATACCTGGGCCGAATGCATTGCAGTGTTCGGTGTTCGGATCTCGAGATCTAATATATATTATGTGTATTACTAGTATCACCTTCTCGCTTGCACGCGAATCATTGCCGATAAGAAATTGGCTCATGACTTCGGCAATCGTTCGGGTGTTCTAGCTTTCAGTTTTTGGACCACTGCGTAAGAGTCGCACATCGTTGGTATGAATGGGCAGCTTGCAATGTTCGTTACCGCGTACGTATTTTGAACTCCCTCTACACTATGGGGAACGTACATCTTTAACTGCGCAAGCTAGTCCACGGTCGCAACCAACTCCTTGCACGAAGATGAGGCCACACCTTGACCTGTTGACCTCGCTCGTCTGTGCCCCGCACGTCGAATGCTCTCCTGTGGTCACTGTTCCTGTTGGTGACCGTCAAGATCCCACTTCTGCCTCGGATGACAGCAACCCTCTTGGTCGTCCACCAGACAAGCCCCATACTACCTCAGGGCTTACCTCTGCTGATCTGTCCGCTCAGCTTTACAGACGTGGAGCGATGTCTGACCTACCTGTTGGGAGATCCTCTCCAGCATCCATCGACCCAGGTGCTGATGTCCATGGCCGAAGACCCTACCACTCCATACGTCTAGAGCGTCATAGCCTTTGGACTGGTTCTACGACATCATCGACGACGGCTTACCAATCGAGCATGCCCAACTACGGCGTCGTACCATCCGATTTGCCCCTTCGGAAAACTACCTGGCTACGCTCCCTTGAAGCTTTGTTTGGACTTGTTGTTCTGCCATCGAACCCATTTCCCCCATTAAGACCCTTGATGGACACGGTCCCTTCCCCCTATGGTAGGAATACCCCTTGTCTGGTAGCTTTCTGCCTGCTGGCTCCCTTATCCCATGGACCCATAATGCCCCCAGTAGCATGCTGTTCTGTGTGCTAATTAACAGCTCCAATATACCTTATGGTACAGAGACTTTTGGACATTATTACTGTATGCATGATTTGTTGTTTTACAGTCTAGTCTCCTTTATCTGAGAGACTCAGTTACAATAGTCTGATTTTTATATTTGTTCATGTAATGTGATTATGTGAATTACTGTAGCCATATTTTGGTAATGTAATCATTTTTATTTTTTTGTTTGTATTTTGAACGTGCTATTATATGTGCCTGTCCTTGATCATACAAGTTGCTCTTGAAATGTTTTTTTTTTTTCATCAGTTAACTATGTTTATTTAATTTTATGTAATGACAGGACAAAGTGAACAATTGCATTCAGGTTCTTTTTGTAGGTTTTTTAGGGTTTGGAATAATATCTATGTGGTTTAGCTACATGTATTATGGTATTATGTCTAAATAGTAAGCTATTGATTTGGGATTTTAAAGATATAGACAGGTTTTTTTTTTAGGTACCCTATCTTTAGGCATCTTGGTAAAGGATTGTTATTATATTTTATGTTTAATCTGATTACTAGTAATTCAAAGTTAAACAGGTACACAATTCGATGCTATTCACATATTTTGTGTACAAATAATGCTGGTTTGCAGTTTAATCATATTGTAAGGTGTCACGGTTTTGCTAGGTTTTCACTAAAACTTGTACCACAAATGGTTTTGTAAGTCATCTATTAAGTTTAAATATTCTAGTGGGTGTGATATAATGTCCTATCTTTCTATTTGTTATGGATCATACAATTGTGTTTTAATTTTTGCAACCGTACTGTGTCCGGTTGTTCTTTATATTTCACTGTTACAGGTTTGACGAGGAGTATTAGAGGGGTGATTATGATAGTTTTAATGATATTAGGTGAAATTACAATTCGATTACATTCTGTATATGAAGAGTTTGATACCAAAAGGCGCTAAATCCACTTTTAGTGTTTTAGAGTAAATCAAGGTTTTTTAATTAACCATTTTATCTTATCCATTGTAAGTTTATTTTGATATATATGATAAAGCTATCGTATTCGAATAATTAAATCACGTTTTTAAAAATCTAGCTATCAATTTCAATTTTTAATAAATTGTTATAATTTCAATTCCCATGGATTTAGCGCCTTTTGGAATAAAACCTCCGTCAGATGCCAATTTTTGTAGATTTAAAGCCTATAAATCAATGAAATTCAAAACGAAACACATGAATATTGCTACCAGAGTATAGATACAACTTTTCTGATGTTTAAATTTTGAAAATATTTTTTTTTTTTTTTTTTTTTTTAATATCTTATCTTTTTCAAGACCGGGATTTTCGATGTTTTATTCCAAAAGGAGCTAAATCCAAAAATATTCATAAAATTATGAAAACTATTCTAATAATCTAAACATTTTGCACGGATGATGGAGGCTGGTAGCCACAACATGTGCTAAAAGATCTAATTGTATTTTGTTAGGTAAAGTGGTTAAATAAACAAATCCTAAATGACCATAGTGGATTTAGCGCCTTTTGGAATAAAACCGTTTTGGATTTAGCTCCTTTTGGAATAAAACTCATATTTGTGACCAATTTTTTTTCAAACTTCCAAAAAATATTTTTTTATCTAATATACTGCATTTGATTCCCATGCCTAAGATGCACTTAATTAACCTATAAAATCCATTTTGGTCAAAAGTGGATTTAGCGCCTTTTGGAATCAAGCTCTTCATATGTTCATTTCATATGTTTGGAAGTGTTAGTTGAATTTATAGTTTCAACGTTCAGTTTAGTTGGTTAGTTTGTTTTATGAAGTTTGTAGACGTTTGTCAGCAAATGATTTATGCAATTGCCGTAATAGTTCACCTGTTGTAGAGAATTGATATGTGATCTGCTTATTACTGAATGTATAGGCTACAGTTTATTATGAGTTCAGATAGTGTTTGTTTATATTCCAAAAATTGAAGGAAAGAGGAAAAAGTAGTCACGCCAGTATATTCATTGGGTTATGTTAAATGTGAAAGTGCGCCATCTGTGGTCGCCCTCTTAGCCCCATCGCTCGGGTAATAAAACAACGTCACCTCAAAGTAGCTTAGTGTATTTCTTTATTTATTTCACAATTAGTGTAATTGTTCAACTAATGGCGAAAAGCAAACTCATAGACAATATAATGGATTTTGTTAGAAGTCTGTTGCGTTTATAACAACATAGATATGGAGGCTGGAAAAATGGCTTTCAGATGGCCCGAAATTGACAAAATGGCGGATGGACGGTCATGGATGAGTGATTTTGGAAAATGAAATGTCAGGGGATCAATAGTGGATCATAGACAATTAATGTGTGTATGAAGTTTGAACGACTTTGGTTGAGCGATAGGACCTGGGGAGGGATAACAAGGTTCACGTGTTAAATGAATGGGTTTTTGTGGAAGAAGAAGAAGACGGAAAAGGACTAGAACTGCAATCGTTGACATGAACGATGTGCGTGCATTGACGCCTTCACTAAAGGATTTCAATGATTATTAAAACGTAAGCATATATTGTGAAATAATTATATTGGGAAACGGAATGAAACTTTACATAATATACAAGATCTGTGTGTAAAACGAATACGCTTTGTGTACTACAGTGCAATTTTGAAAACTTCGCTTTCCATATTATCCGGCGTGCACATGGCTCTGACAAATTTGCAATTATTAGGCAAGCGGGTATAATGGCTCCATCAAAAATGTGATTTACTCGAAATTTTCTGTGACAACCTTTATTATATTTGATATCAATGGAAAGGCAATTTCAATGCGGTCATTGTGATGTCCATTTCAGAAGCAATTATTGAACGACAATGACGTAATGCCTTGTTACGTAATGCATTGAAAATTCGCTATTTTTTGTCCATAACTTTTTGATGACGTCATCAAATTTTACAAAAATTGACAGATAGTTGTGAAATCTTTTGATACATCTGCCTGCCAAGTTTTAAGCCCCTAGATTGAATATTCGCAATGTTAGGGGAAGTTAAACACGATTTCCTGGTATCGATAATTTTTTACATTCTACCACATTTTAAAGCAATTTGGTCAATGAATCGATGTATTTTTCTTTACATTGCTGGAAAGGACATAGTCTGAAGTACCTAAATCCAAAAAAGGGTACGGTTTTAACAAGGCACAACGCAGATGCAGCCTCTTGGATTTTAGCCAAATTTTAAAACTTTAGAGGGCGCTATTTGCATTTTGCCTATTTACTGGAGCGTGAAACATGTGGAGTGTGTGGACATTAATTAGAATAATATGCCTTGAAAATTTGAAGCAAAATGGAATTGATTTTAAAAAGTTATATCCATTTTTGTGTGTTTTTAGTCACAATTTTTTTTTCATAACGGAGTTGATTTTTTAAATTAATTTAAAATATGAAGATATTTTTTAAATGAATAGTTATTGGATACATAGGAAAGGCAAACCCATAGACTATTTAGTGCATTTTGTTAGAAGTCTGTAGCATCTATAATGACATAGATATGGAGGCTGGAAGAATGGCTTTCATATGGCTCAAAATGGACAATATGGCGGACAGACGGTCACGGATGAGTGATTTTGGAAATTGAAATGTCAGGGGATCAATAATGGATCATGGATGACATGTGTACGAAGTTTGAACGAATTTGGACGAGTAATTGGACCTGGAGAGTGATTTACAAGGTTCACGTGTTAAATGATTTTTTTTTTTTGTGGAAGAAAAAGAAGAAGAAGACGACGGAATAGGAATTTTGAACGATAACATAGCATTGTCGCTAGAGCGTCAATGCAAAAAGAAAGAAGATTCTGACAATAGCAATTAAGAGGTGGTATGTTTATAACATAACACCTAATTATGATTGTCATTTAGCTGTGATTGGTATCATAGCTAAATATATAGATCATATTATAGACAGATTTATTCTGGCAATTTATATAAGGAAACGCAGTTGTTTGAATTGTTTGTATTGGACGTCAACTATGCCTACATCAAACAAGTCGTCCGGATTTTTTATTGTAAATTAGTAAACATTAATGCCTATCCGTCTAATTTAAAACACACAAATTAGTATTTTGATAAAGAGTGCGTCGTTTTTTTACTGTTTGCTTTTTACAACCATCTGATATGCAAATAAGATAAATATTTTCAATTTTGCTATGAACTTTGGTGATCTTTGATAGGGGTGGAAAGTTATAGGTGCCAAAATCTATTTAGATTTACATGTACATGCCCATGTGCTGTGTATATCGAGTTTGGGATCAAATTAAAGCAATTGTTTATAAGGAACGTATACAGTGCGTCCAAAAATGAACTGTACACTTTTGAAATGGCTATCAAATAATATACAGATATTGACTGATGGGGTGTGTAATAAATTACATTCTTTGGACCGTCGGATTTTTTTTTTTCCCGAGGGGTTTATATTCCGAAGGCGAAGCGCTAGGAAATATCTTTTTATGCGGTCACTCCAAAGAATATGTTTTGTTACACACCCATTACCAGTCAATATCTCTTATATTAGATTAGCCCCCTAAATTAGGCCCCCCCCCCCAAACAAAAAAATTTAAAAAATTTGGGGGCCGATTGTTGTTTGTTTGTTTTAGTTTTTTTAAGAAATTTTTAAGCCTGATTTCTAAAAAAAAAAAAAAAAATAAAAAAAAAAATCGGCACCCAAAATTTTTGGGCACCCCCCATTTTTTTTTCTTTTTTTTTCATGTGAAATAATGAAAGTAAAAAAAAAATAAATAAAAATAAAATGGCCCCCCCCCCCAAAAAAAAAAAAAAAAGAAGAAGAAAATTCACGTCTTGCTACTTTAGTCACACATGTTATATCCATGTGATTGGCAACATCCCTCAAGAGGGCGCCATACACTTAAAAATGTATTCCTCAGAGGGGGCACACGAGTAAATAGACGCCCATAGGCTCACGTGTTAAATTAACGTTCTTCAAAAACAGACATTCCAAAATTCTGTCGATGGAAATCGTTTTAATTATCACAGCAAAGTCAACATTTAAAGGACTCTTAGTTAAGGAACTTATAGAAAATTTTGTCAGCTCAAACAAAAATCAAGAATCCTTGAGCGAGACTATGACAAAAGAGACGACTTTTGTAGGCGTGATTTAGTACATGTACAAAATTACAAAAAAGATTCCTAAAAAATACGCCAAAGTGTCTAATCTTCAACTAAATGGTAAATTATGAAAGAGTAGGACTTATAACACATATTTATTGATTAAACAGCAACATAAAACCATTAAATGATTTTATATGACCATTTTCTATCAATAAAAATGACCTCATCTTTTTACTCGTGTGTACCCGAGACCGGCCGGTCAGTATTGTCATCGAAGGTGACCGGCCAGGAAAATATGAAGATTTAGATCATATCACGTGACGCGCTATAGACCAATCACGCTTGGCTATCTGTCTTGGATATCTAATATAAAAATATATGATTCTCGGGGAAAAGGTTTATATGTATATAAAGCTTACATCCTCAAATATCATTATGACACAAAACATTCCGAAAATAACGCATTCTTCAGTGAGCAATGCCACTTTTGTGAAGGACAAAAAAAAAAAAAAAAAAAAAAAAAAAAAAAAAAAAAAAAAACAGCCTGCGCAGGAATTCGCCATTCATTCACCTGTGTATGGTACGCCAGAAGGGAATCAAAGAATAATGGAATGACTCAGCTAACAGAGTAAAAGATATACCGAAAGTCAGAAATAACAAATCAAAATTATACACATTTTTTTTTTTTTACCGTTTTGTTTTCATATCATTTTAATAATAATAATAATAATAATACCGGTTTCTTATAAAGCGCTTTACCTGTTAAGACCAAAGCGCTTACAGTATATTATTACCCCGGTCATTGGATTCATTTTCGATCCCGCACTTTACAGTGCACAATCTCCACTCCCTGGGGAGCATTCCAGCCGGTCGCCTGTTAGGCGCACACATGCTAAAGCGAACCACATAGCATTCGCAATCCTACCGGGTACCGATTTTTATCACCTCGGGTGGGGTCAAGCATGTAGATAAAATGCCTTGCTCAAGAAACATAAGTGTCGGTGCGGGAATCCAACCCACGGTCTTTGCATTGACAGTCCAGTGGTGAGACCACTAGACCACGACACTTCCACTTCCATTTTCATATCAATTCACTTTTTTATAAAGATATAAAGCAAATTTTAGAAGAAAGATGAACTTTGATATCTAAACACAACACAAAAAGAAAGTTCCCCCTATTTCAGATATCAATAATTTTTGAACCAGGAGGAATTTAAAAAATCTAATTATATGTCCATGTACGGAATGCAGCAAAAATTTCTCAAACTTCCATTTTTACTTCTTTGCCATGGTATAATTGATCAAATATTAGGGAATTCCTGTTGTGGAAGTGTATGTAACCAATATCCATTCTTTCACGGTTGAATGAACCCATCAAACAACCAAAAAATAGGCCATTTTAGAATTACGAAAATGCATTGTATTAATGTTATGCACTAGAAAGCATCTCAATAACATTTTTTGGGTTGTATTTATATTCTTTGGGCACGTTTCAATGATCCTATGGCATTTATTTACAAATTCATGCTTCAGTGAGCACGTGAGACTGGAAAATCCCTTTTCTCACGTATGGACTAAAATTCAAATTCTTACTTTGATTGAATATAACAATTCTTTTTGGGGAGTATTTTTGATTTTATTTTCATAAAAATCCCGATGTTTCACGCCTCAGTGGGCACAAGATACAAGAAAATCGTGCAAATGAGAAAAAAGTTTGGGGCTTCGTCATGGTTCAGTGACTTTTCGAATACGTAATTTGAATCAAGATCATGTTAGATAGAGATCAGTTGAAGCTGTGTGCCAAGTTTCGTGACATACCTCACAGTAGAATTAACAATAATCATCAATGAAATTAGCCGAATTTCACATTTGTCAGGTATTGATTTTCTCCTCCATTGACTTTATGTACAGAGGTCAGTTTAACAAAAGTTTAACAAAAGTGAAATTTGGCATATTTTAAATTGTAAGTTTTTGTCCATTTGACTGTGAATTATTTTATGAAACTTTGCACATTGCTTCGACTGGTCTCTAACTAACATGATCTTTATTCAAATTCCGTATTCGAAAAGTCGCTGAACCATGACGAAGCCCCAAACTTTCTTCTCATTTTCATGATTTTTCTCGTATCTTGTGCCCACTGAGGCGTGAAACGTCGGAATTTTTATGAAAACAAAATCAAAGGTACTCCCCGAAAAGAATTGTTATATTCAATCAAAGTAAGAATTTGAATTTTAGTCCGTACGTGAGAATAGGGCTTTTTCAGACTCACGTGCTCACTGAAGCATGAATTTATAAATAAATGCCATATGATCAATGACACATGCCCAAAGAATATAAATGCAAGCCAAAAAATGTTATTGAGATGCTTTCTAGTGCATACAATTACTACAATGACTCTTTGTAATTCTAAAATGGCCTATTTTTTGGTTGTTCGATGGGTTAATTCAACCGTGAAAGAATGGATATTGGTTGCATACACTTCCACAACACGAATTCCCTCATATTTGATCTATTATACAATGGCAAAGAAGTAAAAATGGCAGTTTTGGCAATTTTTACTCCATGCTCACTCAACCGTGAAATTTGACGCAAATTTCTTTTCTGTATATTGGGAAGCACGTTTTGCATACATTCTGATGTGTAAAATGTTTAAAATATGAAAATGGGTATGTTATCATTGAATCAAAGTTGCAATTTTAGGCTTGCGAACTTCAAAAAATGACATTTTTGCATTCAACCATTGCTCACTGAAGCATGACTTGATGATTTTTCCTAAAATTCGCTTCCATTGTGGCTAATTAAATTCCCTACATGGACATATAATTAGATTTTTTTAAATTCTTCCTGGTTCGAAAATTATTGATATCTGAAACTTTCTTTTTGTGTTGTGTTTAGTTTGCTAGGTTCACACTGCCGATCTGATCAACTCGATCTAACCCGATCAGGTCAAAACATCAATTTTCCCCGATCATTCTCGACCAAGTGCTTGATCGGGTATCTACACGAGCCCTACCGATCCCCTGTTCGATCGTTTACGATCCATGCACGATGATGTCCGATCTCTCCTCGATAACCACCTCGATTAGTAACTCGATTACTTCGATTTGATTCGATGTATACACGATCATTACACGATCAATACTCGACCGCTTCTCGATAAACTAGACGTCTACACGATTTTGATCCGAGTAGATTGACAGCTAGGACAAGCTTCGTATTCTTGTTCCGTTTTCTGCAGATGTAGGGAAAGATCTGTGCGTAGGGATGGAATTAAAGGAGTTGCACTTTTGGGCGAAGTGGTAGAAGTTGTCCTTTAATAAGGAAGAAGTCACAAATTGAATTTTAATGAATATCTTTGTATATGATGATTGACAAAGACAATTTTCTGAAGAAGTTAATTAAAAAAATTGTTCATAATTTTAATTATTGAGGGTCGCATGAACAAGAATATTTTCAATTTCGTTAACGATTTGCCGCATTGTAGTTGCATCCAATAACCACCAGGTAATACTATACTACACTGTCCGTCATAAAGGTGGAATATTATTTTGCCGCTTTAGCGACATGATTTTGCTCTGACTAAATTCTTGAATATGTTTGTCCCTGATTTTAATTTTTGGGACCCTGGTTATATCGTGGACATTCTCCCCAACCCTTTACGTGGACCTTTTTCAAAAAAAGTTTTTTCAACCCCCGTGATGCCCATTTTTTGTCATTTTTTCTCATTTTGGGGCCACATTTTGTTTCCCCGGCCGATCAAGCCCCCCTCAGTCCTACCCCCAGGAAACGCGAGTGGGGTGTACTGTTTTATATTGTTCTTTAAGTTAAATCTATATTTCTGGGGACAGGCTAAGGTCTCTTGTCTAGGGGAGGGGTTGAAGTCAAAAACGAGATTAGTGAAAATTCGGAATATTTTATTCCATCTTTATGCTGAAAACAAAAGAAATAAAAAACCACCTTTAACCCTGAAATATCATCATTTTCCCCTTAAATTTTGTTTAGCCTTGATGACAAGGCTGTAAATAGTCATTATTTATTATATTTTAATTCGATTTATGTTTGGTTGAGAATTTACAATACAATTTAGGGAAGATAGAAATTTCCATGGTGTAAAAATGGATAAAATGAATGTTGAACCCCAATCAAAATAAATTTTGACCCCTCCCCTAGACAAAATAGTCGAGCCTGTAACCAAAAATCTAGTTTTAATTTAAAGAACAACAACAAATCTCCACCTCAGACGTTTTTCCTTGGGGTAGGACCAAGGGGGCCTTGGTGGGTCGCGTGAACAAAAAAGTGTTCCAAAAATAAGAAAAAATGATGAAAATGGCCATCTTTTGGAGGTGACAAAATTTTTTGAAGAAAAATCCCCGAGAAGTGTTGAGGGAACCTCCAAGATATACCCAGGATCCCAAAAAGTGAAAGCGGTGACAAACACATTCAAAAAATTAATAACGGAGCAACATAATGTAGCTTGAGCCAGAAAAAAATATTCCACCTTTATGACGAACAGTGTATAAGCGTTTTGAACAATTATCATTAAAAAATATAAATTAAAGAAAAATTCAGTCCCTTTGCTAGTTTTACCGCATTTACCTTCATTTTTCAACAAAAAAAAGTACCGAAATAAAACAAAATATCTAAGAATCCTAAAAGTATAAGGTACTTTTAATTTGATCCTGTTAGGTATTCTTTTTTTAAAAAACATTGGCACATTCATTGTACTGCATTAACATTAAAAATGGATCTAGCTTTTATTTTTTCAACTTAAAAACGAAAGGCCGACTTTTTTATTGTTGTTTTGTTGCCCTTTCCTCTTTTGACGTTTGACGCCACTTTTTGTTGAACCGGGCCAAGTTCCCATTGGTCCTACAACTAGTAAATGAGGCCTTAGTTGCAGAGTCTTTAGATTTACTTTTTATGTGCACGAGAATATATCTGTCTATTGTAACGGGAAATGTAAAATTTGTGTAAAACTGAAGAACAATATTTTTCATTGACTGCTAATGGCAAAAGAAACCATTTTTTGTTTAGCTCTAATGGCAGGTGCGGATCCACTATCTGCAATTTGATTAGATTATACAGGCCTAATTGTCGGGGACAATAGCCGCTGTTTAATGTTAAAGGGGAAGTTCACCCTGGAATTTTATTGGTTTGAATAAATGCAGAAAAATAAAAGAAAAAAAAAAAGAGTGAAGGTATGGAGAAAATTGACCAAAAAATAGCAAAGTTATGAATATTTAAAGTTTTGATTTTGTGACGTCACATGCGAGCAGTCTTCCTATGTGTAATATAATGTAAATTCCATAAAGTGTCATTTTTTTCAAAAGAAAATTAATTATTTCACCTGTGCGGTCGATACATCATCAAACATATGTTAATGTACATGCCTCTATCAAATTGACCCATTCCTTTATCAAGAACTATGAAAAAAGACAAAATTATAGAATTTACATACACAACACAGAATCAAAGCTTTAAATATTCCTAACTTCGCTATTTTTTTGGTCGATTTTCTTCAAACTTTCATTCATATTTTTCTTTTATTTTTCTGCATTTTTTAAAACAAATAAAATTCCAGGGTGAACTTCCCCTTTAAAGGTTTTCCCAGTCAATTTTACACATATGTCATTAAAAATTAATCTATTCTAAGATCATTCAGTTTCGCCGCAGTTGTGATCTATTGGGCAAACCACCATTTAAACTTACATTATTTCAATTCAATTCTTTTATTCATGCAATTAAATGTGCCAAGTCTATTTTAAAAAGTAGTATAAGCACTTAAATAAAATTTCTTTCTAATTTCTTTTTGCTTCGTTCGAGATTCTTGAATCAGCCATCAAAGTTTAGACAAAAAAACATTAAATTTTCGAAATGGGAATTTTGTATTTTTCTTTTTGCTCGTTCGAGTTTATTAATTCTGCAACATATTATACAAAAAAGTGGTGCACATTGAAACTTTGGACATAGATTATTAGAAATATCCCCTTTAGCAACGAAAATAAAGAATGCAAAGACAAAAAGAAGGAAAGCCAAACACGCACATAAATACCATTTCTACAGTAATGCAAATACACCTTTACAAAATAACGCATGCTTTTATCGACACTTTGTTTACATGATCTATAAAGGATTTAAAAACGAAAAGGACAAAAGGTGCGTGAAATATCACAAGAATTTTGTCTCGTAACGGAAATAAGTGGGATGATTCTCAATCAAGACTTTATTAATATATAGGTTCATTAAAAAAAAAATTAAAAAAATACAAATGTCGAAATGAAAAAAAGGCGAATAAACATTATACCTGTCATATTATTGATACTATAAGGAAACATAGTTTATCAAAATGGCCCCTCACCACGAAGATTTTTCAACTGATTTTATTATTATTATGATCAGTTTTAACCAAAACAAACAAAACAACAACAAAATAACCCGTAATCGTTGCTTGTACTTTCCCCTTCTATTTGTATTTACCATGCTATAATAAAGAAAATAAAAACATTATCTAGGATTTCCAAGTCAGTTTCAGAAGTTCGTCGCTCCATTTGATAATTGGTTCATTCAAGTTAGGACGATTCAGCTTTCAGTCGAATTCCCGGAGATCGGATTCCCTTTTCCAGCAATCAATTGCATGTTTCACTTGTTCAAATTCCGATTAAGTGCACTATATACGTAAAACAGTAATTCAAGTTCGCAGAGACGTTGTTATGATTGCGCAATACCGCCATAAGCAGCATTTAAACTCATTCTGAGTTTTCAACTATCAGTTATTAGCATTCAAATTAGGGCTGAAATTTATAGCTGCAGGATATGTTTTTGTTTTTAATCATATATTTGTTTTCATCAATTGTTTGCGAATTGCTATTAGCAGCAGTTGTAAATGAGTATGTACCTTATATTGTCACTCACTCACTCAATCCCTTGACTCTTCAGGAGTCGTTGGGGGGATTTGAGAGCCGAAGAAGCACATTTTTTCCTCCATGCCTTCCTGTCAGTTGTAGTCGACAGCAGTTCTTGCATTGTCATATCTGTCCATGTCTTTACATTTTCCATCCAGCTTGTCCTTATATTGTAGCATGTACTTAAGTATGAGACATATTTTCCAGTTATCAATTAGACAAGTTAATAAACTGTTTTTTCCCGTACATTTTCCTTTTTTTACTGATGTAACAATTTATCTTGCATAATTACTTAATCAACACACAAAAACTCTTCCACACAACAAATTAAATGCGGCGTATTTCTATGGGGGGGGGGGGGGGGGGGTAGGCGTGACATGAGGCGGCAAAAAAAAAAAAAAAAAAAGAGGAGATAGAGAAAGAAAAAAAGGAAAGAACTGAAATGGGGGGAGAAGAGTGGAAATGGGACCAGAAAGCAAAGGGGAAAAGGGTGTCATGTGGTCACCAATTCTATCTTAAATTTAGGGGGCACCGAATCAACTTTAAACTAAGTGGGCGCCAAATAAACCTTAAACCTAGGAGCGCCATATTGATTTTAAACTATAAGGGGAGCCACTTCGATCTTAAATTTAGGAGGGCGCAAAATCTATCTTGATCTTTAAACTAATATGGGGCTCCAAATTGACCTAAAAATGTAGGATCTTAAATTTAGTTGAGCGCCACTTTGATCTTAAATTAGGGGCGCCAAATTGATTTAAAACCCAGGGGCGAAAAAGTGATCTGAAACTTTTGGGGCCCAAAAATCGACCTTAAGCTATAAAAGGGGCTCAAAGTTGACATTAAACTTAGGGGCGACATATTGGCGTTAATTCGATGTTAGATTCAGGGGCGCCAAATCGACCTTACATTTTAGGTAGGCAAATCGACCTGAAACGAAGGGGCGCCAGATTGACCTTAAACTTAGAGGCGCCATAGTGATCTTTAACCAGAACTTTAAAAAAAAAGAAGAAAAGTCGTTTCATTACAACCATGACAACACTCAACAGTAAAGAAATTTTAAATGATCTAAAGCTGAATAAACAGGAAACGTATTTCTTTTCTTTACTTTATTTATTTTTTATTCTAATAAACTAGATATAGAGCTTCAGAAAAACCCTTACAAAAATGTCCTGTGGTATTCCGATGGTATTTCTGAATGTCCTGTGGTATTCATATGGTATTTCTGAATGTCCTGTGGTATTCCTATGGTATTTCTATGGTACAATAACATACCATAGAAGTACCATAAGGAAATACCACACAGGAAAAGGGTACCATAAGAATACCATACAGCAGTGCTGTGGTATTTGGCACAAATACCATATGTATGGTATTTCTGTATGGTTTTTTGGCACAAATACCATATGTATGGTATTGCTGTATGGTTTTTGGCACAAATACCATATGTATGGTTTCTTGGCACAAATACCATATGTATGGTTTCTTGGCACAAATACCATATGTATGGTATTGCTGTATGGTTTTTTGGCACAAATACCATATGTATGGTATTGTGGTATGGTTTTTTGGCACAAATACCATATGTATGGTATTGCTGTATGGTTTTTGGCACAAATACCATATGTATGGTTTCTTGGCACAAATACCATATGTATGGTTTCTTGGCACAAATACCATATGTATGGTATTGCTGTATGGTTTTTTGGCACAAATACCATATGTATGGTATTTCTGTATGGTTTTTTGGAACAAATACCATATGTATGGTATTGCTGTATGGTTTTTTGGCACGAATACCATATGTATGGTATTTCTGTATGGCTTTTTGGCACTAATACCATATGTATGGTATTGCTGTATGGTTTTTTGGCACAAATACCATATGTATGGTATTGCTGTATGGTTTTTTGGCACAACTTACCATATGTATGGTATTGCTGTATGGTTTTGGGGCACAAATACAATATGTATGGTATTGCTGTATGGTTTTTTGGCACGAATACCATATGTACGGTATTTCTGTATGGCTTTTTGGCACTAATACCATATGTATGGTATTGCTGTATGGTTTTTGGCACAAATACCATATGTATGGTATTGCTGAATGTTTTTTAGCACAAATACCACATGTATGGCACAAATACCACATGTATTGGAGCCTCTGTTACAATCGCCCCCATATGAAAACGTGAACAATCAAAAAGGACAGTGTTATTTTATACCAAACACGCACAGTTCCACTACAGTGCACTAACGACCAAGAAAGAATCTTACGGGAAATGTTGTGTACTGTGTAAGGACTCTCTTACGTCGACCGTCGTATCGCATAACAATGCCCCTGATAAAACCGTCGTAAAAGGAGAGTGCAAGCTGTGCAGTCAGGGACGAATATTTTATCATGATATTTTTTTTTTATCATATCAAAAAACGCGGGAAATATGACCAATCAACAAAGAGTAAAATCATTGGAAAGAGAAATTAATATATTTACTCAACCTCAGCGTAACAGGAAATCATGCCTGCTGAATACAGAAAGCTTCTTAGTGACTGCTGTTGACCAAAATATCATTTTCACACAAGAAAAACGACCCAAAAATGACCTAAAATGCAAGATTTTAAAGCTCAAAACGCGAGGGTTAGGGGTAAAAAAATATTCTTTCCCAAGGTTTATCTTGTTTATATACCATTAACCCTCATAAACCTGTCGTAACTACAGAAATATACTTCTCGATTTTTTATTCAGATTCCAACAAACTTCCACGTTTATTCGGCATTCCTTTCCAATTAGCATCGTGCTGAAAATAATGCCTAGAAAGAAGCCCAACTTTTCAATAATAGGTCTTACATTATTCGCCCGTCTCCCCTACATCAGCGTCCGATTTCAGTGATGACTCAGTAAGGGAGAAAGCGGAGACCCCGAGAATTGGGAATTAATTATAGACTCGAACGAATAAGCTTCCATAAATATTTGTCATATACTCCAAAATTCGAAAATAGAATATCTATTGTCACATAAATTGCAAGAAACTAATGACAATTTAAGAAGTCTATGAATGGAACAAATAAAACATATCACAAAATACGACCTAAGACTGTTAAATCGCTTAAATCATTTATTGTTATTTGTATTTGTACGCGCGAAAGCGCGAGCTAAAAAATGCTCTTATATAACATTAATCATTAGTAATTCATTAGCTGAATAATCACTAATAGAAAATACCAATTCGAGAGACGAGTTGGAAAAATCTCATTTAATCAAACGTTCATACATAATACATATATATCATATATAAATATGTATATATATATAATATATATATATATATATATATGGAAGAGGCTTGATTCCAAAAGGCGCTAAATCCACTTTTGACCAAAACAGATTTTATTGGTTAATTAAGTGCATCTTAGGCATGGGAATCAAATGCAGCATATCGGATAAAAATTTTTTTTTTTAGAAGTTTGAAAAAAATTGGTTACAAATATGAGTTTTATTCCAAAAGGCGCTAAATCCAAAACGGTTTTATTCCAAAAGGCGCTAAATCCACTATGGTCATTTAGGATTTGTTTATTTAACCACTTTTCCTAACAATATACAGTCAGATCTTTTAGCACATGTTGTGGCTACCAGTCTCCATCATCAGTGCAAAATTTTTAGATAATAAGAATATTTTTCGTAATTTTATGAATATTTTTGGATTTAGCTCCTTTTAGGAATAAAACATCAAAAATCCCGGTCTAGAGAAAAGATAGGATATTCCAAAAAAAAAATTAAAAAATTAAGTTTCAAAATTTAAACATCAGAAAAGCCGCATCTATACTCTGGTAGCAATATTAAATGTGTTTCGTGTTGAATTTCATTCATTTATAGGCTTTAAATGTACAAAAATTGACATCTGACGGAGGTTTTATTCCAAAAGGAGCTAATTGTATTTATATTCTTTTGGGCACGTTCCCATTGATCTCTTATGCATTTATTTACAAATTTCATGCTTCAGTGAGCACGTGAGACTGCGAAAATCCCTTTTTCTCAAACGTATGGACTTAAATTCAAATTCTTACTTTTGATTGAATAAACCATTCTTTTTGGCGGAGTATTTTTGATTATTTCATAAAAAATCCCGATGTTTCACGCCTCAGGTGGCACAGATACAAGAAAATCGTGGCCAAAATGAGAAAAAAAGTTTGGGCTTCAGTTCATGGTTCATTGACTTTTTTCAATCGTTAATTTGATCAAGATTCATGTTCAGCATATAGATCATCTACATTTTTTTCTATTTACTTTTTAGTTGAAGCTGTGTGCCAAGTTTCGTGACATACCTCACAGTAGAATTAACAATGAATCATCAATGAATTAGCGAATTTCACATTTGTCAGGTATTTGATTTTTCTCCCTCCATTGACTTTATCGT
Source organism: Paracentrotus lividus (assembly GCA_940671915.1). Taxonomy (NCBI): domain Eukaryota; kingdom Metazoa; phylum Echinodermata; class Echinoidea; order Camarodonta; family Echinidae; genus Paracentrotus; species Paracentrotus lividus. Next base: position 81,930 of record CALNVZ010000794.1, read on the forward strand.
TACAGAGTCAGTTTAACAAAAAGCTTTAACAAGTGAAATTTTGCATATTTTAAATTTAAGTTTTTGTCCATTTGGACTGTGAATTATTTTATGAAACTTTGCACATTCTTCGACTGGTCTCTAACTAACATGATCTTTATTCAAATTCCGTATTCGAAAAAGTCGCTGAACATGACGAAGCCCCAAACTTTCTCTCATTTTCATGATTTTTTCTCGTATCTTGTCCCACTGAGCGCGTGAAACGTTCGGAATTTTTATGAAAACAAAAAAAGGTACCCCCCGAAAAGAATTGTTATATTCAATCAAAGTAAGATATTGAATTTTAAGTCCGTACGTGAGAAATAGGCTTATTTCAGACTTCACGTGCCACTGAAGCATGAATTATAAATAAATGCCATATGAATCAATGACACATGGCCCAAAGAATATAAAGCAAGCCAAAAAATGTTATTGAGATGCTTTCTAGTGCATACAATTACTACAATGACTCTTTGTAATTCAAAATGGCCTATTTTTTGGTTGTTCGATGGGTTATTCAACCGTGAAGAATGGATATTGGTTGCATACACTTCCACAACACGAATCCCTCATATTTGATCTATTATACAATGGAAAGAAGTAAAAAATGGCAGTTTTGCAATTTTTACTCCATGCCACTCAACCGCTGAAATTTGACGCAAATTTCTTTTCTGTAATATTGGGAAGCACGTTTTGCATACATTCTGATGTGTTAAAATGTTTAAAATATGAAAATGGCGTATGTATCATTGAATCAAAGTTGCAATTTTAGGCTTGCGAACTTCAAAAAATGACATTTTTGCATTCAACCATTGCTCACTGAAGCATGACTTGATGATTTTTCCTAAAATTCGCTCCATTGTGCTAATTAAATTCCCTACAATGGACATATAATTAGATTTTTTAAATTCTTCCTGGTTTCGAAAATTATTGATATCTGAAACTTTCTTTTTTGTGTTGTGTTTAGTTTGCTAGGTTCACACTGCCGATCTGATCAACTCGACTCTAACCCGATCAGGTCAAACATTCATTTCGCCGATATCCTCGACCAAGTGCTTGGATCGGGTATCTACACGGCCCTACCGATCCCCTGTTTCGATCGTTTACGAATCCATGCACGATGATGTCCGATCTCTCCTCGATTACCACGCTCGATTAGTAACTCGATTACTTCGATTTGATTCGATTGTATACAACGATCATTCACAGCGATCAATACTCGACCGCTTCTCGATAAACTCAGACGTCTACACGATTTGAATCCGAGTAAGATGACAGCTAGGACTAGCTTCGTTTTCTTTTCCGTTTTCTGGCAGATGTAGGGGAAAGATCTGTGCGTAGGGATGGAATTAAAGAGTTGCACTTTTGGGCGAATGGTTAAAGTTGTCCTTTAATAAGAAGAAGTCACAAAATGAATTTTAATGAATATCATTGTTGTATTATGATGATTGACAAAGAACAATTTTCTGAAGAATTTAATTAAAAAAAATTGTTCAATATTTAATTTATTGAGGGTCGCATGAAGCAAGAATACTTTTCAAATTTCGGTAACGATTTGCCGCATTGTAGTTGCATCCAAAAACCACCAGTGTAATACTTATACTACATAGTCGTCATAAAGGTGAATATTATTTTGCGCTTTAGGACATGATTTGCTCTGACTAAATTCTTGAATATGTTGTCCCGTGATTTTAAATTTTGGACCCTGGTTTTAATCGTGACATTCTCCCCTAATCCTTTACGTGGATCATTTTCAAAAAGAAGTTTTTTCAACGCCCTGCGATGATGCCCAATTTTTGTCGACTTTCTTTGCTCATTATTGGGGCCACATTTCTGTCCTTCCGCCGGTCGTCAGATCAAGCCGCCCCCGTCTTATATCAGTCTATGCCTCAGCGGAAACTGCTCGAGTGTTAATGGTAGAGGAAGAAGCTGCATAGATATACGCGCCAGTACAAGCATTTGGTGGGCTGTAGCTGCTCGAATGTCTCACTTTGCTTCGCTTTGAATGTGAATAGATCGTATATTATTCTGGGGGCAGTGGTCCCTCAAGGAATCTCTGTCTACGAGTGGAGGTGCGTTGATAGTGTCGAAAAACGATTGAATTAGTCAGTAATGTCCGCGACACATCACTCTTTCTATTTTCCCTTGATCTCTTTATCGTCTGTACAATACATATTAATTGAAATTAAATATCAACCTCCATCTTCTCTATACCCTTCTATCCTTCCAAACCATCTATCGATTTTCTCCTCCCCTTACACTATTCCTGTTCCTCAGCCTAAGAATACTTAATGGCTGGTATATAGTTCATTTTATTATAGGTATTTTCACCAATTCAGATTGATAAGTTTAGAGATGAGAGGAATTATCCAATTACAATTTACGGAACACCAGATCCTTCCAAGGACAATTTCCAGTCGCCTTTTAAAAAATGTGGAAACTAGACTTGGAAACCCATGTTAGTAAATAGGTGAATGCAATATCCTCAAAGCACATTATTTCAAAGTTTAATGAGTTATTGACCCTCACTCCCCTAGAGCAAAAGAGAGTAGATTTCGAGCCTAGCGTGACATGCCGAAACAAACTTCATTTTCAAGTATATTAAATATTGTACCCTAGCGAAAACCTCAGAAGAGCTGAAATATTCAGATCCAAGAACAAAGAACAATAAATTCGTCACAACCCACTCTCAGACGTTTTTCCTTTGGCAGTAAACTTGGGTTTCCAACACGTGGACCTATTGTGCCAAACTCTGTGCGTGCCACGTCGCTAAACCGGTAAGTAGGAGTACATCCATAATTGGGGAGGTATGTCCTGGGAAGCCGTGGAATAGTCAACGGTGAGTAAAACGCCAACTAGAATATATAGAGTGATTGACAAAGGAGGTGATTCCGTGCCAGATCTTAAGGGATGCGGTGACAAAATTTTTTGTAAAGTAAATAAACTCGGGCCGAGAAGTGTTGAGGGATACGTCCATAGTAGTATTACCCAGGAGATCCCAAAAAGTAGGTTAGAAAGCTTGCCGTGACAACCACATCCTCATTAAAATAGAATAACGGTATGCAACATAATGTAGCGTATGAACCTAGTGACACTAAAGATACTTCCACTTTATGACGAGACAGTGTATGAAGCTGTTGATCCGATAAAAAGCAGGATTATCATGTAAGATAAATTTATAATCTTGTGAGAAGAATAATTCAGGGTCAGCTCGTTTTGCTTCCACGTGGTAGCCGGCCTAATGTTACCTTCATTTTTCAACAAGTCTAAACATAGGTAGCGCGTATAATAAAAGAGGCCAAAATATTGTCTAGGAATCCCTCTAAAGAATAGAGTAATAAGGTGTACTTTATTTTGAATCCTGTGGAGGTATTCTTGTTTTACAACAAATCAATTGGCAAGAGCATTCAGTTGTTATACTCATAACATTGAAAAACTGGATCTAGCTGTTGTATTTTTCAGAACTTAAAACGAAAGGCCGACTTTTTTATGGTGTTTTTGTTGCCTTTCCTCTTTTGACGTTGACCGCCACTTTGTTGAACCTGGGCCAAGTTCCGCCATTGAGTTCCTATCAACCTACGTAAATGAGCCTTCAGTTGCAGAGTAACTTTAGATTTAGCTATAGTAAATATGTGCACGTAGTAATATATCTGTCTTAGTTGTATACGAAGGAAATGTAAAATTGGGTAAAACTGAAGAACAATATTTTTTCATTGACTGTCGTAATCGGCAAAAAACACCTTTTTGTGTTAGCTCTGTATTATGGCAGGTTGCGGATCCCTAACTTATCTGCAATTGTTGATTAGAAGTATACAGGCCTAAGTTGCCGGGGGGACGAATAGCGGCTGGTAATGTTAATAAGGGGAAGGAATCACCCTGATATTTTATTGGTTGAATAAATGCAAAGAAAATAAAAGAAACAAAAAAGCGAGAGGAGTGTTAAAGGTGATGCGAGAAAATTGACCAATGAAAATAGCAAAGTTGGTGAATATGATTTAGAAGTTTTGATTTGAAGTGACGGTACACAGTGCTCGACAGTCGTTCCTATGCGTGAATGAATAGATAATTTACAATCTCCATAAAGTGTCATTTTTTCAAAAAAATTAATTAATTTCACCTGTGCGGTCGAACATCATCAAAAATATGTTTAATGTAACATGCCTTCTATCAATAATAATACCCATCCTTTATCAAAACTATGAAAAAAGACTAAATATAATATAGAATTCTAAATACACAACACAGAAATCAAAGCTTTAGATGATTCCTAATATCTTCGCTAATTTTTGGTCGATTTTCTTCAAAACTTTCATTCATATTTTAATCTTTTATTTTTCTGCATTTTTTAAAACAAATAAAAAAAATTCCAGCGTGCCTAACTTCCCGCTTTATAGGTTGGCTTTTCCCAGTCATTATACACATATAAACACTTAAGAATATGATATTACTTTATACCCTCTAACAGATCATTCAAGAGTTATCTTGCGGCCGCAGCTCTAACCTGTATAGATCTTATTTTTTACGTGAAGACAAGTACTTCACCCCTCCATCTATTGAAACTTTTAACAATTAATTTCCATCGAATAACATTAATATAATATCAATGCAAATTAATATGTGCAAGTCTTTCCAAAAATATAGTTAAAAAAAAGTAAAGAATATAAGCAACTAAATAAAATAAAAATAATAATACTTAATAATATAATCTTTTTTGCTTACGATTCGCAGATTCTTGAATCAGCCATGCAAAATTATTTTAGGACAAAGAAAACATATAAATTTTCGAAATTTGGTTGAAGTTGCGTAAATATTATGTTCTTGTGTATGTGCTCGCATACAGTAGTTCGCCATACATTATATAACGTTCTTTGCAAAACGATAGGATGTATGATACAATTGAAGACAGTAGGTTTACAACATTTGAAACTTGGAACTAGCCAGATGTATTTAGACTACCCTTTAGTCACGAAATAAAAATGCTCAACCAGTACAACAACAGACAGGAAAGCCACAAACACGCACATTAAATACCATTCTCACCCAGTGTAATGCAAATAACCTTTACAAATAACGCAATGGGTAATGCTTTATAATCGACACTGTACAATGAATCTATAATTTATGTATTTAAACACGTAAAGACAGAAAGGTAGCGTGTGAAAGAATCACTAAGTAATTCCTGTTGTAACGGAAATAAAGTGGTGAATGATTCTCAAGTCAAGACTTTATTGAATACTATAGGTTGAGTGTTCTATTAGAAAAATAAAAATATATAAAAATCATCGACAGAGATGGTCCGGGAATGAAAAAGCTGCGAATAAACCTATTAATACCTTACCAAGTATTGATAGGCTATTAAGGGAAACATAGTATATATCAAAGTGGCCGGCCTCACCACGAAGATTTTCAACTGAGTTTTATTCTTATTCATGATCAGTTTTAACCAAAACAAAACAAACGAGACAACAAATTAATAAAGATAACCCCGAGTTAAATCCGACTCTGCTGCGTTGTACTTTCCCCTTCTATTTCGTATTACCATGCTATAATAAAGAAAATAAAACATATCTAGGATTTCAAGTCAGTTTCAGAAGGTTCAGATCTGTCTTCTATTTGATAATTGGTTCTCATTACTAAAGTGTTGTAGTGGACGATTCAGCTTTAGGAGTCGAATTCCGCGAAGAAACTCCAGGTTCCCCTTATAATCCAGCAAATACAATTTGCGAGTGCATGTTCATCTATTGTTCAAATTCCGATTTAAGCTGCTCACTAAGTATACGCTCTCAATATACTAGTTGAGATGTCAAAAATAGGTTCGAAGAGACGTAAGTCTTCTATATGTATTGCGCGATATCACTCTGGCCCGATAATGTCAGCATTTAAACTCATCTGAGATTTTCAAGAACATACATTCCAGCTTAAGTTTATAGCATTTCAAGATCTAGACGTGATATATAATCTACTGAGAGCTAGGATATGTTTTTGTCTTAATCATATATTTGTTTCTCCACTCTGCCCTTGCAATGAGCTAGATATAAGAGATTGAAGAATGAGCAGTATGTACTCTAAATCATACATCTCGACCCCCTACTATACAATTAGTCAAAAACTCCAACTCGACTTTTTGCAATCTGTCATTTGACTCTTTTGCAGGAGTTTCGTTGGAGGGGTATACTTGAGAGACACGAAGATAACACATTATTTCCCTGCAATACCTCCGTGTCAAGCTCATAGTCGACTGCAGTTCTTCGCATTGATCATTAAATACTGTCCATGTCAATATTATTAATTTCCATCATTGCTAATGTCCTTTATATTGTAAGCATGTGACTTAAGGTATGAGACAATTCCAGATATATACATTATACAAGTTAATAACTTTTTCCGTTACACTTCTCTTCTGGCTCTCACTGAAGAGTGTAACATACTCTTCAGTCGTATGATACAAATAAGTTATTTAATCAAACACTAGCATAGAATATCTCTATGGCCACGAGCAATCCAACATCACTTTCATACGCGTACCGTTACCTGAGCGGGGGGGTGGAATAGTGTGAAGAAAACTGGGCGACTAAATGAGAGGCAAATATTAAGATATTTAAAAAAAGACGAATCTAACAAGAGAGAGATCAGAGATATAAGAAACAAAGGAAAGCCAACAAATGAAAATGATATATTGTCGAAAAGATGTGAGTCAACACCTCCACAGGAGAAGACATCTCCTAGAGACGGCTCCGATAGAAGAGTGCTGCGTGGTGTGGTCAAACCACTATTATAATTCTAAATGTTAAGGAGGTGCGAGTCTCTCCAAATCACAACTGTTAAATATAGTGGCTCGCCCACCATAAACCCTTAAAACCTAGAGAGAGCGCCATATTGATCTCATTGATTCTAAACATCCAATAAGCGGGTAGGCCCATTCCACATGTCTATAACATTTAGGGAGGGCGCAAAAATCTATCTGAGTCTTATATTAAATACTAATATGGTGCGCTCCCAAAATTTATCATAAAATTAGAATAAATCTAATATATTTAGAATTAGTGCGGCACTATCGAATGACTTAAATTAGGACGGACGCTAAATGATTTTTAAGGTAGGTATCAACCAGGGCGAAATAAGTGATCTTAAACTTAGTTGGGCCCAAAAATTCGACCTTACAGCTATAAAAAAGGGCTCAAAAATTGACATTAAAACATATAAGAGGCGACATAATTAAACGTTAATTCGATGTTAGATCAGGGGCGCCAAATCGACCTTACATTTTATGGTATGCAAGCAGATTACACCAAATCAGACCTGAGATTACCCAACGAGGTAAGGAAGGTCGACACAGATTATGACTCTTAGATACTATAGAGTGCGCCACCTAGTGCATACTATTCTAACCAGTAACTTTAATAGAAACACAGAAGATATATAGTCCTGAATTCAATCTCACAGACCCCTTAGAACACTTCACACCGCCCCTCTAATTCAATGTAGCACTAGGTAATATTACAATACTCTAAAACGTCTGTGACATCACCAGCAGTGCATGAATCGATAATTCTTCTGATATTCTTCTTTACTTATCATAACTCTATCTTGAATCACATAATTATTCTTGAATAAGACCTAATATATTATGTATGGAAGCTTCGAGATACGAAACAACTCTTAGCGGAGAAGAATAAATAGCGCTGTGTGAGTTATTCCATGGGTATTTTCTGAGAGTGTCCAATTCATGCGTTTATTTCAGATATGGTATTTCTGACATGTGCCCAGTCGTATCGCCGTATGGTCACTCTTTCCTCCTATGGACCTCACAATATAAAATCTATATCCATGGTAACAATGACGTAACCATAAAGAGAATCACTCACACAGCGTAGGAGAAAGAAAGCGTACCTAAGAGAATACCTATCTAGACACAGCGAGCTCTCGCACTGTTAGGTATTTTATGGCACCGAAATGACACAAATAGTGTTCACTGAGGCCCGTAATTTCTGCTGAGTGGTTTATTTGGCCGAGCTGAATACACCATATGTCATATGGTATTTCCTTTGGAGTGTGGTGTGGTCTGGCGACTAGAATATCCTCACTCACTGCGTCTGGTATTCTGGTCACTATCCCGATATTACAGCGATCCACTCGTATGGTTATCCCTTGGCACACAAACTCATGACCATATATCAAGATATCTCCTAGTATGCTGGTATTGGAGTTTTCTTTTGCACGAAAATACTCGTCAATGCCTTATCGGTATCATGACTGGATCATAGTTTTCCTTGTAGGACACACAATACACGATGTTAATGGTAGCTTGTGATCTGGTTTATGGAGGTTTTTGGTGTCAACAATAAAATACCAATATATAGCTAATTGAGTTTCATTCATAGACAACATATATATTCACATAATGTGATATGGTTTATTAGGGATTGCAACATATATATATAATTCTACATAATGATTTCATAGGAAATATGTGACATTGATAATTTCCGTATTTACATTGAGCGACACAACAAATATACCTAATACCAATACCAATGGATTTTATACATGTGTTATGGTTATCGCAATACAGGCAGAGTGCAGACCCAATGATGTATGGTATTGCTGTGATGGTTTTTGGCACAATACCATTATTGCTTATTATGGCTATATCTCTAGCATTGGCCTATATATTGTGTGGCTTCACGTGAGCATAGCAAATACCCGAGTATGGAACTTAATGGTATTGCTGTATGGTTTTTTGCACAATTAGTTCACCTATTCACTGCCACTCTCTATGGAGTATTGCTTTGCTCGGCATCGCGCTTTTTTGAAGCCACATAACTTTTACCACCCTATAGTAAATGATATTGCTGTGTGATATTGGTCCCTCATTGGAAGCCTACCAATCGAGAAGTACAATATGTAATGAGTAATGCTAGTAATTATTCTAATAAATCTGATATGGCAGGACTTGTTTTACCATATCCATATGTAACCATAAGCGTTAGTTATACTGTGTTATGGCTTTGAATTGGGACTAATATACGTGATATATCCTACACATATGCGTAAGTTTCGTGGGAATAGCTGAGTGTTACTTCAGCTTTTTCCGATTGCGGCAATCAAATCAGAGTTCATATCCAAATATTGTCATCGGTAAAATTATTTGCACACTGCAATAGTTATTTTAGCACCAAATACCATCATGATATCCAAATTACAAATATCACGACTATATCTGGCTCCTTTTCAGGCCGTCATGTTTACAAAAATCGACGTCCCCAAACCCACAATATCGCCTATAACAAAGTAGAAAGACCACCTCAAGTTAAAATCCGGACAGTACAGTGTATAAATTTGTCATACCAAGAGCACGCGACTTCACCCAGGTTCACGAGACTCACAGAATTGCTCGCAGCGTGAACGCACACCAGAATAGCGAACTATTCTGTTATCTGGGTTAGAATGGTTGTAAACCTAAGTATCGTGGTCGAGTGAGGACTCTCTATTCTAACGTCATTTTGGTCAAACCTGGTGGTGGATTCCAGGGAGGGCGTCTCCCGAATTAAAACTTTCCGTGCTGGCCTAGATATAAATCATTAACATAAAACGATTTGATCCATTCACCTATATACAAAAAAAATGTTTCTGTTTGGTGCTCCCGTGTTAGCGCAAAACATGGTACAAAACCAGAGTACCAGTAGCGAACCATGTATAAAAACACGAGAAGAGGTAAGCAATGCTTTGCTAGAATAGGGGATTTTCGTGACACAGATAATATACCACACTTATATAACAATAGTAACCTAATTATAGATATTTTTATGAGTTAACCAATTCAAAGACAACCGCGGGGAAAATATTGACCAAATCAACAAGAAAGTTAAAATCAATTGGAATACAAAGGGAAGTTATTTACTTTTGAGAGATTTATATTTATGGTCTACCCAACTTAAACTTACCACGCCCAATAACTAAGAAACATGTAACATGACCGAGAGTAAAATACCAGAAACCCTGTACATAGATTCTCTCCAAAATTTGTTTTTACTATGGGAAATAAGACATACCACACTATTAAATAGTGACTGTCCTGTTTGACCAAAATACTCATTTCACACAGAAAAACGAAATGCTACCAATTAACATGAACTTAAAACATGTGGAGATATTCTCCTCACAAAAGCATACAAACACGCATTAGGGGTTAGGGGTTAAAAAAATATTCTTCATAGATTTGTTTTTTTATTGCGTTCTTTAATATAATACACCACAACCCTCATAAAACCACTATGCTGATAACTAAAGAGTAAACATGCATACTATATCTCGCATATTATTACTTCATTTAGGATATCATACGAGTGTATTATTCAAGCGACAAACTCCGTTTATTCGAAGCATTCACTTCACTATGCAACAATCAGTGGATCCGCTGAAACATGAGTTAGCACCTCCTAAGAAAGATAGCCACCGACAGAGATTTTCAAATAGTCGTTACACAATTATATGTGCCGGTCTCCCCTACACATCATGTCGCTCTGTCGAGATTTCATTGTGCATTGTTTTGTCATATTAACTATTCAAAAACGAGTTACCGATGAATCAGAGGAGAACGGAGTACACCACCGTTGAATGGACTAATTGCTAAAGACAATCAGAATACCGAGTGAAGGTAAGGCTTTCCTTAACTAGAGATTAATTTTGTATTGACAAACATACGAAATATGAACATCTGACATCATATCAATATCATCAACACTCATTATACTCCAGAAACTAAGATATGCACCAAATATTTAAGCAATATATAGGTTTGGATAACCACCAATAGAAAATCATTTACTACATCAGTATTAATTATCGACCTGACAACATTGAATTTAAATCCATTCACCACAATCAATTGTATTGTTATTTGGTTTGAGTGAGTGAAGAGCGTACAAAGCTAGCGAGCCTATAATTTAGTCCAACATTTACACAACATTAATCGGATATATTCATATGCTGATACCTAATCTCTACTAATTATTGTTAGAAGACAACAATTCCGAAGAAGAGCGAGAGTGAAACACATCTACATCTATCAATATCAGTCTTACAAATAACACAGAAGTACTACATTTAACTAAGCCTAAAAATTCACATAGGATTATTTATCTATGGTATATTGTTAGCTACATTAAATATATTAACCATACACAAAAATATACCATTTTAATATCAGATAAGACTACTATATAATAGAACAAGCTTCGACTATCCAAAAAGAGGGCTAAATCCACACTTTAGTGATACCAACATATACATGATGTTATTGGTTTATTGGCACAATATAAACACAGTCGGCCTAGGCATGGAAATCAAAAATCCCAGTGCACAGGTATCGGATTAAAAATTTTTTTTTTTCCGAAATTCTGTAAAATAAAGTTGGTTACAAATATGAGTTTATCTCAAAGTGCGCTCTAATAATGGCTCTATTATATACGGCATATATACCACTATTCCAAAAGGCGCCTAAAATACCATTCCACATGCCTATAGACAATTATATGACATATATTGTATTACACTACTTTTCCTGAGACTATAATATTACTAGCTCAGGGCACTCATATTTAGACATGTTTTGGCATAACCAGAGTCTCGCGAATCTCAGCCTGCCTCAATAGGATTATTTATTATTTAATAAGAAAATTGATCCGATCAATATTTATGTAATACTCAATTCTCTCGATATATAGCTCAATATTATAGAGAGGAGAAATACACAACATTACACAATCACGCGTGCAAGGAGATAAACCAATAAGCGAAGTCATATCCAAAAAAAATATAACTTAACGTATTCAAAATTCACAAACATCAGTAAAGCGTATCCTATACTCTCGAAGTAGCACATAATATTAATTACGTGTTCTTCGTGGTGCGACATGTTACATATTCATTCCATGAGGTAGGCTTTAATATGAGTTACAATACAACACTTACATACCTGACGAAGAGTCTTTCCATTCCCAAACAGACTAAATGCCATGGAGAAATTTAAATCAGTAAGAAATTCTTAAATGACAACTACCGGCCCAGAGTCTAAGACTCTCTAAAAACATGAGTGTATTAATTCTCGGAATACCGATACCGCTATCGATTATATATCAAACCTACTGAACAATGGATAGAGACCAACGTGGTAAATCAAAAACTCCACACTCTTGATTTACTCTAAAACCACTAAATGGATTTAGACGTCCTTTATTAGGAATTCCCACACTCATTCATTATTTAAGCCAAAATATCTGAGTAGGTCCTAATCATACCATAGAGTTAGTTATATATTTTCTAATAATTACCTCTTTAGATAAAATGTCAATAAAATATGTTATCCACATATAAATAATACCTCAGTTGCTAATCGCCTTTCTACCAACTTACTCTTTATAACGACTTACTGAGTACCTGTAACAACAAAGATAGTATTAAGAAATCATATATAGGTAGTTTCGAAATTACCATTCACATTTGGACTAAGTGCGCAAATAACAAATTTATACACAGATATATTTAGAAAAAATAAAACAAATAAGTAAAAGCTTTGGAATATCAACGGTGAAGCTACACGAATCCCACTGATAGACGCAAATGGAGAATAATACTATACACTAGATACGGAATAAATAAAAGCATCCCACAAGAGAGAACAATATCAATATAGTGACTAACATCCATCACAAAATCACAAGTTACTACGAAATCACACTACCTCACCAGCAATTAATAGCCAAGTAAAAAATAGAGCGTAATGAACAAATAAGAGCACAAATTATCAAAAAAACTGGTAGGACATAAATATTTGGGGGGAAGAACCTGAAGGAAAAGAATAATGAGTTATAAATTACCTGCTCTGGTGTTATTGATTATTGCAAGTCATAGGGCAGAACAGCGAGCGCCTCGTGAAATTTTGAACTTTATTGACTCTAACAACTTGGTTCCAATACTCACACTGTGGCCTCTTCGTCTACCTAAATATTTGTTACAAATATTTGTTAAGACTTTACCGTATCCTAATAACTCCTGAGTCGTGGACGACTCTCGCGCATTGCAAAACAACATCCGACTGGAAGAGGGGGGCTATCCGGATCATTCACCCCCATCCACCGGCATCGACGCGCGGAAATAAACTACCGTATGAATGTAGTATTAGCAACTAGTTACACTCATTTTTCTAAGGGATAGTTCTACAGGAATTGACTACTGTGACAAATAGCCTAGCACAACGGGTTTAGTTGGTATGGCCGCTGAGCCAAGTCGACATGATTACGGTCCGACCGAAAGATGGGAGGAGATTAATCAGAACGCAAATGGTTAATTGAAACGAAAACGTGATTTGAAGACAAAACATCTCAACAGGATGAATACAAACGGGCATTAGTCAACAGTGATTTATGCCAGTTATACTGTCTGAAGTTTTGGTTAGTCGTATTGGTAATTCCTGTCGGACTTCGTGTGGTACTATGCGTAATAAGCGTCATTTGCCATACAATGTTTTGTCATGCAACAAATCATATTTTGTTGAAGCTTACCTTCATCTAAACTAGTAATGCCTGCCTAATTAATATTTTTTCTTTTAGGGAAAAGTATATTTCCTAAACACAAAGTAAACATCAAGAGCGATAGTTTTGGACATTTGCCATTATTATTCAAGAGATATAGTAAATAACTAACTTTGACCCAAAATATATTCTAAATAGTGGTATATATACCAGAGTATGGGTTTCCTTGGGTGTCTAGCGGCAGTCCGTGTGGTAACGGCCTGTGTATCCTGAATTAACGGCTGTGGTGTTCCGGTCTTAACGGCTATGTCATAATCCTGGTAATTGTGTGCGGTATGATGTTGTGGTACTAGTTTGGATATAATTGCTATTAGGTATTTTGGCTTATGGTACTCCATGTATGGTTTTTTTTTTTGTTGTTACTTGTGCCTAAAATTACCATAGGAAAATCCTGTGGTATTGTGTGCCGAAATACATAGGAAAACCCTATGGTATTTTGCTGCTATGGTGATTTTGTGTGGTATTTGTTGCCAAACCATAGGAAATCCATTATCGGTATTTTGGCTGTTATAGCGCTACTTCTGTATGCGGTATTTTGTCTGGTGGTATTTGTGCCCAAAAAACCATAGGAAAAATTCCTTATGGTATTTTGGCTGTATTAGTACTTCTGTATGGTATTTTGTGATTTGCTTGGTTTCGTGCCAAAAAGTCCATAGGAAATCCTATGGGTATTTTGGCTGTATAGGTCCTCTTATGGTATTTTGTGTGTATTTGCTGCCAAAAAAACCATAGGAAATCCTATGGTATTTGGCTGTATGGTAACAATTCTTATGGCTATTTGCTTGCTGTATTTGTGCCAAAAACTATAGAAAATCCGTTATTGGTATTTTGGCTGTATGTACTTCTGTTATGGTAATTTTGCTTTGGTA